>OZ020268.1:116372509-116692509 GCA_963971225.1 Melieria omissa
TTTTAGAGTAATGGGTTTTTGTATAAATTTATTTTTATTTGTATTCTGTTTTCCATCGTTTTTATATACACTTAGGCAATACCCTCAGCCATTATCAAATTGATAATGGAGTTTGATCATCGTCGGAGGCAGCTTCATCCGCCAGAGGGACATTCAGTTCAACTTCAGCATCATACGTTTCATCGTATGGCAAGAAATCTTCGTAATTTGTCTCCTCAGTGAATGAATAAGGTTCTTCATTGTTTTCCAAATATTTGACCAAAGTCTACATTACTGCTGGTTGTTCACTCATGCTCAGTTGTTGAAAGCGCGTACGGCGGCATATCAATTTGATCCCAATCACCGTACGTATTTTAATTTCAACGATTTATTTGAAATTGTGCTGCTATCAATATTTGGCACTAACTATTTATAGTTACTAACACAAAATAAGAGCAAATTACATGGAACTACCTACAAGGTCCCTGCGGACCTTGTCGGGCATCGACTCCCGAAATAACTTCAATGCGATAACTTTGGTGGTAAAATACATGCAATCGTGGCGAAATCTATTTTAACAGCTTCTAAATAATCCATTTATAGAAGTCATAAAGTTTCCAGCTCATCACTCCGAACGTATTGAAATGCCGCATATTTTAAAACGCCATAGGTCCCTACGGACCTTGTTGGGCATCGGAGAGTTAATGCGCACTCAAACAAAATTGAGTCAATCAATCACAAAACTGTCTGAAAAGTGTTTTTTACATGAAATGTTATATTTTTAACGCCATCTAGTGTCACTCGATCCCATCTATAAAACACAAAATTTTGGCTAAATTCATTTATAAAATTAGAGTTAATGAATTAACGAAAAAAAAACTAAATTGATAAATTTGACTTATCAACTTATTATGATTTGTGACTTTTAGGTAAATTCATTGATAAATTTAGAGTTAAACAAATTTACCTAAAAGTCACAAATCGAAATAAGTTGATAAGTCAAATTTAGTCAATTTAGTTGTTTTTTTGTAAAGCAGAAAAAAAAACAATTTGTTTCTTGTATCAAAACTCGAACCAAATTATATGCAAATTTACAGGCACTTGCAAAGCAGTTCAAGTCTCACAGTCTCACCACTACACACACACACACAGATGTTCAATAATTTTGCGCTCTCGCACCATTGCACGCAACCCCGTTTCCACCCCACCCCACCCAACCCCACCGCGTTGGGTGCAGCACATCGTCGCCTCAGAAAACGAATGTCGTATGTTCCATTAAGCCTAGTAGGACATACGACATTTGTTTTCTCAGGCAACGACATGTAACACTTCGATTCGCGCGCAATCAGCTCAGCCAACATTGCCATTAGTGCGCAAAGCAGTCGCCCGCAATACGGCAACACTCGCTACAGTAACAACAACAAGCAACAACAGCAACGAAGCGTGTTGCGTTTGACATGCACTCGGCGGAGTGTCATTTGTATGCAACGAGGATTCTACGCTTTAAGGGCAAAGCAGCGGTTTCAGCGATCAGCGCGTAGCGTCTTGCAAGTTATAAACACACACAAACACAAACACACACACTTGCATGCGTGTTGGTGCATTCAAATGGCAGCCACTGGCAGTAACAACAACAACAAATGCACTGACAACTGGTGACTTTGTGCCAGCGGCAGCGTATTGCTGTCGCATTGACGCCATTACTGCCGCCAGTGCATGTTTTTAGCGGCACCAAAGCACGACACACACGCACACACACACTCAAAGTACCTGATGCCTGTCCCCGGGCACTGTTGCTGCTGTAGCTAGTGTTGCTGTTACTGTTGCTATGATGGTGGCATCACTGTCAATTGCTGCTGGTGTGACAGCGCATAAATGTTTGATTTGTCAATGTTTATTTTTAATTTGCTCGAACGCAAATTTATTCTGATATTTTATCCCTGCAGCATCTAGTAGCCGCGCACTCGTTGACTGCTTCCTCGAACGCTGTTGCCTGTGTTGTCTGCTTCGACGCTTTTCCATTTTGTTGTTGGTTGTATGCTGTTGCTGCTGCTGCTGCTTCTTTGACGTGCGGATGACTTGTTTAGCTGTGCAGATTAACGCATGGCATACCACATGGTTTCCAGTGCCCTCATTGCAGCTATTACTCGTCATGGTGTTGTTGTTGTTATGGTAGTGAAATTGAGACGGCTTAGCACGATTTGTGAACGTACGTGCGTGAGTTTGTGAATGTGTGTGTATCACTGCTATTAGAGCTATGTTTATTGTTGTTGTTGTTTTTGTTATTGCTAGTATTGTTCCCATATTCGTCATTGACCATGTCATCGTCATCGTCGTTGCCGTCATTGACAACGATGTCGTTTTGTTGCAGTGACATTAAGTGGTCACATTAAGTGATAACGTTGGCCGTCGCGTCATAACGACTGACCGTAGTCGCAACGTCCCTTCTGCTTGCTGCCTCTTCATGTCACGCACCTTTCGGTTGCCAATTTCTGCTTACTCCGCTTGTATGCCAATGATTCTCTAATTCTCCAAACTTGGCCATTCTCTTCATGCCCCCCTGTCCCGGGCAACTGTTCAGTCACATTTCGCTGCACTGACTGCACTCAGAGTGTGTGAGTGGGTGAGTTGGTAGGTTGTCTATGCTTGCATGTGTCATTCAAATTCGCATTCATGTGTTTCGCCTACGTTGCACATGTACGACGGCAATTTCACTGAGACTATGTGTGTGTGTGTGTATATCTGTATGCAATCCGTTTTATTGCTATCGCTTTTAATGGGCTAAAGCCCAACAAGTTCGTTTTGTGTTTGTGATTTTTGACTGCAACATTAAATATTTACGCTTCAAATTGATTTTTCTAATTGAAAGCGTATTGCTTACAGCATTGCTTTGGCCAGTTGGATGCAGTGGAAATTTGAAAATTCACTCAGCTCTTTTGTATTTGTGTCATGTCGTTTTTATGTAAAACAAGTTCTGACCTGCATTTTCGTTGTATATATTTAGAGATTTGTAGAGTAGGCGGAAATATTTGGGAATGGAAACTTTTTGATGACCTTGAGAAGAGCAATCAAGAATTCAAGATACGCAAGAAGGAAAGTTTGTTTGTAGGTGGACTAAAGAAAATTAGATATAGGTGAAAGGTGGTTGAAAATGGAATATAAAATCAAATCAAATTAAAATGACATAATTAGTTCTGAGAAGTAAAATTTGTGTGGGTACAAACAACTGCAGATCTGTTTTAGGAGGGAGTGCATTAAAGAAAAATATGAGTATTTCTTTCATAATTAAAAATAAGTCGAATTAAGTATACACTTAAAAAAAAAATTTGTTTATTAATTTTTTTCTATCCTTACGCATGTATCAGGTCACGTCTGGGTCATCTTTTAGTTGTGTCAAAAGTAATTAATGTCGCACGAAGTAATTTATTCCAAAAACATAGAAATTGTTGGCTCACCGGTTAAATTATCCAATCTGGCAACCATATTGCTAATCTACTCTCGTTGAACCATAGAACCAGCATATTTCCAACAACTTTTCTCTCAGCTTGACTGTTATGCATATTTGAAATTCTATGGATCATAGCTCCTGAACCAGAAGAAATAATTTCCTTGAAAAGGAAAGTTTTTTTAGTAGAACTAGCGTTATTACAGGAAAGCTAAGAAAATCTATGTTGTAAGGTGTCTTTGAAAATTGTTACCCAATTATCCAGAACTGTCCTATCCTCACTTTCAATTATAGGATACTGTGATATTCCTTCTTACTGCATATTTGGGAAACATTTCAATAAATCAAATAAAATTTTAAATTTAATTTCAAACAAATTCCCAATTACTGAAATACTACCAACCAAGTTGGTAGTATACTCACACACACACACACTTAGAAACACTCACATCCGCAGTGCATTTATAATCACTATTCGAATGTTAACCAACAGTCAACGATGCGGCAAAGCCGCCAGATAGTCAGAGCGTCCCAGCGCATTTGCCACGCCTCCAATTGCATGCGTGTCAAAATGCCAATTCAAGCAGCGTCATCGTCACTTCTGCCACATGACATATTCTGATGTCGTCATTATAACGGTACGTGCCCGGCATGAAAATTGCAGCAACCAGCGCTGCGCCAATGCCGACCGGCGACTTGCAAGTTGGCACAAACCCACCGAAACGAAGACGAAAGCGCTTACGCTGACGGCATACGTTGGAGATTACGCGAGGCAGAAAGAGCTACAAGCCGACAGTCAGTGCGGTAGGCAGCTGCCGAGACATGCCCTTCGTATGCAAGAGGTTGCAACTTGCCACAGTGTGTGTATGTGTGTGTGGCACAGATCTGACACGACCAACCCGACTGCCGGCTGCTGCCACTGCCACCAGTCAACGCGTCGAGTTGATTGTAGTTCTGGCGGCTGGTGACGACGTCGCGGTTGAGCTCGCGCGGCCACAAAGTGTTGCACTTATGTGCAGCACATGTGCAACCGTCTCGCTTCGGTCGCTCATTATTTGTCAAACTTGCAGCGCAACGATGAGCTTTAAAACGTTGAAAACTGTCGCATGTGGCGAATTGAGGCAGTGGGGCGCCAGTGCTGGGACTGATGGCCACCAAGCATGCATGCAAAATTTTACGATGTTGCCGCAGCTGTTGCTGTTGTTGTTGGTGCTTATTATGCGAGTATTCGATTTCTGGCTTAACGCTGTCAATTTGCGAGTTTTTTAGTACCAAAAAAATCGTTTTCCGTTTTACACTTTTCTCGCCACCAACACAATTCTTTGATGTTTTGAACTCTCCTCAGCTTTATTGTGTTTTTTTTTTTTGGTGACGTTCTTTGTGTACGCTTCACTGCCAGCTGCCAACATGCATCCGTTTTGTGCCACTTCTCGCACAGCCCACCGACACAGCCGCTGCCCGATAAATGTTCTAAGCTTGCAGGTTGTGATTTGCTGCACACACCCCGCTGCGTCTCGCCCACTTTCTTGGCGAGTTTAGTCAATTTTTTAGCACTCTACCACTGGTCGCCTGATCGGCTTTGTGCGGTTTGGCAAATGTATGCGGAAAGTATTTTACACACTGCTCGCCACACACAGTTACTGCATATTTGAGCTAAAGTTATAAACTTCCGTCAGTGTGAAAAACACTGCCGCTCTCGTACGGCGAGCAGCGAAAGTGTGTGCGAAAAAGTCGAACGACTCGACTGAAGTTTTTGGCCAAACGCCAAAAGCCGCAATACTCAAGCGCAGTCACCGACACAGACGGCCGCGCAAAGTGTCGTCATGGGCAGCAGCAGTTTTTCTCCTGGCCAACGTCAGTTGTTGCACAAAAACTAACAAAAACTAGACATTGTTGTTGCTGTTGTTTCAAGTATTTTTTTCTTTTACTTTTTGTAATGTTGCTTGCGCCGAGCGAATGAAAATCATGAAGTCAAGCATTGGCGGCTTTAAAGTTTAGTGCCGTTTAGTGGTCATAGGACGAGAAACTAAGTAAGCAAAAAATTTGGATAAACTACAAACAAAAAATGCTAAAATTAACACAAAAATGTCTGGTCAATTCAATATTTTTTAAAAATTTTTGGGTTTTATTTTTGATTACAATGGAAGCACCTCGATAGTGCAGCGTAAAGTGTAAACAAAATAAACCAAAAATTTTGATAAATTACAAACAAACAAAAAATCCTACAATTAACACAAAAATGTTCGGCTAGTTCAATGTTTGTTTACAAAATTTTTGGTTTACTTGTTGATTGGAATGGAATGGAACCACCTCGATAGTGCAGCGTAAAGTGCACTTGACTGCCATTTGAATGGATGTGGGTTCGATTCCATATTGGTTTGAGTGCACTTTCCTCAAATTTATTCTTTTTTTAACTGATTCACATTTCATCAACATTAAGTTAGGTTAGGATAGACAGGTAGCTTTCTTGTTGCTTAGCAAGTGCACTCGAAGGTTGAAAAAGGCCCATTGGGATTCCCAAAGAAAGTGTAGCAAGTCCTGTAATTCCATGTTCAGTGTTGGCTGAAAAAAATAAATAAAAAAATAAAGAAATAAAATAAAATAAAATAAAATATTGTCAAATAAAATAAAATAAAATAAAATAAAATAAAATAAAATAAAATAAAATAAAATAAAATAAAATAAAATAAAATAAAATAAAATAAAATAAAATAAAATAAAATAAAATAAAATAAAATAAAATAAAATAAAATAAAATAAAATAAAATAAAATAAAATAAAATAAAATAAAATAAAATAAAATAAAATAAAATAAAATAAAATAAAATAAAATAAAATAAAATAAAATAAAATAAAATAAAATAAAAAACAGCACTAAAAAACGCACTAAGAACAAAATTCAAAATTTTCCGCATTTTGATTTTCCAAAAGCACCAAATTTACTGCGCAGCGCATCAAGTTGGCAGCAGTGGATGTAAAACATGAACATAAACATTGAGCAATTATGCATAAAAATTACAGAATCTAAGATCTGCAAATCACATTCTTAAAAAGCCATAATTTCTTTTCAGTCTCCAACATTTTGGCCTTCAACTAAGCCCAAAACGCGTTGCTGCTGGCGCGAATTTATGAAGCAGCAAACCCGGAAAGGAAAAACACACAAAAAACTGCAAATATTATTGTTATTATTTAATCCCGGCAACTCGACCGAAGACATGGCAGCAGGGCAGAAAGCAGCTAAAATAAATATAAATAACCAACTGAAGCCATTCAGGCGAAAACCCATTAAAGCTGCATGCCGCGGCGCACTCACGAAAACTCTCACCACGCGCAGCAAAGAGGAGCGCGATTTTATTGTACTTTGCCGCGCGCCGGGTGTCCAAATTGTTTTGGTACACAGAAAAAGCAACAACAACAAATTGAAGACGTTAGCGCGTAATTTAAGTTTCATACTTTGTTGCTTTCGGTGGTGTTTTGCGCAGCGCAACAAATAACGACGGCGCACAACTCTCTGCGCTTCGGCCAGCACAGCAAAGAGCCGCAGACCATTTTCTCCACTTAGCATCAAATGGACACGGCTATTAATAATTCCACTTTAAATGAAGATAATAACAAAATATGACTTTGCGCGCGCAACGACCGCAACGTCACGGCACAAGAACGCACACGCAACCATACAAACACACACACACACACTCGCACACAGATGAAAAACCACAGCAGCAGAGCAACAAAAAGCCAAGAAAGAAAATTTATATAGGAAACAGCAGACACTGAAAAAAAGCGCATAGGCAAGAAAAAACAAATAAACAGTCAAAACAATAACAACAACAAAAACATAGGAACACACCAAAACATTAGCACAAACATGCGTTAACATTACGACGGCTCGTTTGTGTAACTGACAAAGGGCGCTGTACAACAAGAGCAACACCAGCAACAACAAGAGCAACAACAAAAATATCTAATACAACAATAATGAAAAAAATCGTCCCCGACAGCGACACACAATCTGCAGCAGCAGTGGCAGCTGCAACGTTGGCAAAACCAATGCCAATGGCGGCCCAAAGGTGAGGCTAAATCTTATAGCCGAGTTGGCGTCCAATGTGGCGACAGTGAGTGAGAGTAGGTGGTGGGTGCGGCTTGCCAACCGAAAATTGCTTGGCTGCCAAGCGAACACAGATCACGCGAAATTCTGTATTCCTTGTGCCGTACACCGTGGCCGGTTTGGTGTTTTGTTGTTGTTGCCGCTTATTGTGGTTTAGCGCCCATAAATTGTTCTTAAAGTTGTTTTCTAATTAGGACTCCATTAAAATGGTAATTGATATTAAGCATGGCAAATTTATTTGCGCAGTCATATGGCTGTGAAATTTGGATGCCGCGGTGATTTGGATGTGATTTCGTGCAGCTGCTTTCAGGCTCAATTTGAGCTGTGGAAATATGGCCCAATCAAGTTGATACGATTTCAGTGGTTTGTAAGTACAATTATGTTGCCATGTGTCTTGTCTCATACAAGAGATAGGTAAAAGAAGTAGTTACATGGTCCTACTACAATTTTAAATGAAAAATGTGTTAATGACGACGACATCTTCAAAGATTTTAATGCATCAATTGCAACTGAAACTGCTGACTACACCTGGATAACACTCCCACACACACACATAGAAGTCGCACAGAGGCCAATTGTGGCCGAATTTATGCCCATCGAATAATGCAATTAATTCTGTAGCCAATTTATCTGCGCTCGTCTGGAACACTTGTTTAATTTTTCTACTGTACCACACTTTTGCTTCTACATATTAATATGTGCTCGCATGTGTAAACGAGTACATTTAGTATGTATTGTCCATATGTACCTGTGTCCGCTCATTGGTCGCTGTGCAGGCGTTGAGCTGATATGAATAAATTTCGGTTCAATAAGCGCATAAAACATGCATTCATGTTGTCTTTGCTGCACAAAAGCGAAACCAATAAAAAAACCAACCAAAACTTCTAGTTGTGTGAGAAATGATAGAAAAGGGGGTTGAGTGGGTTAAAACATCCCTAAATGCCTGTTTGTTACACAAATTTATGACACCAATTATGGCTTGAAATAGTACTAAGCGAAAAATTTGTGTAGCGGACCCTTTCCCAGTTTCTTCCAAAATGAAATCCTGTATGCGCCACTGGGGCTTTTCTTCCAATGCAAATTTTTAGTGCAGCTACAACCAATATTCGAGCACTGTGCTGCATATGGAACATGTGGTACCTACATACTACTACATCTGTAAATACATACATACATGCTACATACATATCTGCATGTAACTCTACTCTCGCATGCGGAGCCATTAAGCAAGTGCGTTCGTCCCTAAGCATGTTTGATCGAAGTGAACATGAATTTTCAACGGCAGAGCAGAGCATTTTTGACTTTAATTGCTTCCAAGAAGTAAAATTTTGGTTAAAAAAAAGGTATACACATTTGAGCTCTTCGAGTACAGAATGTTGACTTTTATTTTCTAAATTTTTAGGAATATTTCAATATTTAGGCCAACTTGTAGCCATACTTCCAATTTGAAATTCGACAGAAAAAAAGATTAATTAAAAAAGGAAAAAGCATCCAAATAGGAACTTTAAGGCACAGCAATACTTATAAAAAGTTTTACATAAGAGGCAAAGGTTGTTTTTGTGCAAAAATAACACAACATAGCTTAAAGTTAGAGAAAATCCTTAGTGATGATAGAGTTTGTATGAACCTTTGGATGTAGTGAATGAAAGTAAGTAATTTATAAAGAAAGAAAGAAGAAGAAGACGAAATTGAATAGTCATAAAACTTATGCAAAACAGCTAATAGCGAGCAACAAAAACCAACCAACCACAAATCAGTATCGAACAGCAGTTGACAGTTTTTTCGACCCCAAAGTTGCCTGAGAGCAACTTCACTTATTTTTCATCTTATAGCAAAAGCTTCGATTGATTCATGGGTTTAATTTAAATAGGCAACAAAAAATTAATATTTTAAATAGAAGTGAATTCAAAGAAAATTACAAAAACTTTAATGTTATCACCAAAATAATATCCAATAATTTGCAACGATATGAGGGAAAGTTGTATTCTAATTGAAGTCTACGAATTGGGCGCGATTTATCAAAACCCTATTTTTTTAATAATGGTGAAATTAAATTAAAAAGTGATAATTTTGTATTTTTCCATAAATATTTAATAATTTTTCTGTAATTAAAAAATATTGATACAAAATGTATTAAATTTATTTTTATGTAAAATGAATCAAAAATATAAAATTCGGGGTCGAAACGGTTAAAGATTTCACTAAAACCTGCCCAGGAAGGATTTTCACAAAAAAAATTAAGCATTAAGATAGTCAAAGCGGTGCAAATTCAATAGCGGTAGTGCACTAGGCGTGTCCTGTGCATCAACCAGCACCTTAGCACAGTACACAACCATCTGCATCATTCAGCTCCGCTTACACCCTATTCAGACAACCCGATAAATTGCGCAATTAAGAAAGTTTCTCAATGTTTTCTCAATGTAATTGTAATTTAATTAAAATTAATAAAAATAATAATAACAATTAACTCAATTTGGTCGCCTCAGAAAACGAATGCCGTATGTTCCATTGAGCCTAGTAAGACATACGACATTTGTTTTCTGAGGTGATGATTTGTCATACAAAAATCTCAATTAAGCTCATTTCAAGTAGCGCTAAATTGATAACAAAATTGGGCATGCAACTCTGTGTCGTGGTGTTATAGATGAACAAATTCATTCACAATAGACAACAAAAAAATAAATTAGAAACTAACAAAAGCGAATGGCGTTGATTAACATTTGTTTGCTTTGAAATTTTGCTAACAATTATGTTCATTAGTAGGAAAGTTGAAAAATAGTACTAAATAATCCATAAACATTTTTCAGAACTTTTTCATACAGAAAAAAATCGTTCTTCCCTCAAAACGAAAACATGTTCAATAACATTTTCGATAACAGCTAAATTGAGGTGTGTGAACAGCAAAAGCCATCAACTCAATTAAGAACTAAACTGCCTCAACCTATTTGGCTTTCTGAACAGGACATAACACAATCAATGCAAGGCAATCAGTTTTATGTTGGCTATGTCGCTCTCGCACAGTGTAATTGCAATTTACTCTTCAGTGCTTCACATCAAAGATTAATATGATTTTTGAAATTTCACACACTATTCAAAATGTTTGAAGAATTTTAAAAATCACTTACAGCCTCGAGCTTAAAATCTGCGCATATAACAACAACAACAAAAAATTGCTGTGTTGTTGTAGCAAATCCCCCTACCCCTCCCCCTCGCCATCACCAACCACTAGACTTATCTACAATGCAGACAATCACACACACACACACACACACACGATGAGACATAAAATCGATTGGCAATTACAACGGCATGGAAAAGTCATAAATCCTTTTTTTGTCATGTACAGTTAGAGTGCTATTCTTCTTCTTTCAATATGGTCGCTCACTTATTCGGTCGTTCATTCGTTCGTACTCGCTTGCAAGCACAACGTTCATTGTTCGTGTCGAACAAGGCTTTTTAATCTCAATTCAAAAACTACATGAAACGGAATAGATTACAATGAAATGAAATGGAAATGGCAATGGGAATGAAAATGAAAATGGAAAGTTGGTCATGTTTTATATTGATGGCTCTGCTTGTACTACAAATCTTCAGTTAATGCACATGAAATGCTGCAATATGGCAACGAAAATATCCAACAAGCGCATCACATACCAGATTCTGCAAGTAGAAATGCGGAAAACACAAAAGTGCATATTCGGGCAAAATGGAGTTTTACATTTTTAAATGCGCAGCTTAAGGCTTACAATTTCAATGCCAGTTCGGGCAACTTAAGAAGATTACTAATTAGCATGCAATGTGTGCATTGTGTGTTTGTATTTCTGTGAGTAGATGTGAGAGACTTGGATACGAACTCTCATGAAGCCAACAGCACATATTAACAAAATGTTGCTTTAAGCCTTTAAATTAATCTTTACATTGTTATCTGACTTATTTTGCAGAAAAAAAAAACTAAGCCTTTGGCTCAGACTGGGACTTATTGTGGCACACTCGAGTATCTATGTGATTGTATGTGTTTCAAGATTATATATATAAGCATACATATATATATTTATTTACATATATATATTTAAGGGTAAGTGGTTTATATGAACCAACGCTGTAAACCAGTTCTGAACCAATTCATCCAAAAGAACAGAAGCAATGAAATTTCCAAACGTCTGTACATATAGAACTGAAAACTGAATCTTTGTATGTAGACTTTTGTTTAAATTCATACTTTTTATATTTACGTGGTTAATATATTCGAATATTTGGTCTTAGAAGCTTTACTTAATAATATAAGTGTAAAAGTCAATAATAAAAATTTTATAAACGGTGACTAGATAAGAATACTAAGAAAATACATTTAAAACAACAACAACGGTATGGAATGTCGAATTGATTCTGGCTTTATTTTAAAATCGCATTCATGACATTATGTGTGGAAGAGTAGATTAGGTTAGGTTAATCATCCATGTCCATCACTACAGAACCGATGGCTCCAAACTCTTGCGGCAAGGTTCTTCGATGAACTTGTGGAGATAGAGGATGCACAGATCACTGATCTACACAACTTCCTCGCGAAGACCAAATGGTTCCCAAAAGATCCGGTCTGGATCTAAAGGGAACCGAACAGATAGGGAAAGGCACCGGTGAATCAAAATGAAGGGAATCACAATGAGCCCAACAGGGCCTCCGAGTAGAAGTGCAAAATGCACACTCCCCTTCTTTAACCTAACCTAACCTATGGAAGAGTAAATCATTCAAATTAATGTCTTGGCTTCTTTGGCACCGCTTCAAGCTGAAGCACAGTGCTTCGAGAGTGGACAAAAATAAGACAAACAATTATCGCGGATTTTGACAAAAGTAGTATCATGTTAAAGGTAATTGCTTCATTAAGCTGCATCTGAAATACTTTATCGAAAAATTGTCTAGATTAGAAGATATAGCATGTCAAAGTCGGATATGTTTTTAAAAAATTTTATGAAGATAAAAAAATTAAATTAAGATGGTTGTATAAAATAATTTTAGAAAATGTGTTGTTGTAGGTAGGCTACTAATTTCTTTGAATATTAAAACTACATTGATAGAAACGAGATCGCTGATTAGTTTTGTTTGTTTAGGATGAAAATTAATGTTTTCAACCAATGAAAATTAAAAATAACCAAATTTAGGAAGCCAATTCAAATCGAATGGCGTGAACTGGCATAATCCTTTTTATAACCTTTTATATAGTTCTGGCCAGCGAATTTGGTTTCAATTTACATATGTTGGTAAGGGGTCCTTAGAATAGTTATACACAAAAATGCAGGTATCTACCTGATATAGCCCCTGAGATATAGAGAGGGTGAAATTTAAGTAAGTAAGTAAATTGCACCCATCTTGGTGACGGACGGGTGAAATTTCACCCCTTTCTGGAAAACCATTCATTGTAGATCGTTCAAGCAATACCAACAATTTACAGAAGATATGCAGTTCAATGAACTACATGGATGGATGGATGGATGTGAAGGTGGGCAGGAAGGCTACAAGCCATCAGACCATTGTACTATACCCATGGGGGATAGGGAAGGAAAATGAGAGTAATATGTCATATTTCACTCGTTTTTGAAATGCGTATGCAACACTGTCTTTGCAACATATGTTACAGCACACATTCCATTGCCTGCCAAGAACGCACTTGTGCGATTCTTGTTGTTTGTCAAAAATCAAAAATGGTGACGACGGAAAAACAACAGCAGGGCTTCTTTCAAGTTTTCTTTCAAATCTGTAAGTTAAAGTCAAAACAACAACAACAAAGGCTAGATCAAAACAAATCAGCAAAAAATTTCAATCTACAACGATTCCTTTCACTAAAAATTACTCAAGCCAAGTTAAGACTTCTTCGACTAAAGTTACTTCCTTCATATGAGTCAAGGGTTATTCTTTCGTTTTTTCACTTTTAGATACAAAATCTTCAAGTCCTTAAAAAAAGGAACTTAAGAGCACTAAGTGAACTGAATACTGACTTAACATATTTGCCAATGATTTTATGTTTCTACTTTTTCATTTCTTACATATTTTACATGAAGTGCTCTATACAGCTGTCAGCATATCTGTGGTCAAAAGCAATAACCGCTTAAGTCGACTTAAGAAGAAATTGAGTTATGGATGCCACCACGTTCCCTGGACTGTGCTTTACGTTTTGGTAAAATCGGGGAGTTGGTAACTTTAAAATAAAAAAAGTTATTAGTAAAAACCTCTTCACATTCCCATAACGAACACACTACGCGCTAAAACTTTAAAACGAGATTGCTTGAAGCAGCAATTTTCGACTTGGGCGGTTATTGCTTTTGACCACAGATATTGAGACCATATCTGATTAAAATTTTAATTAACTACAAAGATCGAGTGATGTATACCCTCAAAATAACATCTTGAAGTAAAACTTCAGTTTTACAAAGTTCAGTTTTAAGCCGATTCAAAAATTCAACAACTTGCACTCTCAAAATAGCTGTCTGCATATTGCGATTTATATATTTTTAAATTTTATCAGGTGTACAACTTTGCTTCCGCCGTTTTCCGATAGGTGGCTGTACCGGCTGAGGCTGGTTGAAATACATAGATGGTAATGCCTTTAAAGTGAGTGTGGACAGTGCCTAACGAATTGTCATCGCCGTTTCAGTGACAGTTGTTCTTGTTTTCGTATTATTCACGCTCGAAAATGTCCGTTTATGTGCCCAATTCTCGCCATTTGCGGGAAGTTTTACTTTTCTGTTACAATTCGAAAAAAAATGCAGCTGAAGCGCATCGAATGCTCTCAGCAACTTACGGTGATGCTGCTCTGAGTGAAAGAACGTGTCGGGAGTGGTTTCAACGTTTTAAAAATATCAAGAGCGACATGACAAAGTCATCCTCCAACACGACAATGCTCGGCCTCACGTCGCAAAAGTGGTCAAAAAGTACCTGGAAACGCTGAAATGGGAAGTCTTGCCCCACCCGCCGTATTCCCCAGAGGTCGCCCCTTCTGACTTCCACCTATTCCGTTCGATGGCACACGGCCTGGCAGATCAACATTTTCAATCCTTCAAAGAATTGGAAAAATGGATTGCTTCATGGATATCGTCAAAAGAGGACTCCTTTTTTCGAGCCGGGATCCGAAAATTGCCGGAAAGATGGGAGAAAGTTGTCGCTAGCGACGGACAATACTTTGAATAATACATCTGTAAGCACTTTTTCGCAATAAAGCTTTTAATTTTGGAAAAAAACGGCGGAAGAAAAGTTGTACACCTGATATATTAAATTAAATTGTAATTAAATGCTAAAATCAAGTATCTAAATCTAGTAAAAAATATAAACAAATTTTTTATTTAAAATGTAAAACATTTTATCAATTTTTTACAAAGTAGAATTTCAAGTCGATTCAAAAATTTAACAATTGGCACTCTCAAAATAGCTGTTTGCATATTAGCAGTATTTTTTTTAATATTGTTTTACAATAACACAGTACAACAGTAAAAAAAACCCGCGGAGTTTCTCAACTGTTCCTTATATTTTTGGAGTCGCTGAACACGAATATGTAATTATTTTTTTCGGGTCACCTCTAGTTTGGGTTTTACAGGGTCTTGAAGTTACAAGCTACACCCCAATTAAAAAAATTAATTTAAATGGTTGAACTTATCCTGGTCTAACAATATTGGTATCAAAAGAAAGAGCATTATGTCTCCAACTCAAATCAAATAATTTTTTTGTAATTATCCTGGCGAAAGGATATAAAAATGTCCTTTTAATAATGTATGCTTAAGTATCCTGGAAGTTTTTCTACAAAAAAAATTGAAAAAAATATATTATAAAACCCTTACCATGCACCAACACATTGTGAAATTTCATGTTAATCAGTCCATTGGTTCAGCTAAAAAAAATTGTTGAAGTTTATTTCAACTCAAAAACTTAAATTATTCCAAAATTGTTCACAGTGCAAACAATTTCAGCTCTTCACAAAACCCGCCCAGTTTCTGAACTGCTCCTTATAATTCCGGAGCCGCTGATTACGAATATGTAATTTGTTTTTTTGGGTCACCTCTAGTTTGGTTTTTACAAGGCCTTGAAGTTGCCAGCAACACCCACCTTGAAAACGAATTTAAATGGTTGAACTCATCTTAGTCCAACAATATTCAAATCAAATTAAAGGGAATCAATTCTTTTGCCCAAAGCCATGTCAATGTCAATTTTACGTTATATTTTGAACTATTTTTGAACTAGAAAATATTGCATTAGTCGTGTTTATTTAATATAATACAATACAAGGATAAGTAATTGGTACTACACTTATTTGGTAAGCTAACAGTATATTAATTTTTAGAATTGTGCTTGTGAACATGTGCTTCTTCCAGCGTTTTTTAGAGAAAAGAAAAGAACGATGAAGTCCGAGCCGCAGTCATCTGTTTCAAGTTTGCTGCCGTCTTTGTATATGTGGTTTTCTCAGGAATTAAAGATGTTAAAATAAAATTTCATAGCCAGCCACAAATCAAAAGACTATAAAGAATTAGTACAAAGAATAATTTCTGCATTCACAGATATTAGCGTACTCATATAGTTGAAAATTCATATGTTCCATAACCATATCTGGGTTTTCCGTTTAAATATGGAAGAATTATCTGATCAGCCTAGCAGGATTCCACCAGAAAATGCTCCAAATGGAAACTAGATGTAAGGGATAAGTTCTGGAGTGTGAAGGATAGGATAGGACCGTTGTGTGGAAAGCAAGAAAGTAGTTTAATTATTTCGTCCTTTTGACACAACGGCTGTATTCATCTTTCAAGTCATCTTGCTTCACACTCCAGCAGTATTCTGCAACCATGGCATGTAAACTCTTTCCCTTATATCTAGTTTCCATTTGAAGCATTTCCTGATGGAATTTCGTGCCATGTTGATCTGATAATTCTCCCATATTTGAAGGGAAAAACCTGATATGATTATGGAACATATGAATTTTCAATGACATGAGCACGTTCATATCTGCGAACGCTGAAATCATTCGTTTTACTAATTCTTCGTAATCTTTTGATTTGTGGTTGCCCAAGAAATTCTCTTTAACATCTTTGAAACATAGCCATGCTCTTCTCTCCTTCCCGCTTAGTTTACTCTCAAATACGGTGTCTTTAAGTAAAGCGCGTATATTTGGACCAATTAAAACACCTACAGATCTACATAACACAAAATATGTTATTTTTACAAATTGAGATATCTACATATAAGATGAAGTTTTAATCAAAATACGATAAACAATTTACTTAATTTGTGTTTACCTTCTTTAATCTTCGCATCACTAATCCAATGGAAATTACTTCTTATGTACTGAAAACCTTTACCAGCTTAGCCCAAAGCCTTAATTAAATTTTTCACGGCACCAAGCTCGAGATGAAAAGAGAGGAGAATTATTCTGGTTTTCGCAACCAGAGCTTCAGCAATAACATTTTCTATTCAACGCTTGTTAGATTTTTGATCAGAAATTTTTCTCAGGCTATTCTAACCAATATTGTTGGACTAAGATGAGTTTAATTCAATTTAAATTCGTTTTCCAGGTTCAAAATGCAACGTAAAGTTGACATTGACATGGCTTTGGGCAAAAGAATTGATTCCCTTTAATTTGATTTGAATGTTGTTGGACTAAGATGAGTTCAACCATTTAAATTCGTTTTCAAGGTGGGTGTTGCTGGCAACTTCAAGGCCTTGTAAAAACCAAACTAGAGGTGACCCAAAAAAACAAATTACATATTCGTAATCAGCGGCTCCGGAATTATAAGGAGCAGTTCAGAAACTGGGCGGGTTTTGTGAAGAGCTGAAATTGTTTGCACTGTGAAAAATTTTGGAATAATTTAAGTTTTTGAGTTGAAATAAACTTCAACAATTTTTTTTAGCTGAACCAATGGACTGATTAACATGAAATTTCACAATGTGTTGGTGCATGGTAAGGGTTTTATAATATATTTTTTTCAATTTTTTTTGTAGAAAAACTTCCAGGATACTTAAGCATACATTCTTAAAAGGACATTTTTATATCCTTTCGCCAGGATAATTACAACAAAATTATTTGATTTGAGTTGGAGACATAATTCTCTTTCTTTTGATACCAATATTGTTAGACCAGGATTAGTTCAACCATTTAAATTAATTTTTTTAATTGGGGTGTAGCTTGTAACTTCAAGACCCTGTAAAAACCAAACTAGAGGTGACCCGAAAAAAATAATTACATATTCGTGTTCAGCGACTCCGAAAATATAAGGAACAGTTGAGAAACTACGCGGGTTTTTTGAAAACCGCAAAATTGTTGTACTGTGTAATCAATCAAAAAACAGTTAAAAAAATCAACAGTTTACGTCCTCTTTACTTTACTTAAACTTTAAGTATTAAAAATCTCATAGAACACCAACAATTGCAAGTGTTTTATTAACTTCTAAAGCGCACCAAATTCAATGGCCATAAATTGGTCGCTCGTCTAGCTGGGAGCGCAATTTATTGAGTGTCGTACTCGACATTAGCGGCACAATTGAGCACTGCAAGCAGACAGCAACGCTCAGCCAGCCAGCCAGCCATGCGGCCATCCATCCCAAGACAGCCAACAATTTATGCCAACATTGAGCCATCCATCCATCCATTCGTCTATCCATTCATGTAGCCAGCAGTCAACGACTGAGGCAGCCAGGCAGACTGATGCAGACAGCTGCTGCTGCTGCTGCTGCACTCGGGCCACACATCATCTACTAAATAACCACATAAATCAGCGCTGCAAATTAACCGCGCCGCACACCAAAATTCCACACCAAGGACAGCGAAACGCCTCAGACAAATCGCATCGAGATGCCGTTGCTGTGATAGAAGCCAACAAATTGCTGGCTGTTCAATTGCAACAATTATGCGCCACCACCCAACTTGCACTCACTTCCACTTAAACTGCAATGGATTAATGAATTTTTTTTTAGAAATTTTCACACAGTTTGTGCACGAAAGCAATAATCGACTGCGTGCACCGTCTAATGCAAATTTAATTTAATTAGTAAAGCAATAGTTTGGCATTAATTAACTGCCGTCTGGCAACAAGCAACTGGTTGTTGTCGATGTTGCACATAATCGCTAATTCCTATGTACTCTATGTGAGTGCAGACAAATGTATATGTATATATGTACATAAATACATACATATTTACATACATACTCGCATACATACAACTATCCATACATACATACATACATTCTATATATATGTATTTCTCTGCGCAAATGCAAGAGTTTCCAATTACATTAAATTCAATTTCACTTATTTTAATATTTACCAACAACAACACTAACAGCAACACCAACGCTAAAGCTACGTATTTCACGGCTGCTCATAATTGTAAATGCAAATTTTAATTATTTGCACAAACTGTATTGGCGGCGTCACAAGCAAATGTGACTGTTCTGTATGTGTGATTCTCTGCATGTTTGTGTTTGTGTCTGTGTGTGCATGACAGACAATTGTTGGCTGCCTCAATGTTTATTCTGCAACTGCAGCAATTTTGCTCACCAGTCAATGCATTGGCAAGTGAGCATACAAATGTGCATGTGTGTGTGTGTAGGTGTAAGTGTATGTGTATACATTTGATTGTGATTGTTGAACAGTGGCGCACACAAGATTTCATTTTAACGGGGTTTTGCGTACAAATTTTGAGCCGATTACCATTGGAAACAATATTTTGTATCAGCAATTTTGTGTTTGAAAAGGGAACGGGGCTTTGGAAATGTAAATGTATGTGCGCCAATGGCTTTGACACTCACAGCAGCAGTAATGGTACAAGAGCTTCAACATATTTTTCAATCTATCGAGCCGTGTTGGCATTTTGTACAACTATTCGAGCCTTTACAGCAAAATGTATTTAACAAGAATTTTCCATAA
Organism: Melieria omissa; assembly: GCA_963971225.1. Taxonomy (NCBI): domain Eukaryota; kingdom Metazoa; phylum Arthropoda; class Insecta; order Diptera; family Ulidiidae; genus Melieria; species Melieria omissa. The sequence goes on from OZ020268.1 coordinate 116,391,938, forward strand.
TTTTATAATGCATTGCGCTAAACTAATGCAATGTTGTATCCATTGCATTTACGCATTGATTGTACAGGTTCCGTTGGCTTGGGGCAAACAGTTTTGTTGGCCAAAAATGGCTCAAATATTGCACAACGCACTGAGTCCCAATAACGGTTGCTGAACAAAATATTTTACTCGAAAATTCCGAGAATTTGTGAGAGATTCTGCAAGCTTCAGGTTTAGCCATAATTTCTAAGAATCTCAGGAGAAATATATTTAACTAATGACTGACTATGCAAATGTTTTGTAGCTCAAATAAATTCTCAAATAAATTTTGCTTATCAAAGCTTTCATTTTAGTGCACTTATATTTTTGCTCCGTTAATTAATGCTTAAGTGTACTTATTCACTTTTATTTATACAAAAAGTGCACAATCAATTTTTTATGTCTAAAGTTGAAGGCTTCGTTTAATACAGTTTGATTGATCCGATTTAGGTAAAATATGCAACATTTTGTTCAACAACTTGTTGCCTGAAATTTTAAACTTTTTTAATAAAGTTTGAATGTTTTATTCTTCTGCAACTGGTTTCAAGGAAATATATGAACAAACAAGCCACTTTACATTTGGTATAATGAAGTCAATGCACAGTGATTCGTTCCATAGATAAAATTCAAAAAATTTATGGTCTCAGATTTTAACGATTTTGATATCATTTGAAAGAAAAAACTCTAACTAAGAAAACCTCAAAAAATCTGTGCACAAAATCAATTAGTGTCTGTGCAAAAGCGGCTCAAAGATGAAACTGTTTTCTCAAAAAAATTGAAACTCATATTTTCTGTTTTTTAGTCTATTGAGTAAAAAAAAACCTTTTAAAAATACATGGTTACCAAAAAGTCAATATAGAATAAGAAATGATGTGGCCATTTTCGCTTTTAATATTTTCTCAAAATTTGGAAAGCGTAGGCTTTTACTTCACTTTTAATTCAAAATATTTTTCTAAATTAAAAATCTGAAAATTTACACAACTTGGAGGAAAATATCTAAAAGTATGTGAAAGTACATTCCTAGATTTTTTTTATTTTAAGAAGCATTCGTTCTTTGTCGGATAATGCATTTACATCCTCCGATATCTTCCGATCTCAGAAAATAATTCAATTCGAAAAAACACGTATGCAATCAGCACGAAAAATGTTAAAATGTGCAAAAATGCAAAACATACATCTATTATTATCGGTTTTATTGCAAAACTAAAGGGTCCTAAGACAGTTTTGGTTACTGTTTGCAATAATCAATGTTGAGATTACCAATTAAATGTAAAATCTGACAAATTTAGCCAACACACTCGTTGCTATAGCTCACCAAAAATGACGAAAATTGCAAAATTAAGTCCAATGCCAAACTACAAAAGTTTAAGAAAAAAAATGGAGATTTCAATTCAGCAGGCCATGCTTAACTGGTATACCAAATTTTATGAAGAACGGACCACTCCTTCTAATTTTGTCCCGCGGTTGTATGGAGTCGAATCACTGTGCAATGTGGAGAATAAATATTTCTAGTTGAGCTTAACAAACATTAATAATAAAATTTATATGAATTAACGAAACATATAACTTAACATAAGTCGAGTTGGCACTATTGTAGGAGATCTGATTGTCTCGTTCTGTGAAGCCTTCTTTCAAGATTAGGTTGCTGTCGAAGGGATGCAATTTGTTCGTTCATATGCCTTTCTATTTGGAGATCGCGGTGAAGGTCGTTGTTCCAGATGTACCAGGGAGCATTCACAATACCTCTTAGAACTTTGTTTTAAAATCACTGGATATTGTCTCGATTGCTTTGACTGGTGTAGCCCCATAGCTGGCAACCATATGTCCAAACAGACATGTCAGCATGTGGTTGTAAATGGGTTTTTTGTTTTGTATTGAAAGAACAGATTTCTTACCAATTAGCCAGTACATATTTCGTTATTTGACATAGTTTGAATGATCAGAACAAACACCCACGTCCCTATTGGCAAAACACTGATACAGTCGACTTTCACAAGCTTCTCTTGAGTCAGATTTCTCATCAGGAAAATAGTTCGCCTTAGAAGGAAACAGCTGGTTATCACTTGGTGCCAGGTCTGGACTGTTAGGTGACTGCATAAAAACCTACAAACCAAAGGTTCAAAGCTTCTGGTGACTCACTTTCGATGTGTGTAGCCTGACATGGTTGCAATGGAAAACAATTCCTCTTTTATTGGTCAAAGCTGACCGCTTATGGGAGACTTCTTTCTTTAGATCTCCAATTTTTGACTGCATGGGTTCGAATAAAAAGTTTGATGGCACAATTTTCTACTGTTTTCGTTCAAATGTTCAGCTAAATAAATACTCGTGGTCTGTGAAACCGAACTCAGTTTAGAGGTTCAGTTTTTATAAGTAAGCCAAAAGCTAAACTGTAAAAAAATTTGAACAAGTTTTTTTCCTCAGTACACTAAGGATTTATGCCTTCAACATCTTTATAACGTCCCCCAATCCCACCGATCTAATGAAGCTTAGTAACTCACGCGTGAGAAGGTGTTTGACGTTCTCTTCCGCAAGCCAGTACTGGCGCAGGTGCTGTTTCCTACTGCGGCATACCGCATCGCAGTGCAGTATGACGGGCTCACGAGTCTCCCGTTTCGCAGATTCTGCAGACGCTTACCTGTTCTAACCCGATTCTGTGCATGTGTTTCCTCATCCTGCAGTGCCCGGTTAACAGCCCGGTGACCAGTCTAAGTTGGGTTTTCCCCAGTCTGAGGCATTCTTCACTCCATTTGGAGTTATAACCTCTGATGAAGATTTTCGATTGCCTAAGACCTGCGGCATTTGACCAGTGTTCTGAGTTCCTGGTTCTTTCTTCAAGTCTTAGTGACTCTCTTAGAGTGCTTTTGCCCAGCCCGATGAAAGGTTCTGGTGCAAGGGGGATCGAAGCTGCCCCAGTTCTAGCAAGGCTGTCAGCCTCCTCATTTCCCTCTATTCCTCTGTGTCCTGGAACCCAGAGGATTTTAACCTGGTTATATGTGCCCAGTTTATTCAATGCTTTTATGCATTCCAGCACCAACCCTGAGGTAATCTCATACGAGATTAGTGCTTTGATGGCTGCTTGACTGTCGGAACAAATGACTATATCTTGCCCCCTGTACAAACGCTCGAGGTTAATCGGCGCAGAGAGCCTGATGGCATATAACTCTGCTTGAAATATGCTGGGTGTATTCCCCATGGGCTCATGGTGCTTGAAGCGAGGTCCAAATACCCCCGCCCCGGTTCCCTCGTGCGTTTTGGAGCCGTCTGTGAAACACGTTTGAAATGGGACTGGTGAGCTTTCGACTGGTTTGGGACTCGTTTGAAATGGGACTGGTGTGCTTCCCAGTCCCAGTCCACTTTGTTACTCATATATACTACGTAGTTTTTCTCGTAGTTATATGTTCTCGTTATTGTATCCATTGGATACAATATGTAGGGGTTACTAACAGACAACACGTCTAAGTCTATTTTCAAGGATATAAAGAATTAAAATTTTCAAAGACCTCTTTCCAATCCTTTTTTTACAAATAGATAAAACATCAATTTTATTAAAATTCTTGAGCCTTTCCTCTTTAATTTGATACACATAGGAATGGACAACTGAGTACGCAGTATTACTATATTTGGTTTCTAGTTTCACGCCCATATGGATTTTTGCAGGTGTGAAAAATGCTGTCGCACGGTGTTATTTATATAAAATTTTTTGAAGTAACTTTTTTCCATTTAAAATTAGGTATTGTTTTTACGTCTTCAGTTAAAGATTTATTTTGCATGAAAAAATTCAACTATGAATCTCCAGAACTGTATATCTAAAAAGGTGGTTACCCTAGTTTGCACCCAGTGTGCATATTGCAACAAATATTTGTTTAAATATATAAAATACAAATCAAATAGACGCAAAGTTAGGACAGCAACTGAAAGCAACTCTTATCAGAGCAGCTTGTTAGCACAACTTTCGCTCGTGTCAGCTTTCAATTTGCATTGAAAACACAATTTCCATAGCGAAATCAGGCAATGAAAACAGCACCCAAATTCCAGTCGCTGCGCGAAATCTCTTGGCGCCGAAAAACATGCAACGCATCAAGGCACATAATCGTAAAACTTAACGACATTGTTCGCTGAAATTCTGTGTAAACAAATGCCAGCGTCAAGAATCGAGCACATTCGACGCTTCCACTGACACTGTACGCACTCAACACACACACACACAAGTGCACTTCTTCCACACGCGTACACCATCACAGCCACTGACAAACATTTGCATATGCATTGCATTGTTGCGCATTCCTATAAATGCTTAAGTGGATTTGCAGTTACTTGCGCTGGTTCGTCTTCTTCTTCTTATTTTTCTTCCTATTTCTCCCCAGTCGTGGCACATGGTTTGCTCACTCGATTCGCTCTGAAATTTCGCAGTTTGCTTGATTGCCAAATTGCATATATGTTATCAGATTTATCACATTTAGCATGGCACATATGTTGCATGCAGTTTGTGCACAATTTAAGACTTTATTTAATTTGCATTCATTGCATTTGAGAATCAACTTAAATTCGCTTGGCTGGCTGCGAAACGTAATTTGCAAACCCAATGCGTCTATCATGTGAAGCCTGCCGGGTGTAGAGGGCATCGAGTTGAAAAGTCGCAGCGACTTTGGCTGGCAAACATGCCTGCAAACGTGGATAAGGCCGTCGTCGAGGACAGCGCACGCCGGCTGACAGACGAAATAATTGCAAGCCACGCAATTGGAAAACCGTTGCCAACATGACACACACACACACACATGGCCCGAAATAGCTGCAAGCGCTGCACAAAACATCATTACGGCGACACACATTTTCGTAAACTCGGTGCTGCCAGGGCTCGCAACTATGCTGCACGCATTCATGCGCGACGCGGCCATTGTATGTTCGTCCAAACTGAATTTCGCCAGCTCAATCAGTGCTGAAGTAACAATGAAATTTTGCGTTGCAAGTCGCAGCAGCAGCAGCAGCAACACTGACATTGGCACACCGACTGTAGGCTGGCAGTTGAAGGAATCACGGCAAATGAAATAGCTGCAACAACAAAAATTATGTGCGCCCAGCGCTAGCAAAAGTTGACCACTTTAATGGGTACAACTAATGACCAAAACAACAACTATTACTTACTACTTATAACATTGTTGCTGTACAAGTAAGAAGCATTCGAATTGAACAATTTTAGCTTAAAACGGGTTAAATAGATTTTGTAACAATATTTTTTAATTACAGAAAAATTATTTAATATTTATGAAAAAATACAAAATTATCAATTTTTGATTTTATTTAACCATTATTAAAGAAACAGGGTTTTGATCAAACGCGCCCAATTCGCAGACTTCAATTAGGACACAAATTTTCCCTGATATCGCTGCAAATGATTGAAAATTATTTTGGGAATAACAGTAAAATTGTTGTAATTTGCTTTGAATGCATTTCTAAAAATATTAATTTGTTGTTGCCTACTTAAATTCAATCCATAAGTCAATTGTAGCTTTTGCTATAAGATGACAAATAGGTCAAGTTGCTCTCAAGCAACTTTGGGCTCGAAAAGGTTAAGATTAATTAAGTTAAGAAAATTCAAGGCTAAAGTTTTAAAAGGACATTTATAAAACCTCTTTGTCCTTTTGCACCAAAACGTTAAATTTTCTTAGGTTTTAAGAATTTTTTTTTTCATTTTCAATATTTTGAAATAACCAAAAATTACACTGCACCACAAAATCAAATTTTTGTTTTTAAATAACAAGGTTCCGACACCGGATTCTGGTAGAGGGAACCAAAAAAACATAAACGTGTATCGGTGATTTGAAAGTTTACATCTGAATTTTTTTTTAGAGGGGGTCAAAGTTTTCCCCTTTTCGCGCATTCTTATGGTGAATCGGCATACGAAAATCATGTAACATCACATTTTAGGTATATGATGTGTTCAGTAATTTGGTGTAAAACACTACGAGGAACATTTTTGTGAAGCATTTTAACCCTGTAGCTCCTATTTGTATGGGTCAATTTGACCCTTTTTTTCTAAAATGCCAAAAATGTCCTGTAAAACAGGACTTTTTAAGGACAAAATGTACCACAAAAATATTCGCCAAAAAATTCGACTATAGGTCTCTGAATACATTAAAGCTCAGAAATTAACTTGAACGTCAGAATTAAGCCAAAACTGAAAATGTGTTTAAGTGTTTATTTTGTATTTAATCAAAATTGGTACTTAAATTAAACCCATAAATCAATTGTAGCTTTTGCTCTAAGATGACAAATAGTTGAAGTTGCTCTTAGGCAACTTTGGGGTCGAAAGGGTTTATATGCATAAATGTTTATGTTGTTTTAAAGTCGACCTTAATATATGGGAGGGTTTCAACACTCGAAATCTGCCCTGAACCTGCCACTGTATTTTCTATATTTTCAAATTTAATTCAAAACATTCCAAATAGATTTTCAAGGATTGTCTTCTTTCGGTTCAACTTTTTTTTTACTTCTCTTCTTCTTTACTTTTCACTATTGTTTCAAACAAAAAGTCGCAATTCATTATTAGCACAGATTGATTGGTGAAACTTGCAGCTTGCATGGTTTTTTCACTTACACCATTCACTTCCGCTTACTTCAGTTTGCTTTTTGTTTTTCTTTCAATGCAGTCAGTAGTTTTCCCTTTTCTCTGTCCTCGAGCAATTTTCACTTTCATTATGACAGGCCACTTGCTCTTCAAGCTGCCACTCATAGCTACAACAGCCGTCAAGTAGCGGCAGCATTGAATTTTGAAATCATGCTGAAGGCAAACAAAACAGCACGGAAAACGTCCAACAGACAGCGCAACGTTTTGCTGTTAAATCCTTTGAGTGTGCACCATATCGGCAGTCAGCTTTGGTGCGCTCGCGTTTTTTGCATTCGCTGCGCTGCATTGCGTTTTCCTTTGCTTTCAATTTGGCGTTGCCACTTTGATTTCTTCTGTGCCACATCACAGAAACGCTAAACGAAAAGCAACGGAACCAGCAGCAGTAGCACACAATTTCATATTTCCGCTGCCACAGTTGCTACGTGTCCTTGTCGCGCACACTTTTTATTTATTGCAAGTTTTTGTTCTTGTTGTTGTATTGTTGAAATTTTTTTGACAGCGCAAATTTGCAAAGTAAGCCAAAGTGATTGAGCAGCGGATGTGATGTGACATTGCCAGCGGCGACAGCTTTAGTGTAGTTTGCTTTGTCAATTTTTTTGCATTAGATGTAATAATAAAAAATTATATATTTTACAATCTTGGCTTTGACTGTTGATTGCTTGTTAGACGTGCACCAATTTTCGAGCGCAAACAATCGCATAAGCGTGACTTTAGTCTGCTTTTAGGCGCTTAGCAAAAATTCCACTAAACCACACAGCTTAGAACTGGTATCGCTTGAAAAAACCACACTTAATCGTTTGAACTTTTTGAATGCTTTTTGACTGCTTTTCACTTTGTTGCCACAAGAATTAAAATTCCATTTGATTTTATTATCATTTTCATACCATTATCACAATTTCCCTTTCCTCTTTGCTCTTTACATTTTTCGCTTTGCAAATGCAAAATGCAAAATGCAAAAATGTGAATATTTTCGCCTTTTCCATTTTGACTCTTCAGCAGTTATTAATGCAATAATGCAACCTTGAAGCGTTGCAAAGTCCGCCGATTGTGCCTGAGGCCTTCATGGCCATTTATCATGACCCACCACCACGCACCGTCGGCGCTGATGCGCAAAATGCATGCACATTAATTCAAGTAAAAAATTATGGCCAAGTAAAAAGTTCATTTTTTTGTGCATGTTGCATTGTTGTTGTTGCGTTTTCGTTGGCATTTTCATAATGCTTAATGTGTTGATACTGTCAGCAGCAGCAGTTACAGCACACAACTTTTGCAGTGGCAAGATGCCGCAACTGCTGCCACGGCTGGTGCGCACTTTTGCCAAATGCATCAACAACAACAAGAAAAACAACAACAACATATACACACAGCGCCGCTGAGTGCATTTTCTTTGATTTATAACAAAATTACGCAAAAATATTGCACAATATGAATGCCCAATATGCGCAGCGCAATGCGCAAAATAAAAAAAAATGCAAAAATACAAAAAAGCAAAAAAACAAAACCTAAAAAGAAAACGCGCGCAAAAAAGTGCTTAAAGTATGAAAATGCCAAGAAGCCACTCACGGCATGTGAATGGCAAAAAGTTTGCCTTCAAATGGGTGACCCTCAAAAGTGTGGCAACGCGCGCACAACAACAAAATACCCCTGAAAGCTAAAAGCAAAACGACAGCAGTTGAGATGCAGTTGTAAATTGTTCTATGAAAAAACCATACCATATTGTTGTCTACTTGCCGGTAGTGAGCTACAGTTGGCCAGTTTGAAATTTAGTTATTCTTTGTCTTAAAACTAAGAGCAGCACCTAAGTTTTCAACAGACAGATGGAAACAGTGTCGTTGAAGGCATTCAAAAACTGTGGCGATTGTCTGGATAAATGGGCATGTTTTCCATTTACAACAACAAAAAATACAGTATGTTTTGTTAGTTGGTTTCAGTGGCATTGTTCTGACTTTCAATTAGGTTCTGTTCCCAAAAGGTTCTAAAAAATATAACTACTCGCGTAATGTCCTCTGAACTATGTGACCTCTACATCCAATCCGAAAGATTAATGAAGGTGAAGGAAGGTGAGGGAGTGATGAGGATGATGGTTTCACGATACACATTGCTAACTCCTCGACATATCTATTTGTATATTGATTTGTTTAAGGATTTGATTTAAGTTTGGGCAGGCGCAAAGAATGTGACGCCTGGTTTCCTTTTCGTTCGGGTTCGAGTTCGCACATTTAAGCTGCGGGTCAGTGACGGTCACAGTTAGTCCTGTTACATCTCAGGCCTCATGAAGGACCTCATTCTCATCAACAGCAGAGCTCATCGGAAGCTGCAATTCTAATGAAGTAAAAAAAGTATAATTTATTTGAGTATCGGTATTTTAAATAATAAAAAGATACAACATGAATGAAGCGAGCATAATGAAATTTAACACGTGATCAACGAGATTTTGGGCTTTAACATACTTAGTTTTCAAGAAAATTCTATATAAATTTTTAAGGATATGAAGGATTAAAATTTTCAAAGGACCTTTTTCATATCCTTTTTCTACAAATAGATACAAAATCAATTTTATTCAAATTCTAGAGGCTTTCCTCTTTCATTTGATATACATATTGCCATAATTTAATGAGGTTAAGTATTTTTTATATTTATTTTGTATGCCCTTCAAAATGTTGAAGTCCTTTTAAAAGGACAAAAGATGTAGAAATAAAAAACTGAGTACGCAGTATAACTATGTTTGGTCTCAAGTTTCACGCCCATATTGATTTTTTTTTCGCGTGAAATTTGTTTTTTATTTTTGTCTTTATTTAGCATATATAATAAATAAACATATGAAATAAAGTTTTGTTCCTTACATTTGCTTTGTATTTATTACAACATTTTTAGTTTTTTAACCCTTTAAAATTTCCTAAAATTTATCCTTGTACATCTTGCCATCTGTTTTCTTTTTTATTTCTCTTATTTACCTTAAAAATATGACCGTGTAAGCACGTTGACGCATATGAAGCGCAACTTTTTAACTTTTTGCCTACGTCAGACCTGCAAACACCTACACACACACACCCACAAACATACTGCAACACACAGCAATGCTAACTTTGACGTGTAATATTTTTGGCTAAAAATTTTTAAGACAAACTTCTCTGCTTGATGCTACACGTAACAGCGGAAAGAACTTTTGCCGCTGCACCGCAATACAGTCAGCTAGCTGTGCACCCGCTGAGCCGCACACAAATGTCGCATTGTTTTGATGGTGCATGAAATTTCCAGCAGGTGTGTACAGCGCTACGAAAAGTGTCAGAACGGTATTTGGTAAGTTGCAAAAAAAATGGCTGCTATGAGAAAAATTTCAAATTTTTTTGCTTATGTGAGCGGCACACAGCTGAGACACGTAAGAGCGTCGTGTGTTGGTAGAATAACGAGCTGCATAGCATTTAAAGCGGCCAGTTAAGTAATTTTAAAGATCAGATCAGATTTAACGGTCGGAAGACCTTTTTAGATGATTTTCAACACTTTTCAACACAGACAGTAATTATGGTGCGTAAACTTTCAGTAAGGTTTGTTTTTCATTAACACAGTATTTGGTATTACGTAGACGCCCAGTGAGTTCTTTAATTAATTGAGAAATTAATGTTGGTTGGTTGGTTGAAGTGGCTGACTCACAGTTGTCCACCTGCAATTCAGTTGTAGTATGACTAAATCCACCCGGTAGAATTTAGGTACCGAAGAAGGTTCCCCAGACTTACTGTCGAGCAGTCGGTCGAACAAGTAAGTGTTTCCCCAGAGACTTAAATCTTGCCCTTGCCAAAGTTGGGCAGTGACAGAGGACGTGATTAAGTGTTTCTTTCTCTTCTAAATTCCCACAGCTCCTACAGTGTGTATTGAAGGGAATGTTTAGCCTCTCCGCATGTGGACCTATGGTCCACTGGCCTGTGATGACCGCCGTAAGCCTAGCGACGTCCGTGCGAGATTTGTGTATAAGCTCGCGGAATCTTCGCTCATTGTAGGAGGGCCACATCGCCCGCGAGGTACGACAGGAAGTCAGCTACTTCCACCTGCAACTGGCAAGACTGAGGCAGCAGCCCCTCTTGATAACTTCCAAAGGCGTCGGAACCGGGACACCCAGCAATGCGTCAAGCGAGGCACCTGAGCGAAATTAATGTTAGTCATTAATGTTATGTATACGTGCAATATGTTTTCTAATAACTTTACACAGTATGTGGTATTACGTATACGCCCAGTAAATTGTTGAATAAACAACGTAATAATTATTGCGTATACATCCAAAAAGTTCTTTAGTTCATTAAGGCAGATAAATGTTACGTATACGCCCCGTGAATTCTTAGCGTTATTCAATTCATTAATACAGTATTTAATGTTACGTATACGCCCATTAAATTCGTAAGTTATTTAAGACTAGAATTAATTTTACGTATACGTTCAGTAAGTTCTTTAGTTCATTAAGTAATTAATGTTAGTCGTTAATGTTATGTATACGCCCAGTAAGTTTCTATACGTCAAGTAAGTTCTTTTGTTCATCAAGACAGTCATAAATGTTACGTATACGCCCAGTAAGTTTTAATTCATTAACACCGTATTTAATGTTACGTATACGCCCAGTAAGTTATTTAGTTAATTAGACTGGAATTAATGTTACGTATACGCCTATGAAGTTCTTTCCTTAATTAAGTCATTAATGTTACGTATATGCCCCATAATGGTTTTAAATTAATGAAGCCCGTACTTGATGTTACGAATACGCCTAGTAATTTGTGTAGATAATTCAAACAGTAATTAATGTTGCGCATACGCCCAGTAAGTTCTTTATTTTTAAATAAAAATCAATTTTGTTTTATGTTGATGCTTAAATCATAATTTTAAGAATTTATTAATTTTGATTTCTTCCCCTTACACCACTTGGTCGATTGGTTGGCTGCAACTCCTATGTTGAAATATCTCAAAGTGCAATTTTCGGTATAATTTTGAATATTTTAAAGTAGACACGCACCAGGCACATAATTAGCGCAAGTCCGAACGTAGACTTGAATAGATTATGCACGAAGAGCATTCTGCAAATACAACAAAAACACAAAAAGCAAATTTAAAATGTAAAGAGAAAAGAATGTGCCAGCAGGCGGTCAGATAAAACGTCAGAAATGTGCAGTAAGTAAAGTAATTAAAAAGTACTTAAGCAAGAAAAATGCTATCGACTGATATACATACACACACACATACACACAGCGCAACACACCTGCGATAAACAATGCGCCGTTGCTGTAATTTATTATCGTTATCCTTGAAGAAGTACCGTCGTATGCCGCTCAGATACGACCGAAAGTATTCGCGCCAATTAATCGTTGCTATATTGAACTGCAGCAGTCGTCCGTCGTCCGTATCGCTGAGCAGCGCATCCAATTCGTCAATGTTGTGATGTGCGAATTTCCACTCCTTCATGCCGAACCATGACATCATGTAGATGATTTTCGTTATTTTACGATATGCCTTTATGTAGCTGTAAACGAATGCGAGATGAGGCAAAAAGAGGAGAAATATTATTTTTATAAAATGTGAGTTAAATACAGAAAAAGGAAAATAATACAGAAACAATGCGAAAACATGCTAAGAAGCCGGTAACAAATGCAGCTCATGCTGAACGCGACAACGTATTGTGGAGAGGAAAAATAATTTCGAGACCGCAATGCATGAAACTACTGGGTTGTTTGTGAAATTACGGAATCTTATTAAGGAAGATGCGAGAAATTTCAGTGTCCAGATCCAAGCAAAGGATGCCTACTTTTGCTCTCCCTTCGAGCTGCCCATCCCCTGTCAATAAATAAGTTGATGGCATTTTCTATCTGCTGTGGACGATTGCGTTGTATCCCTTCTGTGTGGATGCCATAGATAGAGACATGGTAGAAGGTACCAACAGTTAAGTTTTATTTTTGTTTGGACATTTCAAAGTCCCTAAAAACAATCGTTCTGGAGGACAACTTATAATTTGATCGTTTAAGCATTTGATCTCTAAGTTTACTGCTGCTTTCTTTTAAGGTTTTGGAAAAAAATTGTGCAAAGTGTTATTGACTTTTTATGTTTTAGTAATTTCAAATACTTTCCATGAATTATTGTTATGGTTTTCTCCCCCATCGAAAGTGACTGAGCATAACAATTAAAAACGTTTTAAAATGGCTTTCTTTAGTTCAATGCAATCGGTCGCTGGCACAAAGCAGTGCTTCATCACAACACAACCCCAACAACTCTGCTCATGCCACACAAATCCACTCCAGACTCATTGTTCAATGTAAACGAGCGACAAACCAGCACAACACAGAAACGACAAAAGCAAAATGAACGAACATATCAAGCGATAAACTTCACTTTCATACTTACATGCGCTTTTGTCCCGTTACCAGGGCAATTAAATCTAAAATATAAGCGGGTATGTGGTGCAGGAAAAACGAAACGGCGTAATGTAATGGCTTCGATGGAATTATAACGTACGAGAAGCACCTGCGACGGTAATGCGGACGAAGCGTTCGAATGCGGTCCGATGCGGTTCAGCAACGAAGCACAAACACACACACACATACACACATAAGGGAGAGCGCGTCCAAGTAGCGGCGAGGCGGAGCGGGGCAAGTGCACATAAACACATAATTTTTTCCAATAATGCCACAAAAGTTGACATTGTTGTTGTTGTTGTTGTCGTTGTTGGCCATACACATAGTTGTTGCGTTTGTGTTGTTTTGTTTTTTTGCATTGTCGCAGTTGTAGTTGCAGCAGCATTGCAGATAAAGTCAACGTCGGATCAGCGCAGCAACGTGCGGTCGTAGGTGGTCGGCGGCAAAATGGCGCACAGCATACGGTTCGTTCATTCATTGGATGCGTTAGTTCGTTCGTACGACACGGTTTAGTTGGCATTAAAGGCGATTTATATTTTTGCCATAGCGTTTGTTGTGCATTGTATTTGTGTTGTTGTTGTTGTTGTTGTGCCATTTATTATAGCGTTTTATGTGTTGTTTATAAATTATGCCGCGCGTTATTAGTGCAACGCGCATTGGTGGCATGAAACGAGAACGAAAATAAAAGTGAAAGCATTAAAAATTTAAATGCTAAACCGTACTAAACTAAAATGCCACAAATGCAGCATTGGCCACAGAGACACAATGTATCTGTGTGTGTGTGTGACAATGAAATAATTTATGGTCGCATTGCAGTTGGCACTGACTGTCTGCTCTGGTTGCTGCTTCTTTTTCAATTTATTTATTTTTTATTCTATTTTGTTTTCTCGATTGTCCACTCGAGTGACCATTGCAGCAGTAACGTTCAGCCGCAACGACAACGGTTTGTTGCCATTGTGACATTGCTTCGTGTGGCTCAAGTTGCAGGTGCAGCAAAATCGAAAACAGCGAGCGAGCCAACACGTGGCTCGCTCTCGAACAATGTGACTTACCATAAAGCCTTGTCAAATGGCTCGTGAAAGCCTTGACGTGACAAATGCATATACTGGCCCCATGTTAAGTTGTTCCGATCGAAAATGTAATTGTAGACTGGTAGCTCAGCCCTGGATTGGCACTCGTGCTGGCGCAGCATAAATCTGTGAAGTTAGAGGAAGAAAACAAACTGTTTAAATTTTTGAACTAACTATGTAGGTGAAGATTAAGAGTTAAGATAGAAAGCAAGACAGAACTTTCGATTGCAGAACTTTGAGGGAAGCAGAAAATAAGAACGATATGGCCTAAACAAACAGATATTGACGTGAAATTTACGGTTATGTACCCGTATTGATGTTAGATAAATGTATTTCTGACTCTTTTCATTTGAATAAAAGGAGCTACAGCGATTCCAAACTGCGAGTTTTTTAGTTTTTCGTTTTGAATTTTTTTATTATTAAATTTATTTGGGTTGCAGTGTCCTGTGAGAGAAAAAATCCAAAAATTTTGGAGTTTGAGTTAGTGTTCGTTAAGTCGTGGTTCGAAGCAAAACCCTGTGACCACAGCATAAGAGTATAAAGTGCTGTGACGAGTAAAAATATATAAATTTTTGAACAAACATTTCTTCCTTATGCAACAGTCGAAAGGATAAAACGAACAAAATGAGTGAACAAACATTTTTTTTAGTTTTTAACTTTGAGTCAATTGATCTTCTTCATCTTTGCTTACGTTGTAATTTCAATAACATTTATAATAAAATATAAAAAAAAAATTAAGCTGCACAGTTAAATCACTAAGCTATTTTTTTTTATTATTTTAATTTTTTTTTTATTTTTTATTAATTTAATTTTTTTTTATTTCCTAGTTTATTAGTTTTTATGATTTTTTCTTACTTTGTTATTATATTTATCAATTATTTCAATCGTTTTATTCGATATTTGGCCTTAATTTAATTTTTTTTAATTATTTAAAAAAGTGAAACCTTGACGTATTTATTTAAAAAATATTTTTAAATTGTTTTTTTAATTGTTTTATTTTTCTATTGAAATTTGTTTATTTAATTATTATTAAAGTAATATACAAAAAAAATTTTATTCTTTTATGTCTCTTTTCTCTCTTCAACAATTTTTATATTTTAATTTTAGTTTTTATTTATTTATTTTTTTTTTTATACTTTTATTGGTTTTTTTGTTTTTATCTTTTATTTTCAACTTTTATTTTCAACTTTTATTTTAATTTTAATTTGACTGCTAATTTTTTATTTTTATTTACTTATTTATTTTATTAATTTTTATATTTTTATTTCACTTTTTTAAATTAATTTTTTATTATTTATTATTAACTAATTTATTTTATTAATTTTTGATTATTAATTAATTTATTCATTATTAATTAATTTTTAATTAATTTTTTTTTGAAAACACATAATTTTTTTTGTCTTTAGTACAAATTTTTTGTTTTTTATTAATATAACAATACAATTTTTTTATTTATGTCTTTATTTTCTTTTATTTTTTATTTATATTTTTATTTTATTGTAATCTCATAATTCTATTTGTTTTTTATGTTTTTGTTTTGTTTTTTTATTGCATATTTTTGTTTTAATTATTATTTTGTTATAGTTTTATACTTTTAATTTTTTATATTTTTATTTCGGTTTGTTCATAAATTTTTTTATTTTTATATTTTTAGTTCAATTATTCAAACTTTTTTATTAAATTTGTTTTCATTTGGCTTTATTTTATGCAATTAATTTTTTAGTTTAATATTTTTAGTTCAACTATTCAAATTGTTTGATTTCATTTCATTAAATTATTATTCAATTTCAATTTTAATTCAAATAATATTTCATTAAATTTTGTCCACTGTCCACCTGCCAAATGATGCTGATGCCTACTGCACACAACTTATATTCGTCTTTAATAAACAAAAGTGTGCGCTGTCTGCTTATCGTCGACTGGCGCCCAGCTAAATTCTAATTTGTTGTCTGCACAGAGAAAGTGTACAAAAATGTGCCCACTGCCGACCACACTGCAGCCTAAACGAGTGTAATGAAAATAAATGTCTGTTGCAAATTGTCTGCTCGGTGACTTTGTCGGCATTACGTTCCCCTCCGTCTACACTTGCGGCCCTTCCCAAACTTTGCATTAGTCGCAGATAATGAAGGAACACACTGCACGCCACTTTAGTATTTTGCGAGAATGCCAAACTTCTTATCAGTTTGCCGAATGTTTGTGCAACTTGCAACACGTGTGTGTGTGTGTGTGTGTCTAGCCCTGGGTGCATGCTGCTTTTATTGTGCTATTTTCTTGCAACATTTTTGCGCAAATTTCCAACACTTGCATTGCCACTTCCGCTGGCTTCCGTCCGTCTTACCTTCTGGCTATATCCCAGGCGCTCGATATCATTGCATTGACACAGTAATCGGCCGGCACCATGTTGGCCTTGCAGCTGCCGCGTCCATAGATGCAGCGCACCAGGCCCCTGGCCGACCACGTGCACAAGCCCGACGGCCCGTACAAATTATCGGTCCAGCCGGGAAATGGATCCTTGTACGTTGACATAACTGCAAATAAATGAGAATTAATGTGTATGTGAAATGGCAGTTGGCTGCTACTCGCTCGTTTGCCTCAGCCACTGCTGGTCATTGTTGTTGCCTATTCTGCCCCCGCCCACTCTCAACTCAACTTTGGTATTTTGCTGCACTGATAACGTCTGGCAGCAATATTTGAAAACAGTGGCAAGTCATAGTCAATGTTCCTGTGTGTGTGTGTGTTTCTGTCTCATGCCACATACCAATGTGACGTAACCGTAGCTACTTTTATTGTTTTAGTTCTTGTTGTTGCCTCTTAATAGTGAAAAATAGTTAAGAATACTTTGGAGATTTTAGCAGCGCCGCAAATGAGCCAAAGTTGCTGCTGCCGCACGTCACCATGGCACCGTCGCCGTTTGCTCTTCGCCCACTCGGTCTGCATTTCTCTCGCTGTGCCTTTAGCTTCCCTACTTGTTTCTATTTATCTGCATTTGCTGTTTAAAATATTTTTGCTTGCTTGTCTTTTGTGACTTTTGTTTATATTTTATTTGATTTTAAATTTTATGCCACTATCTGGCTCCCTAAATTTTCGTATTGCATTTCCTTTGGGGATCTACTTCAGTTGGTTGGCATTTTTAGCTTATTTCTCATTTCTTACTTCGTTTTTTTTTGTTTGTTATTTTCTACCATTGAAATGGAAATGGCGCCGGAAATGTATTTTGTTGTTGTGCTTTGGACTTTTCGAAAAGTTTTGCTCTGTGCATTGCGACTCTCCTGACAATTTCGCTTGAGGTTTTGCAATTAGCTGCGAAATTATCTGACAATGAGTTTTGTTTACTTGGCAGTGCACATTTATTTTGTTTTTTCTTTAAAGTTATTTTTAGCAAAAGGCACAAATATTTCATGTCCACATTTTACTTCTCACTTCAATGTGGTCTAAACGACAGAGTCTCGACAACTGTACAATTCAATGCCCTTGAGTTCAATTTAGCTCCAATGCATTGTTACAAACTCATCCTGAAAGTATGCAACTAATAATTACCTGCTACTAACAACTACTGTAGAGTAAGGTGGGTCGCGAAAAAAAATTGGTGTTGTCACCACCTAAAAATAAAATTCAGAGTGTTTAATGACTATTTGGAAAATATTGCGATTCTGAGGTAA
Organism: Melieria omissa; assembly: GCA_963971225.1. Taxonomy (NCBI): domain Eukaryota; kingdom Metazoa; phylum Arthropoda; class Insecta; order Diptera; family Ulidiidae; genus Melieria; species Melieria omissa. The sequence goes on from OZ020268.1 coordinate 116,409,696, forward strand.
GCCAATTGTGAGCGGTTTTGCTTAAAAAATACCTCTAATTATCATGTTTTTTGTTGTTGGACATTTTCGAATAATTTTTTTTGGTTAGATAAATCTTCAGGAGTTCTTGGATTGCACATATTTTGTAAACATTTTTTTTGTTAATTTATTGAGTTCTGGAAGTTTTAATACCGTTTTTTAGTGCTTTTTCGTAAAGACTTCAAGAAATATTATTATAACTCCGCCAATTTTTCTCGTATGTCAACAAATAATATGTCGTTTTGAAGGGTTTCCATACAGCTACTAAGCTCATTATTGTTCTTTGTAACCTTACTTTATATTATATTTTTTTTTTAATTTTTGTGTTTAGTAATTCAAATATTTTTTAAAGTTACCATTTAAAACTATATTTATCGCCAAAATTTTTGCAAATTTTTACACTTATTAAAAAGCGCTAATCATTACCTTTCAAATGATATCAAAATTATGCATATCCGAAAGTTAGTTAGCCTCTACATTTGTATTTCTGTGAGACTCCACTACAAAATGAGTTCACTCCATTTAAAAATGTTAAAAGTTGATCCCACCACCATTGATTTTGATAACACTTAATACGGTGATCGAACTCTACATAGAGCTCTAATGACCAAATTTCAGTTATTTTTCACTACTTTTATCCCCTTTAACCCTTTGCAGCACGGTGGTAAGACGTACTACATGGGCTGAAAAGTCTTTGGCCTGACATAGAGATGGCGCCAAAAAAGAATTATTGTGTTGTACATGGAAAACCATCCTTAACTTAGATTCTGTCAAAGTTTCATGACATTTGGTTGACTCGTTTTCAAGTTATTGCTTTCGAAGTGACGCTACCTCTGAATTTTTGTAAACAATGGAAAAAGTGAATTTCGTGTTTTGATAAAACATTGCTATTTGATGGGCAAAAATACAGTGGAAACAAAAGCATGGCTTGATAAATGTTATAATACATCTGTATTTTTGCCCATCATATTGATATGATATGAATGATATGAATAAGTTTTACTAATGTTGTCGGCCATATTGGATCCGCCATATTGGATTGCTGAATTTCAAAAATTTGATTACATATTCGTGATCAACGACCCCGAAAACCCCCAGGGCGACTATTTTCATTGAAAAAAAGTTATCTGAAAAATGTATGCTTCAAAGGGTTAATATCAGCAAATATTAGTTTGCATCATTGGATGCACATAATTGGATACACATTATTCTTTTGTAACGGTTTTTTTTATTTGACTGAAGAATATTTGATACGACAAAGCTTACTACGATTACAAATACAAAAATACAACAACAAGTGCTACATTCCGACATTGTTATTGAATATTGATCAGCTGTGTTGTTCTGCTACACTTTCAGTGCAACTTTGTAAAAGTAGTATGCAATGAAATAATATGTTTCGTATACTTCGTTATTTCTTCTTCGTTCAGACTTCAAGAAGTGTTAATATAACTCCGCCATTTTTAATCGTTTGTCGTTATTTCTTTACCAAATTAAAAGACAATGTTTATCGTTCCACGAAAATTCAATCAAAATAAGTTGCCTACAAAAAGTGACGTAATTAAACATTTATTGTTTCTCAGCGGTAAAAATCGATCAATTGCTTTGTCCAAACTTTATAGTGAGACAATAAAAGAAATTCTAAAATTATGGGAGAGTGTACAAATTCCCACCATTGGTAAAAGTGCTATTCGGAAAAAACTAGATAACCTTACAAAATCTTATCGTACTGTTATAAAAAATAAAGGAAATTTTAATGTAGACGAGTGGAACACTCTTTTTCCAATATGCACCTGTAAATGTGGTCTTAATTTAAATAAGTCCTGCAAATGCGTAGAAAACCTAAAAATGCCATTGCATGCCTGGGAGATTAATAATGATCAGGATGGGCGGAGGATGCGGTCGCTGGGTTTGAGGTCGAACATACGGCCAAGCTCAATAAGTTCTACATCGGAGGTTGCCGATATTGATGAAGAGTATACCGTAGAAATATCACCCGATTCCCCAACGTCATTCGGTGATGTAAGTGAAAATGCCCAAACCCCATTACACATTCCGATTCCGATTCCGACGATTTCCCTACCAACATTCAGCCATGCATTAGATCGCGCTGGTGTCTCAAATCGTTTTGGAGCGTTGTTGGCAACAACTTTGCTGAAAGACCTAAACATTTCAGATGTTATTATAGACAAAAACAAGATTAGAAGGGAGCGCCTTGCAGCCCGAGCAAAAGCCATTTGTGACATTAAATGCAATGATCTACTTAAGTGTATTTCATTTGATGGCAAAAGAGAGAAAAGTTTGAAGCAGATTGTTGTCGATAACAAGCCACGCAATATAAAACTAACCGAAGAACATATCACCATAGTACAAGAACCCAATTCTCGATATATTGGATATTTTACACCCTTTAATTGTACTGGTACCGGTATAGCGTCTGGAATTCTAAACTTTCTAAAAGCAGAGGGAATTTCGTGGGAACATTTAGTAGCTGTTAATTGCGATGGTACAAGCACTAATACTGGCAAACATAGTGGAGCAATGTGCTCATTGGAAAAAGAGTTGCAACACCCGCTGCAGTGGTTTATTTGCCTATTCCACTTCAATGAATTGCCGTTTACCGCATTATTGAAAGAGCTCTTAGGAAAGCCAACTGGACCTCAAAACTGGCCAGGGAAAATTGGACAAACTTTACTTGGATGCGAAAATATTCCGGTATTTTTTTTAATTTTACTCATTGTTTAATATGTCTTATCGTCTATATGTATATTTCTGTATTCCCGTTTTATAAGGTTGCTCCTAATTTTGTTCCGATTCAGATGGGAGAAATGCCGGAAAATATTGATGGGTGGATTCTGAGAGCTGATCAAAAATATCTTTACGATATGGTTCGATCCATAGACAGTGGGCTATGTGATTCACATTTGGCAAGCATTAAGCCAGGACCGCTCAATCTGTCTCGGTGGTTAACAACAGCGTCGAGAATTCTCCGCTTATATGTGACGAAGCCAACTGCTTCAGATGAATTAAAGAAGCTGGCGATTTTCATTATGAAAATATATGCACCCTTTTGGTTTTTAGTAAAAAGAGAGCCGCAAGCTGTTAAGGGTAGTCGTCACTTATTTACATATATTAGATGGACACGTCAAATGCCTCAAGACGTACAAAGAATAATTCACCGTTCAATCCAGATAAACGGCTTTTATGCCCACCCAGAAAACATTTTGTTTTCAATGATTACGGATGAGAACAAAGATATACGAACAGAGGGTTATAAAAGAATTTTCGACTATAGAAATAATGGTGATCAAGGAACTCGTAAATTTGTAGTGCCAAAAATATTGTTCGACTGTGTATCGTATACTAATATGATTTCTTGGGATGAGGTTGGGCCGTTAACGGAGCCACCATGCATTCAATTCTACTCGCAAGAGTATTTGTTGCAGTGCTGTAATTCTGCAAATGTTATTGAAATCCCAGGTAAATTATAATTGTGACCACGTGAGACATATTGATTAAATTTAAGAAATAATTTCAGATTTTCCCTGCCATTCGCAAGCCACTGAACGATTTGTTCACGTTGTGAGTCAATCGAGCTTATCTGTTGTCGACAAAAATCGTCCAGCGCACATTGCTAGTAAAATTGTGTCGCGTAAGAGATATGCACATCTCGATTCTCGCAAAAATCTTTTGTAAATATAGTTTTATTTTCAAAAACATAATAAATTAAACAAGCATAGCATTGTATTTATTTTGCTTTATTTAAACATTTATTTATTTATGAATGTATTTCATTCACATTCGCAATTCTACTATTTTATAGAACTGAAAGTATCAAACAGTCACACAAAAACCCAAATATCGAGGTCATCTACTTTCGAATACACATAATTAGGAATCAATGGTGGTGGGATCAACTTTTAACATTTTTAAATGGAGTGAACTCATTTTGTAGTGGAGTCTCACAGAAATACAAATGTAGAGGCTAACTAACTTTCGGATATGCATAATTTTGATATCATTTGAAAGGTAATGATTAGCGCTTTTTAATAAGTGTAAAAATTTGCAAAAATTTTGGCGATAAATATAGTTTTAAATGGTAACTTTAAAAAATATTTGAATTACTAAACACAAAAATTAAAAAAAAATATAATATAAAGTAAGGTTACAAAGAACAATAATGAGCTTAGTAGCTGTATGGAAACCCTTCAAAACGACATATTATTTGTTGACATACGAGAAAAATTGGCGGAGTTATAATAATATTTCTTGAAGTCTTTACGAAAAAGCACTAAAAAACGGTATTAAAACTTCCAGAACTCAATAAATTAACAAAAAAAATGTTTACAAAATATGTGCAATCCAAGAACTCCTGAAGATTTATCTAACCAAAAAAAATTATTCGAAAATGTCCAACAACAAAAAAGTTACACCCAAAAAACATGATAATTAGAGGTATTTTTGGAGCAAAACCGCTCACAATTGGCTTACCTCAGAATCGCAATATTTTCCAAATAGTCATTAAACACTCTGAATTTTATTTTTAGGTGGTGACTGAAACGTGATTTTTTTTTTGTATGGAGTGCGACCCACCTTACTGTAGAGGTGATAGAGAAATGAGTAGCCACAACTGTACAAATATGTGCCAGAGTTTAATTTAATCTGCATCCTAAAAGTATGCAACTACTAAACACAACTATTACTGCTGCTGTTGAGTGAGACAACTGACTAGTGACAACGTTACAGTTCAATGTGCCATATACTTCAATTAATTTGAATGCAATTATATGAATTCATCCTGTAAGTATGCTACCAATAAATACAACTAAATACTGCTGTAGTTAACAAAGACTTTAGAATCGCTGAACTAAACTGAATTGCGCGACAATTGTACAAATGTGCCTTGGAGTTCAAGTTAGTTTGAATTTCTATAAAATCATCCTGAAAGTATGCAACTTATAAATACAACTAAGAATTATTGCTGTTGAGAGAGACAACCGACTAGCCACAACTGTGCAATTGAAGTATGCCGCAGAGTTCAATTTAGTTTGAATGCAATTCTATGAATTCATCCTATAAGTATGCTACAAATAAATACTACTAAGAACTGCTGTAGTTGACAAAGACTTCAGAATCGCGACAACTGTAAAAATATACCCCAGAGTTTAGTTTAGTTCGAATGCATTTCTATTCTAAAAGTACGTTTTAATCCAAAAAGTATGCTTTCAATAAACAATACTAATTACTACTGTAGTTAACCCTCTCTGTACAGGTTTTTACTAAGGAAAGTTAAAATTTATAATTTAACGATTTAGCCTTCTGTGTGGTTTTACAACAACTTATTTGTTTAATGTGGTTAGTAAATTAATTTATTTATTAAATTAAAATTTAAAATTTCAAATTAAAATTAAAAATTTTAAATTAAAAATTAAAATTAAAATTGAAATTGAAATTGAAATTGAAATTGAAATTGAACTTGAAATTGAAATTGAAATTGAAATTTTTCTTCATTTACTATGCAAATATAAAACATTCAAAAACCGTTTTTCTTCTCTTCTTTAAACTTTAACATTCAGTTTATTAATTTTGTATTCTTTTCGAAACTTTGAATTATTCTAAGGATGAACAAAAAGAAGAAATCTTGAAGCTATAGAGGATTCAGACCTCCTGAAATTAGAAGATAGTAGTGTAGCAACGAAAAAACGTGTATTTCCTTATAAAAACAAAAAAAATTACAAAAATTATTTCATAAGACTGACTGACTGCTTTTCCTTTTTTCTTATCGACTGTCCCAAAAAATTGTTAAAGAAAAAACTGTATAACCAAGATAATTGAAATTAAAGTCAGTACCTTTAAAAAGAGCCAACAACTTCCTCTCCTTTTGTGGACAAATGCGACCATCTTCATGTTGATGTCGGAAACTTTTCAGACCACATTCGTATGTCAGAAACTATTCAAATTATAAATTATTTCAGTCATAAGTTTTTTGAGATCTGCGATTGTTTTGACAAACCCAACAGTCCTTCAAATTACTCTCTAAGCAAAGTTTAGCAAACCCATCCTAAAACTATGCCACTGATAAATATTTCCTAAACATCCAATAAAATTTAAATGGGAAGTGCAACTTGGTTTAAACTTGAGTTGTTAACTTGTTATCAAAAATTTCAAATATCTGCTAATAAATAAATAAAAAAAAATCCATAAATTCATTCATCTTTTAAAAATTTCAGAAGCTACTTAACAATGTATTTTGGTGTATATTTTTAGGCGCCTAATAAGACATCAAATCAAATTCAACAACTCAGTGTTGTTAGAGTTTTCAACAAGTCAAAAAAGAGTCCACTAACCGATTGGTGGTCGAAAGATGCCCGCCGGCAAGTAGAAGGCGCGATGATTCACCAAATTCTCGGCACACTTCTTGGTCATTGTGTATGTGTTGGGCATCTCACCTATCAGACAGTGACGAAATTTCTCCAGTGTCTCGTCATCGAAAATGCGAAAAATCTAAAAAATAAACATGAATAAATTAATTATAAAAACTTTCACACTTTTCTGCATAGAAACAGTTTTCAAAACACAGCTTTAAAAAAAAACCAATTCGTTTTTTATGCGTCACCAAACGGACAGACCAATCAAAAAATGGCCAATATTTGACTGTTCAATCGACCGTTTCAATTTCGCTCAATTTTAAATATCGCGCTCGCAATTGATGCAAAATTTCTGTTTACTATGTAAAAGCATTTCATTTAGTCACGCGCCATAAACAATTTAGATAAGGAAAATTGCTGCAATTTTTATTCTATTTAAATTAATTTTTATTTGCAACCATTGTTGCGCGGTTGCATCTTTTTTCATGAATTTAATTAAAATTAATCGCTTAAAATGCTTGAATCAATTTTTGTTAGGGCTGCCAACACGCCGCACGCCACGTCCGTCGCCACTCACCTGCATAATTTTTTCATAGCCAATTTCATTCTCGTACACGCGCTCCTTGATGTATCGCCGATTGCAGTTGCAGTAAAGCGTTGAAATGTGCACAAATGACTGAAATTGAAATGCGCGCAATGCAATGAAAATTACAACAGCAATAATAACAACAACAACAGATGTAACGCTTGTTGCATAAAAAATGCAGCTTTAAAATTGTTTTCTAGAAAAAAAAACATCCAGTTATTTACACGCAGCAAAAATGCATTTACATTTATTGTGGAAATTGTTATTGTTGTTGTTGTGATTGTTTGTTGACAACGTTTTTGCTGCAGTGGAACGCTGGGTTGGAAAATTTTCACAAACAAGAAAAGAAAACATTTGTGGTGAAATATTGAAAATGAAATGAAATTTTGCTGAACAAATGTGTAACAAAAGTTGGTTGTTGTTGTTGTTGTTGTTGGTGGTGGTGATGCTGTCAACCACAGAAATTTGTAACATTAAGTAGAAATTTAGAAAGAATAATAATATTTTTCAAATCAAAACAATTATAATCAACAATAGATATGAATATTATTTTTAGATTAAAATTATTTAAATTTTTTTATAAAATCATTTATCTTTATTATTATATAAAAAACCAAACTGACCAATGAACCGATTAAGATGAAAAGAGTACCAAACGTTTATTTGTGTTTATGTGGGAATATTTAATACATTAATTAGAAGTTTAGATTTAGGAATTAAGAAAAAATAATATATTTTCAAATCAATAAGAAGTTTATAATTAACAATAAAAAATATTATTTTTTAAGTTAAATTATTTTTATTTTTATAAAATCATTTATCTTGATTAATATATAAAACCCAAAGTGACCACTGACCCGATTTAGTTGAAAAGAGTACCAACCGATTACTTATGTATATGTGGGAATAATTAACACATTAAGTAGGAATTTAGATTTAATACTTTAGAAAGTAAAACAAAATTTCAAATATAGGCTATATATAATCAGCCACGCCCACTTTCCGCGCTTACTAAACTAGCAAACCAAAGCTACAGCATTTGTTTGTAAAAAAACATAGACATCAAATGATTTGTGTTTCATTGAGGTAAACATAGGCTATAAAAGATTGGCCACGCCCAGCATATACGCCCACTTTAATGATAGAAATATGCTTTCGTATGATTTCGTAAAGCAATATGGGTATTTAAATGACACTTTAGGCGCCCATGAAACCAAAAAAAAAACAGAACTATGATAGATGTTTTGTATGTCTTGTGTCAGAAATAGACAAGGAAACCTTTGTAAGACAATACGGGTATCAAGCAATTCAGGATTTCATTAAAATAAGCATAACCCATACAAGATTTCTGAAAGAATTTTTAATAAACAAAAAATGTGTACAGCGCACCTTGAGGTGTTGTATCTCCATAGCCAAGTCTAGTATCTTCTTTGTTCCAAAGACATTTATGTCAATGGCATCGCTTAGCTTCTCATTGAATTTGACTGAGGCCACCACATTGAAGACGATCTGTGGGAAAAAATTATGATAAAAAAATAATTATTGAAAAATAAAAAATTCATTGTAATGAAGCAACAATTTTCTGTTTCTATTTGCTATAAAAACAATTTTTATATTCTGTACTATCAAAAGAAGTCAATGTCTAAGAAGTTAAGGGTGACTGAAAATTAAAAAAATGTTCAAAAGAGTCAAAATACTACAAGTAATTCATTTACTGTTTTATTGCTTTCTAAAAGATGATCTTCTATGAATCTTATAACGTTCTAAAGCCAAAAGCCAATGAAAACTGCCGCAGCTGCCAACTCAAAGTCGTGGGTGTGATTCCTGCCTAACTGAAGGGAAAAGTAAGTCCCACACTTTCCTTAATTTCAATTTTGTTTTTTTCTCTCTTATTGTTTTCTCATCTGTACAACTTTCCATAGTTAAATTTTGTATCTTTAAACAAGCCCCTATACTTGCAAATCCATTGAGTTGTGATTAGCGGCTCGCAGCAGATTTAATATCCAGTAGTCGTAGTAGCGCTACAACAACACCACTAGCGGCACCAGTTGGGACTTACGAAATACGTCGCAGCACAGACATCATCCAAATTAAACTTAAACATCAAAGACACCAACCTGTGCGTAATACAAGAACACCTCCTACCTAGCAATAACGGATGCACAGATGGCGCTCTATACAACCCAGTAATAAACTTATCGATTGTCATAATGTCTGAGTGTATTCTTTTGGACCATAATTCATCAACCAGAGAGAGATTGGTGCAAATTGAAGATAACATGGCCATAGCGATCAGTATCGAAGAAGACCCAGAAATGTAAGGTCCACATATTGGACCAAGTCATGAAAAATTTGACCGATCATTTGAAGAACTGACAGCAAGGCCGAAGAGGGCATTTGAATGATGTACCCTGCCATACATAATGACATGAATGTTGCTTCAAAAACAAGACCTAAATCAATTGAATATTTCATACAGTTTTTGTTTTATTTGTATTTCAATTCTTATCGATCTTATCTGGTTCCGCTTGACATGTAGTACAACTTAATTTCAGGGTTTTAGTTACCAATTTTAAAGCACAGTTAACGCATCACATAAAAAAGGGCGTGGTACATATAGTACGGTAACATATCGTCGCCGCAGAAAACAAATGTCGTATGTTCCATTGAATTGAATAGCACATACGACAATTATTTTCTCAGGCGACGATATCTCGACTAAGGAAGATTGAATTAGCCGATCATTCTATCATTAAAAATTACTCTTTTGTATAACAAATATTTTAAGTAAGTATGCTGTTCAATCCTTAAAAAATGTCTAATTTTTCTTGTAAAACTGCACCAAGAAAATAAAGAATTTTTAGACGCATAGAATTGTAGAATTTGTTATGCTTGCGAAAGAAAATGCCAGAAAATTCACTGCAAGGATTGATCGATATTCTAATTTAACCGCTCTGGGAACATCATTCAGTACCAACACGTCCACAACAAATAAAAGGTGACAAGATTGCGACTAGAAAAACTAAAAACAAAAAACCAATCATGAAATCAGTTTCTTTATGGATTTCGCTGCAATCTCATGCTTTATAGTGCATGAAAGAAATACTACTAAAAATAGCAACAAAGCAAATTAAAACCATGTTTGTGCCAAAGCGCAAATTCCTTTCATTCGTAGGTTCACTTTTTGATTTCGCCTTTTTCTGCCACTGTGTCTGTCTAACTGTAAAATTTACGTCTCATAAAACATTCAGCTAGCTGCCTTACCAAATACACACCCATAAGCACCAATATATACAAACAAACCCTCCCACACACACTCATAAACGCAGTCAGATATATCAGCAGACACCCAGCGCCGAGCATTTCAACGTATGCAACATGCAACATGTTGTTGCACACGGCCCAACCAGCAGCGGTTAGTATCGCGTTTGTTGAAGTGCGTTACTTTTTCATGCTTTTTTTTGGAAAATAGTAACATATTTGCTTTGTGTGTCTGTGTTGTTTTCGTGCACTGAAAAGTTGTTGCCTGCAACTGCAACAAATTTCATCAAAGGCGCACAACACATCTTTTAGCTGCCAGCACTGCATCTAACGCCGATTGCTGCTTTGAATGTATTTCAATAAACAAAAATGCAAAAAACAACAAATTTTACAGACATACAGCAGTTGAAGCATTTTTCCAGTCGTTTGTGCAGCGTGGGTTCAAAGCACAGTTCAACTGACAAAGAAATTTTCGTCAGTTTTGACAACTTTGGCCAATGCCAACACTCGCAATGACCTCTGAGTACTCAATACTATCGAACAAAATTTTGAAATAAACGCGCCAACAACAACAACTACAAACATGTGTACTACAAATAGCCGAAATCCCAGTTGCAACTGTTTCAATATCGCTGCCAACAAATAACAAATAGCAAAACAATTGAAGCAATATTGCAGCGATATTGACTACACAGACACCAACACTAACAACAACAATACGCATGATTGCAATAACAGCGTGCAGCACATGTTTTTGTTGTTTTTTTTTGTTGTTTTAATGGTTGCCAAAACAGCAAATAAAAATTTATGAAGTTTTGCCAAGCGAAGCGAGCAACAAACCACTTCGATTATAGCTGCAACAACAGCAATAACAACAATGCTAGACATTTATTTGGCTGATGTTGCTGACGTGCCGTTGAGTGCTGTTGCTGCTGAGCACCAATACATGTCGACAACCTTTCGTATTCTTCACTCGTCTAACTTTTTTTGGTCTCTTCGAGAGCATCAATTTTTACCCATTTTTTTTCCTTTGTCGGAACGATCTAGCAAGCGCAGCACTCAGACAATTATACGTCCATTGTACTACGACTTGTTGTTCCCTGTTAATATGCTTTAAATCTACCCGATTTCCGAAGAAACCTTGATAGATCCTGGGGTGCCAAGGAGCCAAGGTGGTCGCTTCTTAGCACATCAGTGCCAAACGTCTCAAACCTGATACGAGCGAACGCGGGGCAGAGACACAGGAAGTGTTCCGCCGTCTCAACGTCCTCCCCACAGGCAGGACATAGGGCACTGTCAGATATGCCTACCATTTCCATGTGCTTCGCCCATAGGAAATGGCCCGTCATTAACCCGACCATCTGCCTGCAGTCTCTTCTGCCTAGTGACAAAAGAAACTGTGAGCATTTGTCGGATATGGCGGGAAGCATAAGTTTCGTCCACCTGCAGCCGCTCTCAGCCTGCCATGCTCGCTCCTGGGTCATAGTGACCCACTCGTTAACTGTGGCTTTGATGGCTGCAGATGGGAGTGGCAGAACAGGCTCAGGGCCGACAAAATCAGCCTCAGAGCCCATTCTAGCTAGGGAATCCGAGGTCTCGTTACCCACAATTCCTGCGTGTCCCGGGACCCAGGTGAGCATCAGGCTATTATATTTTCTGACCTGACTAGCATAGAGGTGGTTGGAGGGCTGTCCAAGGCCATAAGCGCAGCTTTGCTGTCGCTACAGACACAGATAGACCTGCCTTTCCACTTACTCTCTACGACAAAGTTCATCGCCTCAAGTATCGCATGCACCTCCGCCTGAAACACAGATGCGTGCGAGCCTAGGGCAAAGAACCGTCTATTCCCCGTGGATTCCACGATGACCCCAGAGCCAGAACCATCTTCCGTATATATATTGTGCTTTTTTGTTGTTCCTTCTGTGGCCAACTATGTTGAAAACCCAAAAAAAAGTTGCGAGTTGTCTTATGTTGTTATATTTTCGAGGTACTCACATATGCTCTGGTGAAATGTATACTTTCTTGAAAAATATTTCTATGTACTCATATCAACTTCAAACTGTTTAAGGGCAGATTTTGAAGTTTTCTCAATTCTTAAATTGTTTTTAACTTTTTTTTGCATGAATTTATGTTTTGAATAGCTAAGCTCACCTAAAAATATCAACACTTTGCTATTGTTTTGCTACAGTTATCAAACTGATTTTCAAACAGGTGACGCACAGTGTCGCGAGTGTGGTCAAAAATGATAAAAATCAATGTTACAGACTGACTAAAAGAATATGACAGTCGACAAATAATATCTTAACTGAGAAAACTCCGTTTTCCTATCTTCAATATTCTACTCCATTCCATTTTTGTGTAGCTTCACAGTTGATGTTAAAAAATACTCATTCGTTCCAAGTTTTTGGATAAATCTTTATGCTGAATGAAAAATCAAATAAAAAAATAGAATTTATATACTAATTTAGTTATATATATTTATATATTAAATAAAACTTTGGAATTTTTCCTTTACGGCAGCACTATGTTTTGGTTTGTGCTTTGAAATTACTGTGAAATCACGTTACATTGAAAAATTACGTTTTTCGGTTTGCTTCTAACAAAGAACCAAAAGTTTGGTAGAAAAAAGTTTAAAAAACTTCAAAAAACACTTTATTAGTTCCAACCCTTAATTACTCAAAAAAGTATGTATTAACATAATCCGGAGTAATTTTTGGCTTATAGGTGCTTATTTGGTTCTTATTCGCATTTTTCTAGTGATGCCTCCACTATAAATTCTAGCCTATAAAATCTTTCTGGTCAAATCCAACCCCTAGTTTCTAAAAAATCAAAGGTTCAACAATCAATCCACCTTTAACTCAAACTTCTCATTTCTAGACCCATAAACCCTTACTCCTTGAACTGTAAACCTATGAACTGTGAATACTAAACTCTAAACTCGAATCCCTAACATCTAAACTTCAAATAAGTAAACTGCACACCTCTTAAACTCCAAAATTCCATGCGCTTTGTCCAAGCTGCCAACCGTAATCTCTTAGCTCTAACTCTCACAGCTAAGCTCTCAACCCATTAGTTCTTAAATCTATACCCAAACTTCTAACTTTTAACTCCAAACCCTAATTTTAAATTCCTGATCCCTCAACTCCAACCCAACTTAAGAAAAAAAAAGATGTTAACACTCACCTCGACTTCATTGCATATGATTTGGCGATCTGCTGCCAATATGCCCAGATCGATTGCACTATAATCGACGAGTATTGGACACACTTTGTCGAACAGTGACGGCTTCTCGGCACGTATCATATCGAAAATCTATCAAGCAATGAAATTCAATTCAATTAGAAAACTCAAAACACAGATAAATATTTTCCAAGAATCCTCAAAAAAAAAGTACAAGTTAACTATTATTTCTAACGCACCGATTCCTTGAAGAAATGCTCCAATCGCTGCTCAACATTCATGTTGTCCTTAGAACGTATCAACATGAAAATCCTCTTCAGCTCAAAAGCACGCAACAACTTTTCGATGAGCACTTTGCCCACAAACCCAGTGCCGCCCGTAATGAGTACAGTGGCATTGCGGTAAAAATCACTAATTGGTGTCGCACTGTTGGCGTAGGTGTCGATGGCCGATGCGCTGGTCGACGGTGGTTGGTCGATGGTTGTTGAAATTTCCGGCATGTTTGTCTGCTCCGAAATGTTTTTCGTCACCATATCGATTCGATTCATGTTGTGTGCGTTGGTGTCGCTATTTCTGGTCCTGTTCAAGCTGCTGTTTTTGTTGTTGTTGCTGTTAGTAGCAGCGCTACCATTCAGTACGGCTGAAGTTACACCAACGCTGTGACTGAGTGCGTGGTTTTTCCGTGTGCGTGTGGTTGGTGACGTGGGCACCGGGGGCTGATGCTCATTATTTGAGGCTTTGACATTTTCCACTAATTTTGAAAAAAACAAATATTTTTATTTTTTTAAGGAAAAGCGAAAAATTACGTCAACAACATTCCAAAATAATTTTGTTAATTTCTATTTTCGGAGCATATTTTTGGAGTATTTAGGAATTAAAAAACGTGTAAACTTTTCTTTTTTCAACTGAAATATTTAGTTTATTAATTTTGTATTTTTTCTAAAACTTCGAACTATTCTAAGGACCAACAAAAAACTGTATTCTTGGAATCATAGAGGGTGCAGACGTTCACAAAGTAGCATGTTGCCACATGGCAACAAATTAGCAAACTAACTAAAGATATATCAGTCAAAAGATATGCACACTACTCTTCTTTAAACTTAAATATTTAGTTTATTAATTTTGAATTATTCCTACACCATCAAACTTTTCTAAGGACTAACACAAAAATTGATTCTTGGAACCATAAAGGGTTCAGACGTGCACAAAGTAGCATGTTGGCATAGGGCAACAAAATAACGAAAGGATTAGCATAAATATAAAAGTTTATTGTATGAAAGGAATGAAAATTAATGAAGAATCCAAAGTTTTTGTAAAGAGAGCGAAATTTTACGAGACGCTAGAAAATCAAATAAGAGTTTTTTAAATATGGAAAAATTAAACAATATTTTTTTGTACACAGAGCTAACACATATTTTTGCACGTAGAACTATTTTTATTTAAATTTTGCTTTTGTAAAAATCTGCTAAAGGAACGGTGAACTAATAATAATAAAATAATAAAACAATAGAACAAGTTTTTTGTTTTTGTAAAGAAAAAATTAAAATTTAATTTTTAAACTTCTGACATTGATGCTTTTCAATTTATAAAATTTCACTTAACCCATTTGACCCCGAATTTTACCCGTGTGCACACGATATTTGGAGTCGCCACGCCTTTTTGTTAGAGTTCTAGAGCTAGTTTACTTTTAAACAATTTTAGCTTAAAACGGGTTAAATAAATTGTGTATCAATATTTTTTAGTTAAAGAAAAATTATATAATATTTATGGAAAAATACAAAATTATCACTTTTTGATTTTATTTAAACATTATTAAAGAAACAGGGATTCGATCAAACGGTTCTAATTCGTAGACTTCAATTAGAGCACAAACTTTTTTTGATATCGCTGCAAATTATTGGAAATTATTTTGGAGATACATTTTTTTTTTCATTACAGAAAAATTATATAATATTTATGGAAAAATACAAAATTATCACTTTTTGATTTTTTTTAATCATTATTAAAGAAACAGGGTTTTCATCAAACGGTTCTAATTCGTAGACTTCAATTAGAGCACAAACTTTCTTTGATATCGCTGCAAATTATTGGAAATTATTTTGGAGATAACAGTAAACATTTTGAAATTTGCTTTAAATTCACTTTTAAAAATATTAATTTGTTCCTGCCTACTTAAATCAAACTCATAAATCAATCGTAGCTTTTGCTATAAGACGACAAGTATGTGAAGTTGCTTTCAGGCAACTTTGAGTTCGAAAGGGTTGAACTTTTTATGCACTTTTTCTGTAATTCTTTTTAAAACCACTTAACACGTTATTTTTTTGTCTCATCACCTGGTGCTTCCTTTTGATTTTTCATTCTACTCACAGAAACTTGCAACAGATTTGTTAGTATTGTAATTTCTAGTAATATTTTATGATTTTATACACAAATAAATATGTATACAGTTTTTTTATTGTTCAATAACTTTTGATTTTCCTTCTAAACTAAACACGTTCACGTCTTCACCAATGACTGCAATAAACTAAAACTCTGGCAGCCAATTTGACGGTTGAATGTCGTAATGAAATTTTAAAAGTATCTAACTTCAACCAGTTGGTCAATCAATAACTGACAGCGAGTTACGTTTTAAAATGTTCCCACCATTTGAAAACGGTCAAAGTGTATTTAAATAATATTTTGTGGCATGAGGGCGACATGCAAACTCGACGCACGATACACACACACACACACGCACACAAACATAAAGCCCCGTCTCGCATGACCATAGAGCGAGCGACATGTGAATGAAAATGTCTAGTCAAGTGACTGTTTTTGTGTGTGTGTGTGTGTGTGTGTGTGCGGCCATACACTGACATGCATACACGTAGAGTGTTGGTGCTCTGACACATTGGCCCACATTCACAACGCGACGCGTCAACAATGAGAAATGCCCATTTGCCGGCTGCAGCCTGCGCACATTTTCATTTTCAATCGTAGCATAATTAATTATTTAATTAACAGCTCGCCCCATGAAACAACACACACACACACACACACCCAAAAACACAACGCAGGCATATGGCCAACAGCAGTGGCTGCCGCTGTTTGCTGGCGAATTGGTAACCTCAGTTGCACACCGAGCGGCTAATAACGTGATGTGGCATGGCGACCCTTTTGTGGTCAACGAACGAACGCAACAGCGGCTCCACAGGCGACAATGCACTCGATTCTCGATGGCGTGGCGCGGCGCGGCTGCCGGGGTAGAATTCGTGCCGCATTTGTTGGTGACCATTGGGACGCATTGGAATGCCACAGCCACAATTGACGCTCGCTTCTGGTGCATTCAGCCAGAATCTACCGAGTCAGTAATGCCACACCAACGTTTAATTAAAATCTAAAATGCTTATTATGCATTTTTTAATGTATCTAAACATTACTTGGAGAATCTGCGCACCAACTATGCAAACGAAAGCTTTTACTTTCATTAGCCACAAATTGTTACCTTTGGCTTTGCTAACACTTCCTTGCACATCCTTTTCGTCAACTACTTAAATTGCATATCGCCTGCAGTCTTTCACAACTTCCGGTTCTTGCAATGATATTTCAAGTTTGCTTTCTTTCAAAAGTTGCCAAACTTTTTCGTAGCTTTACCATTGCCAGCTTAAGTTATTATCCGCAAAGCTCAAGAAATGCATCTCCAGTGTGCTTTGGTCAAGTTTACCGCAAACTGGAGACACGCGCACCTGCTTTCTTCAAGTTCGTGTCCCATTCACAATAGCAAAGTTGCTGCAAAGCTGCAGGTTTGTGTCTGTGATAAAGTGGTGTGAAGAAAGTGACGCTTCTGACGCGTTACGGTGCGTTTGATTGTGCAGTTTGTATCACAATTTAATTTAAATTTTAACACCAACCAAACGTTTTAATCAGAAAATAATTATGGTTTCATTCCCACACCGACATCTTTGCGTTCAACATTTTTCCCATACTAACTACTAATTTTTCCCAACTAACCCTCAAGTCAAGTTTTGTAGAAGATTTTAGTACCAATTTTGATTAAGTACGAAATAAACACTTAAACAAATTTTCAGTTTTGGCTTAATTCTTGCGTTCAAGTTAGTTTCTGAGCTTTGATGTATTCAGAGACCTATAGTAGAATTTCATGGCAAATATTTTCGTCGTACGTGTTGTCCTTAAAAAGTTCTGTTTTACAGGACATTTTTAGCATTTTAGAAAAAAGGGTCAAATTGACCCATACAAATAGGAGCTAGAGGGTTAAATGCTCCACAAAAATGTTCTTCGTAGTATTTTACATCAAATTGCTGAACACATCTTATACCTAAAATGTGAGATTACATGGTTTTCGTATGCCGGATCACCATAAGAATGAGCAAAAAGGGGAAAACTTTGAGCCCTCTAAAAAAAATGCAGACGTAAACTTAAAAAACGCCGGAATACGGACATTTTTTTTGGGCCCCTCTACCAGAATCCGTTGTCAGAACCTTGTTATTTAAAACAAAAATTCGATTTTGTTGTGCAGTGTAATTTGCAGCGATATTAGGGAAAGTTTGTGTTCTAATTGAAGTCTACGAATTGGGCACGTTTGATCAAAACCCTGTTTCTTTAATAATGGTTAAATAAAATCAAAAAGTGATAATTTTGTATTTTTCCGTAAATATTGAGTAATTTTTCTGTAATTAAAAAATATTGGTACAAAATTTATTTAATCCGTTTTAAGCTAAAATTGTTCAAAAGTAAACTAGCTCGAGAACTCTAACAAAGAGGCGTAGCGACTTCAAATGTCGTGTGCACACTTCTTAGACAAGTGTCACATGATTCAAATACCAAAAAGTTATATCGAGACACAGGGCCAAATGTGGGCGTCAAAAGGGTTAAGTAAATTCAGTCATTTCAAAATGCAAAAAGATCAAAAAGACAAGAATGGTCTTTCAAATGTCAACAAGTAAAAAGTTGGATGAGGCTGCTTTGAGAGGAACACACTTAGATCAAAGAGGTGCTTGTGATACCAGAATTAGTTGCAGTCATTTCCAGTATTAAGAAAAATACAGTTTGAGCTTTTAATGAACCCAAGTAGACTGTGTATAGTCTAAGCTGCGGTTACTGATAAAATAAAACTCAATAGAACCACTTGAGAAATCAATTTAAAAACTCCACTGGACTACTCAACTCAAAAGCTAATGAAAGAGTTCCACAACTAACCCAATGGGTGCGGCATATCGTCGCCTGAGAAAACGACTGTCGTATGTGCTATTCAATTCAATGGAACATACGACATTCGTTTTCTGCGGCAACAATATGTGGACAGAAATGAACTTAAAAATTTGCTCTTCTTATCTTAAAATATGCTTTTCTTAGTCTCTGGTTACAGATGGAAAATGAAAAGTAGATTCTGTATAAGAACATTTGGGGTAAAAGACAGTTGGTAGACAACTGCTGCTTCAAAAGCAGATCTCCAAACAAAAAGGTTCGGTTTGCATTTGTTGACATGTGCCGTCACACTCACGAAAAAACAGTCAAAAGTTGACAACACAACAATCAGATTCTGTGAACTGTGAACAAACAAACTGTGAACAAACAAACTGTTGGGCATAAAATGTCCGCTTTAGTTCACAGAAGCGGTGCCATTTGCCATCATCACTTTGCGTGTCTCCATAATGCACGGGTGACCTAAGCAAACTTTTCAAACGCCGCCGTAAATTAATTACAACGTTAAAGTAAATTAAATCCATAAAAATAGGAAATTCTGAAAATTGCAATAAGGTTTTGCTTTATTTAATGCAATTATAAGCTGTCGAATTGTTGCAGGTTGTCCATGCAAAATAAACGATATTTAAGTAATATTACACAGATCAATTATTGAAAGTGTGTTTCACAATTACTTAATTAAGCAAATTACCACATTTATTGATTTTGTATTTATTTATTTATTTTATTTATTATTTTTTGTTTTTTTAATGTTTTTTGTTGACATTCTGTTGTGCACTTATCATGGCAAATAATAATGATTTCTATGGTGTGTGTGTGTGTGTGTGTATGTGCGGTTGTAAATACTTAACATTTATTTAAAAATTTACTTTATGCTCTCAGTTTTTTGAGTGTTTTTTTTTTGTTTTTATTTAAAGCACCATTACAGTGATACATATATGCATTGGAGTTGAGTTGATACATTTAAATATTCGAACTTTGTATTCAATATTCAATGCAAGCATTAGTTTTATAGTAAAATTGTGATTGTTAATTGTTGAATTCTTTAATATTATTCATTCGCTCATGAAAACACAAATTGTATGAAATTGCAATTATTAAATATGAAAATAAATGTTAGCTCGCTATTAAATTTGGTAGGATTTTAAAAAAATAAAAAATAAATAAATAAACATTTAGTTTAATCCAAAAATAGATATTAAATTGGCCGGAAAGTAATTTCAGGTTTTTGTAAATTAATGACATTCGATTTGTTGTGCAGTACTTCTATTTACGTTATGGAATTTCGTTTTTGACATTTGATAGCTGTGAATTTTAACTTAATTCAGAAGCAAATTGTGCACAACTTTGGTTAGAGCTCAGTTCAGGTTCAGTGTTACTTTTAAAATAAAGTTATTTTTATATAAACAGAACATTTTCGACGTACTTTACTTTTTCGTTGTCATAATGTAAACCCTTGCGACCCCAGAGTTGCCTGAGAGCAACTTCACCTACTTGTCATCTTATAGCAAATGCTACAGTTGATTTATGGGTTTAATTTAAATAGGCAACAACAAATTAATATTTTCAGAAGTGCATTCAAAACAAATTACAAATATTTTACTGTCATCTTCAAAATAATTTCCAATAATTTGCAGCTATATCAGAGAAGGATGGGTTCTAATTGAAGTCACCGAATAATTCGAATGCTTCTTACTTGTACAGCAACAATGTTATAAGTAGTACGTAGTTGTTGTTGTTTTGATCATTTGTTGTACACATTAAAGTGGTCAATTTTTGCTGGCAAAGCAAATTACAAAAATTTTACTGTTATTTCCAAAACAATTTCCAATAATTTGCAGCTATAACAGAGAAGGTTTGTGTTATAATTGAAGTCTTCGAATTGGGCGCGTTTGATCAAAACCCTGTTTCTTTAATAACGGTTAAATACTTAGAATCTAAAGGTGATAATTTTGCATTTTTCCATATATATTAAATAATTTGTCTGTACTTGTAAAATTTTGGTACAAAATTTATTTAACCCGTTTGAAGCTAAATCTGTTCAAAAGTAAACTATTTAGCTCTAGAACTCTAACGAAGAGACATGGCGACTTCAAATGTCGTGTGCACAATTCTGAAACAAGTGATTCATGATTCAAATACCAAAAAGTAATATCGAGAGACAAAGTGAAATTCGGGGTCAAAAGTGTTAAGAAAGCCGCTGTGGCTCACAAACATATTTATGAAGTTTATGGCGTTAATTGCTTAGCCGAATGCAGTTGTAGCACAATGAGCCACATGGCCTAAGTGAAGCCAAAATGATGGCCTCTTAACAGTCCTTGCTGAGCGCACTTTTCAGAATTGATTTAAAAAATTGTGTTCTAACGAGTTTTCATTTCAAGATGAGCATTGTTCTGGTCGAACTACCAAAGTTGATGGCATCTTCTTGGAACTGTGCGAGAAACTGCTAAGAGCTCAAATGTAACACACACAACATCTGTAAATAATTTTAAACGTTTTCGACTCATAAAGAAACTCTACATTTTAAACTCTGCAAACTGAAAAAAATGAATACTTAATACAAAAAAATACACATTTGCAATATGCAAAATGCATCTCAAACGCAATGAAGTCGGCCTCATCACTGGTAATGAAAAATGGGCCACTTATGATAGAATTGAACAATATAATTTAATTGAAACCAACACAGACCACATCGAAATCGGAATAACTGAATATCTGAATCTAAATTGAACAATAGAATTGAATTAAAACCCACACAAACCACATCGAAAACTGAATATCAAGAAACGATTATGCTCACAATTTGATGCGACTAGTTTGAAATTTACCTGTTTTCAAGAAATTATACTATCAAAGCAAATGTTTACTATTAACAACTAATGAATTATTGACAAATCGCAAAGAAACCTTGTCCTGCCACAAGAATGCAACGATTCACACATATTTGATGTATTTTAGAAACTTATTGCAATTTGATTGGGAGTTGATGACACACGCACCATAGAGCTCTGAACTTGTACTATCAGAATATAATTTAATAAAAATCTTTCATTGGTAAAACTTTTACTAATGATGGTGACCCGAAAACAGATTTGGTTCAGTTGTTTACAAAAAGTTCAATGAGCACGAAATCATAAAGTTGCCAAAAAGTTATCCAAAGGTCATTGCACAAAATGAAAATAATATAATTCATTAAAATGTATTCGTTGTATAAATAAATTGTGCTTTATTTTACACTATAAAACCAAAAATTACTTTCTAGCAAATCTAATACATTTCATTTATATAAAATTATTATACACTATGACTTATTAGTTCTATTTGGATATCTCTATGGTTTATGAGAGAAGAACGTTTTCAATCTTAGAATCTTTAACAGACCGATTTCTGTTCGAAATATGTGTCACATCTTGGATCTACTTCGATTGTTTTATAAGACAAGAACGCTTTTATTCTTAGAATCTTTTTCAGGCCGATTTTGGTAGAAATATTTGTCATTTATTAGATGTTTTTTCATCTCCCTGTGGTTCATAAGACAAGAACGTTTTTATCCTAAGAAACTTTGTCACACCGATGTTCACAAGATAGGAGTGTCACATGTCAGATCTACTTCAAACTCCTTGTGGTTCATAAAACAAAACCATTTTCATTCTTAGAATCTTTTTCAGGCCGATATCTGCTAGAAATAAGATGCCTAATGTTAGATCTACTTGCAGTATAGTCCGTCAGTCACGGATATGTTCATACGTAGCATCTTTGTCAGATCGATATCAGCTCAAAATAATTGTCACCAATTAAATCTGCTTCGATCGTTTTATGAAACAAGAACATTTACATCCTTAGAATCTTTTTAAAACGGATTTCTTTTAAAAAAAGGTGTCACCTGTTAGATCTGTTTTCATCTCCTTGTGGTTCATAATACAAGAACATTTTCTTCCTCAGGGTCTTTTTCAAGCCGATATCAGCTAAATATATGTGTCATTTGTTTGATCTATTCTCATCTCTCTGTGGTTCATAAGACAAGAATTTAGTTACTGATAGATAGAATTTAGATCTACTTCGATCTCACTAGTAGTACATAATCTCCCTATGGTTCACAAGACAAGAACGTTTTCATCCTATGAATCTGTTTTAAACCGATATCTGTTCAACATAGGGCCAGCAGTTACATCTACTTCGATTACTCTATAAGATAAAGACATTCTTATCCTTAAGATTAGTATCAGACCGATTTCTACTAAAAAGACAACAACGTTTTCATTCTATGAATCTTTTTCAGACCGATTTCTGCTAAAAATATGTGATATGTGTCTGAAATATGTTCAGATCTACTTCGATCTCACTGTGGTTCAAAATCTCCCTAAGGTTCATAATACACGGTCGTCTTTATTCCTAGAATCTTTGTCAAGCCGATATCTGTTCAGCAGAGATGTCATCTGTTAGATCTACTACGATCGTTTTGTTGATCAAAAACGTTTTCATCCTATGAATCTTTTTCAGACCAATATCAGCTAAAAATTTGTGATACCTTTTAGATATACTTCGATCTCTCTCCGGTTCATAATCTTCCTATGGTTCATAATACATGGATGTCTTCATTCGTAGAATCTTTGCCAAACCAATATCAAAAACGTTTTCATCCTATGAATCTTTTTCAGACCAATATCCGTTAAAAATATGTGATACCTTTTAGATATACTTCGATCTCCATGTGGTTCATAAGACAAAAATCTTTTTCAGGCCGATATCGAACCGACCTGTTAGATCTATTTTCATCTCACTGTGGTTCATAAGGCAAGAACGTTTTCATCTTATAAATCTTTTTCAGACTGATTTCTGCTACAAAAATATGTGATCTACTACTACAGATCTACTTCCATCTCCCTGTGGTTCATAATCTCCCAAAGGTTCATAATACATGGATGTCTTCATTCCTAGGATCTTTGTCAAACCGATATCAGCTCAGTAGAGATGTCATCTGTTTGATCTATTTCGATCGTTTTAGTTATGGAACAAAAACGTTTTAATGCTTAGAATCTTTTTTAGAAAAATATCCGCTAAAAATATGTGATACCTTTCCGATCTACTTCGATCTCCCTGTGGTTCATAAGACAAGCAAGTTTTCATCCTATGAGTCTGTGTCAAATCAATATCTGCTGAAAATAGTTGTTACTTTTAATTTCAGTAACTTAAACTATCATAGAAAAATACATGATTTCTTAAAAAAACAAATTCTCATGCATAGCTTAAAAAAATAATGCATTTATTTTTTATAAACTATTTAAACACTCATTTTGTCAAAATTAGTTCTTACCTATGAAAAAGATAGTCTTTAAAGCAATCAAAGCATATTACACACATTTTTCAATTTTAAATATTTATATTATTTTCTTAGGCAATTTCTAATATTTTCAATTCGTTGCTAAGTTTACTTCGCTGTTCATTTTTAACGAATTTTCTACGCAACTCTTACTTTCACTCTCACTATCTTTAATTATCGCAGTAAAAAATAAATGCAATACTCGATCTGTTGCGTTTAATTACATTTGGTTTAAACTATTTGATGACTTATTGCTAACGACGCCCACCTAACCTAACTACTTATGTACATATTTACACCTACAGATAACTTACAACATGCGCTGCACAACGGGTCACACGCTCACGTGAATCACAAATAAATTTCGCTTAAATCACAGTTTCAAACAACAATTTCAACATAAGCCAGTTTTTCCATGGAATTCCTTACATTTCAATGTTCTCTTTGAATTATCCGATAAACATTCTCATATCATAAATGTAATCAGTAAATGTGCGAATGGTAATGCGGCGCCCGAAAGCATGCAAAGATTCTTACAGCAACTGTCGTATCGCCTGCAATGTCGACTTCTCTTTACATAAATAATTCAGTGCGGAAATGCATTGTCGTTGTTGGCCACAAGACAACCAGCGCCTTAGTGCTGATTGTCGTCGGCCGCCGAAGTAGCCTGCGGCGTGCTCGGCATCTGCACACGCGACACCTCGCTCAGTATGCACGTGCCGTCGCATTCGGTGCGACTGCCCAGCTCCTGCTCGCAAATGCAGCTCGAGCTCTCGCGCGAGTCAGACTTCAGCAGCTCGTGCCGCATGCTGTCCGCACCGCTGCCAACACCGCCGACGCACGACGGCACCTCCGAAGGCGGCGTCGACTGCGTTTCCAGCTCCATCAGTGCGCCCAAGTCGTCCTCGTTCTCGATGACGTCCGGATGCAGCGGCTTAAAGTTGTTGCGCCGCCACTGATGCACGTACTGATTGCCGGCCGCTGGCGCACCGCCAACAGCGTTGCGTCCCACTCTGCTGCTGTTGACGCCGCTGCCGCCGTTTGCGTTGCTGCCATTCGTGTACGCAATCACATTGTAGATGGCATTGTTGGCACCGACAGCTTTGCCGAACTTTGTCTGTCCGTTGCGATAGTACTGCGAGCCGGGTGCCTGACCAGCGATGGCGCCAGTGCCGCCGAAGAAATTGTTGCGTATACGCATCGATGAGTTGGCGTACGAGGAGCGAATCGAGCTGGCGCGCGTGTGCATGGACAGAGTGCGTTCGTGCGCATCCAGCGTGGTGTGAAACTTGCAGAAGCAGGCAGCAAAGCGTTTGTTGAACTCGCGCTTGAATTTTTCCTGCAAAGAGGAGAGAAAAAAATGTATATTTAAATATTAATGAAACATTTTTTCCGGAAATTTTGTTTTCAACTTTTTTACTGAAAAGCTGAAAGAAAATGCATTTAGAAAGATGCCAGCAATTGGTTCATTATGATGGATTTCTGTCTGCTTAAAACGTTTATCGATTGAGAATTAGTCAAAGTAGGACACTCGAGCACACTTCAAAAAGTCTATTTTCATTCTAAGCGGCAGTTAGTGAATCTAGTTCTCTGGAAAACGTTGAACTCATTTCACTGGAATGTTGGGCTGCAGCAAATTAGTTGCCAGCTATCTGTTTGTTGCATGAAAGCTTTCAAGTGAGCTGAAGTAGTGACGACTGAAGGAAGTAGCAAAGAACAACAACTGCAATGACTTTAATGACTAAAAGACGCCTGCCATGGCTCAGTGATAAGAACGAACAAATTTATGGTTCAACATTACGCAGCCAAAGCTAACGTAATTTAATTTCATAAGAGGTCAATTAAGTAGCATCATTTTATTGGGGTCATTCTTAATCCGACAATAATTCAACATAACGATGCGATGTTGATATCTTCCTCAAGATGACCAGACCATCTGTTAAGAAAAAATTTATTTCACATAATTCCGTTTCCTCCAAGCACTTTTAACGAAAAGCTAGCCATAAAAAATCCTAACATAAGCCGCACTTCAGTTTTCCATCTTCTTCTGCTTTGTTTTCTATTTGTATTTAAATTAGAATTTGTTCACCCCGCTGCACAGTGATTTGACTCCATACAACAGCGGGTCAAAATTAGAAGGAGCGGTCTGTTCCTAAAAAATTTTTGTATACTAAATAACACTTCGTTCAATAATGTGTGTGACTAACTAATTAAAACACATTTTTTTGCCAAAATTCGTTTTTATTCATCAACATAGTCCCCTTTTAGGGAGATACAATCATTCCAACGCTTTTCCAATCTTTCGATACCGCCTTTTTAGAACGATTTTTCTTTGCCTTCAAAATAGGCGTTAGTTTCGGCGATTACTTCATCATTTCAGCCAAATCTCTTACCACGGAGCATCTTTTTGAGGTCTGCGAAGAGCCAGCAGTCGCTGGGGGCCAGATCTGGAGAATACGGGGGATGAGGAAGCAATTCGAAGCCCAATTCATGCATTTTTGCCATAGTTTTCATCGACTTGTGACACGGTGCATTGTCTTGGTGAAACAACACTTTTTTCTTCTTCATATGGGGCCGCTTAATCGCGATTTCTTCTTTCAAACGTTCCAACAACGCTATATAATAGTCGCTATTGATTGTTTTCCCTTTCTCAAGATAGTCGATGAATATTATTCCGTGCACATCCCAAAATACTAACGCCATAACCTTGCCAGCCGATGTTTGTGCCTTTGGACGCTTTGGGCGGCTTTCACCGGTTGCATGCCACTCAGCAGACTGCCGATTTGACTCTGGAGTGAAATGGTGGATCCATGTTTCATCCATTGTGATGTACCGACGCAAAAACTCCGACTTGTTGCGCGTGAACATGTCCAAACAGCTCTTTGAATCATCGATCCGTTGTTGTTTTTGCTCCGGTGTGAGCAAACGCGGCACCCATTTCGAAAACACCTTTTTCATAACCAAATGTTCGTGTATTATGGTGTGTACACTGCCTGCTGATATCTTTAGAATGTCAGCAATCTCCCCCACTTTCACTTTACGGTCGGACATAATGATTTTCAGTGTTTTTTCAACGTTTTCCGGAATAACAGCGTCATTTGGCCGTCCAGTAGATGGAATGCCATCGGTGTCTGTACGACCACGTTTGAATTCGGCATACCAATAACAAATGGTTCTTTTTGATGGAGCAGAGTCCGAATAATGTTTTTCAAGCCATTCCTGGCATTGAACAGTATTTTTTTTCATTAACCCTCGGATGGACTTTGTCGTCTGCCCAGACGAAATGGTTCTAACAAATATAAAACTCACAGATTCATCTCCCTTTTACAGTGTATTTGTGGGTAACTAAGTTAGTATAGATGAACATAATTTGTGTATATATATACTTACATATGTTGCCTACCATATTAACATAATTAACGTCATCTGTCATTGTGCTTTACCTTTGTCAGAACCCTCGCCCAGTTTTCGTCTGGCCAGACGACAAAGTGCAAATGTGTAGTAACTATTTACTGCCCATCGGAGGGTTAAAAAACAATGATAAATCAGCACACGGAATTGCTTTGAATTCATTTTTTTTGAAAAATCAAAAGTAGTGTCACTTAAAGCACTGTAACTTGTAAACTAATGGTCAGATTGACATATAATTTTGACAGTAAGCCTAAAAAGGTTCACAATTTCGAAAAAATATTGATTTGTGGCTACGTTTTGGCCACTCTTTATTTAACAATTACAACTACAAACTTAACCTAACAAAATGGACGGTCGCTGGCAAGCGACCGCCTGCTACGGTATTTGAAAAGCAACTCCAAGGCGCTGCTCGAAACTTCTGACAGCTGTCAATCCTGCCAAGTCCGGTTGGACGTTTTCGCACTTAGGTGGTGCTGCCAAGCACTGCGGTGGCCACAGATTTAGTATTAGTGCCGCCATCTATGTGTCAGTCACACACATTATTGAACGAAGTGTTAGATGTATGTTTTGCATTTGTGCAGTTATTTTTCCCCCATTTTTCATATTGATTACTTTCGGGGATGAATAAACCATATTTTGTTGACCACTTTTCAAATTGCTTTATTGTCTGAGATCTGAAGATATTGGAGGAAGTAATGACATTATCCGACAGAGAAAGAATGCTCCTTAGAACATACTTTTTAGATATCTTCCTCTGAGTTTTTAAAATTTTCAGGATTTTAGTTTTGAAAAATTATTTAAATTAAATCTGAAGTAAACCTCAGCTTTGTAAATTTTGAGAAAACGTTAAAAGCAAAAATGGCCACATCAATCCTTAATTTATATTGAAAGTTTTAGCATCTTCTTGCTGGCCATGAATTTTGAAGAGTTTTTTACTTAATAGACTAAAACACAGAAAACATGTGTTTAAGTTTTTCGGTAAAAAAGATTTTGTACACAATATATTTAATTTTTTTCAGAATTTTTTGGGGGTTTTTATTAGTTGGAGTTTTACCTTTTAAATGGCATCCAAATCTTTTAATTCTCAGACTAAGGTTATGTTAGGTTGCAGTGGCTGCCTCTGTATGAGACACAGGCCTCTTAATGGGACCACAAATTCCACCCGTGTGAAATGCGTATGCAACACTGTTTTTTCCAACATGTGATATAACACACATTTCAAGCGGTTGGGGAAAGGGGAAGGGAGGGGACCTACAGTTTAACGCCGAATCCGAACGGCGGTTTGGCAGTTTTTTCGTTCACAATTGGAGGTTTTGCCATCGCCTGCCAAGAACGCACTTGTGCGATTCTTGTTATTCTCATCTGCTTCATGTGGATAGCGATAGAAGTAGAAGAGTGTTTTTTCCAGCTCGAGCCAGGAATCGAACCTGGGGCGCTCGGTATGAGAAGTCAGCGCGCTACCCGCTGAGCTATCGAGACCGGCTAAATAGACTCAGACTCTCAGACTTAACATTTTTTGAATTTTGTCTATGAAACGAATCACTGAGCGTTGGTCACTTTTAATAGAAAACATGTATATACATTTTTGGGTGAAAAAAGTTTCAACTTTGAGCAGCTCTTGTACACAATCTATTAAATTTAATGCACACTTTCTTTGCGGTTTTTCTTAGTTGCAGTTTAACCCCTCAAATTACATCAAAATCTTTAAATTCTGAGACTATAAATTTGTTTAATTTTGTTTATGAAACGAATCACTGTGCGTTGGTCACATTTAAATATGCAAATGTTGAGCTCTTTGCATAGCTATGTAAATATGTTAAAATGCCCGACATGACCTACACACTTTGCATATAACCAACAAGCAACCCACAGCACAAAGTTTACGACAATTTGAGATTTTTCATTGCTTTCAGCTACTTGGGTAAACGAATTGAAGCGTGCACACATATTGCAGTAGAGTGCAAAATGTAGAGGAGAAATATTTGCGACGAAGAGGGAAGAATGCAAAAATAAAATATTGCATTATTTCATTTTATTAATTTGGCTTTTCTTTCTTTCGATTTTCTCGCTTAATGGTTTCAGTTTGAGTATTTTCAAATCATTTCGTTTGGGTCGATGCCTTTCAAACTGAAATTCATGCCAATTGGCGCTGAAAGGAAACAAAGTTTGTGGAAATTTTTACAACAATATTCAAAAATAGTCTTGGGAGTGTTAGTTCTCATAACCGCATTTCTTGCAGTTTCGATGCTGTAAAAATAATTTGCGAAGGAAAAGTTAGTTTTTTCTAAAGAAGTTTTCTCTCCTAAAAAAAACTTTTATTCTTTGGGAACTTTTAACTCTGCGTTAGTCAAGTGAAAATTGTAACCTATATAACCTATGTGGACCTATGGGTGACATATGTCACCCACTTGACTTCGTTAAACACTCATAAATTTTGGGTACTCATAAATCTTATAAATCGAACCGACTCCGAAAAAAAGTGCTATAGTTTGGGAAATTTTTAAGAACTCATACACTTTAAATACTCCTAAGTCCCCACTTCCAATCCTCATCAGCTTGTAATTTATGTTGTTGGAAAAAAAGTTAAAATCGAGTCCACTTTAAAAAAAACAATCGATTTTGTTTGAAAACCTTTAAAATACTCAAAAATCTTACATACTCCTAAGTCTTTCAAATCGAGCACACACTCATAAATCTTGAGTACTTCTAAGTCTTTAAAATCAAGGCCACTCCAAACAGATTTCGATACCTTGTGAAATTTTTAAATACCCATAAAGCTTAAGTACTCCCAAGTCTATTAAATTTAACCGGCTCCGAAATAAATGTCCACCCATTGGAAGCGTTTGTATACTTAAAAATCGTAAATGCTCATAAACCTTTTAAATCAAGCCCACACCGAAAAAAATGTTGATACTTTGGGAAATTTTTAAGTACTCATACATTTTAAGTACTTTTAAAAACCTTTCCCCCTTTCCCCGTCCGCTTGAAATCTCTGTTGTTGAAAAAAAAAAAACAGTGTTGTATACACATTTCAAACGAGTACATTTTGTGGTATAACAATGGGCTCTTCCGGCCCCCTAGTGTGACACATACAGAGGCAGCCACTACAACCTACCCTACCTACCTGGCTGTCTGTCTGTCCGGTCGTCTTTTCACCATCACGTACGCACAATTTTAGACCATTTCAAAATGAGCACAGGCTCAGCAAGCAAAGTCACTCAAGAGGAAAAAATCCAATTGACATGCGTTACAAACAAAACTGTCACTGACTGTAGAACGTAATGGAAAACAGCAAACAAAAAACAACCCACAGACAACTCGAGCAAC
Organism: Melieria omissa; assembly: GCA_963971225.1. NCBI lineage: Eukaryota > Metazoa > Arthropoda > Insecta > Diptera > Ulidiidae > Melieria > Melieria omissa. Next base: position 116,440,372 of record OZ020268.1, read on the forward strand.
TGGCAAATGTGGGCTCTAGGCAATTGTCAACACGGCATTAGTGCCCGCAGCGTTGACATGGAAGTGACGAACGACAACCGTGTCTATGGCACACACACACACACACATGCACCTACAAACGCTAATCGCGGTACTCATAAATGCGATGATGATAATTTGTTTATGTTGTTGCGCGCAACTTTGTGGAAATGATTAACCGCATGAGCAACACTTAAGGGGGGTATTCGACATAGTCTAGAAAAAACAGTCTAAAAAAAACATAAATCATTTTTACTATCCATGTTTTTTCAATTTTTTACTATTACTTAAAAACTATTACTTAAGTATAAAAATGTATAATAGTTGAAAAAAATACAAAATTGAAGTCGATAGATGCCGGCAAAGTGGGCAGTCAAAACAAAAAAACAGGTGCCTCTTGATTGACGTGATTCCAATTCTCCTGGTGATTTGAAACATAAAAAAATTAATTTTTACTAAACAAGGATGTAGAATTATCTGCACTTAGCCGATTTGAAAAAAAATGTTTGCAGAAAATGGCGTCTTTCTTTTTCCTCCTTTTTTCAACTTTGATAATTTTTTAAAAATAGTCAAAAAACAAGCAGCCTCGATAGCCTAGCGTGAGTGCACTAGACTGTCATTCCAGAGGTCATGGGTTCAACTCCCGCCGCGTGCACGGTCCCCGAACTTTTCCAACCAATTTTTTTCGATTATTCCTGTTCTCTAAATTTTCCTAAAAACCCTGCAACATACCCAAGTTCATTGATTTCCAACCCAAATTATTCCTATCCCACTCAGTTCCACGCAATAGTACGCGCAATTATGCCCTGTGCAGCTGATAAAAGTAAACAAATAAACGATTATACGGCGCACTAGCGACACCTGCAATGGGAAGAGGACAACTGCAAAACAGCGCACCAAATTGATCTAGCGAGGTCCCCAACCATTCTGCTGTAACCTCCTCACACAACAGATGGCACTACGAGCGGTAGCTCGAAATAACGGAGGCGACGTTCCTAAGCGGCCTTAGATGGCAGCCTCATCACTTAGGACTACCTGCGGCAGGCCTATCACCAACCCTGGCAGGACAACACAACTGATTAACGTAACCAACACAAGACTGTCTTGTAGAGCCTTATGTTCCAGAGAGGAGTGCACAACGAACAAAAAAAAAAACAAATTACAAAATCCCCTACGTCATGAAACATTTGCCTAAGAAGTGTGCTCACAACATTTGAAGTCGCTACGCCTCTTAGTTAAAGTTCTAAAGATATTATACTTTTGAGCAATTTTAGCTTGAAACGGGTTAAATTAATTTTGTATCAATATTTTTTAGTTACAGAAAAATTATCTAATATTTATGGAATAATACAAATTTATCACTTTTTGATTTTATTTAAGCAATATTAAAGAAACAGGGTTTCCATTAAACGCGCCCAATCCGCAGACTTCAATTAGAACAAAACTTTCCCTGATATCGCTGCAAATTATTAGAAATTATTTTGTAGATGACAGTAACATTGTTGTAATTTCTAAAAATATGAATTTGTTCTTGTTGTTACTTAAATTAAATCCATAAATCAATCGTAGCTTTTGCTATAAGATGACAAGTAGGTGAAGTTGCTCTCAGGCAACTTTGGGGTCGATAGGATTAAGAAAGTCTGTGAAAAATTTCAAGAAAATCGGTGCATTAGAACTTGTGGTATCATGTCAACCGTATCGAAAAACAGTAGTTTAGAGAAAAACTAACTAACTAACTAACTAATTTAAAGTTTACAGTCTCATTTCGGGCAGTCTGAGTGGCGCGTCACAAAATTAACTATAACTCAAAATAATTCGAAATTCTGTAAATCATCTTAGAAGCTTATTCTTAAAGATCTAAACTTTAAAAATATGAAATTAAGAAAAATCAATTTTTTCAAATTCCCAGACTAGACTATCGCCTTAAGCCAGCGCCAACCGAGCTCCAAGCGCAAAATTAGTACAACATCATCATAAAATACATACAACATGTATGTGGGGAATTTTTCCCCATCTACCATTTACAACAAAACAGTCGACAAGTCCTTGTGGTTGCAACGGTGTCAGCTTACTCCTAATTTTCAGCGCACGCGCTCGTAAACTTACAACCGCATTCATAAATATTATTGCGAAAAAAACCAGCCTGCTAAGCCGACGACGAAGTGAGTTTATCGGTGCGTAGGCTTTTATGCCGCAAACACAATGACTGCAGCCACAACCGCAAGTACCGCTATGATTCCGGCGAAAGTCTCGTGCCGACTTATTTATTTATATGACGTCGGCTTTATCGCCCAACCGTTGAGCGCCCACAAATGCCGCCAGACAAGAAGGCGCGGCGCGACGCGGCGCACGAAATGCGAAGCTTAATTTAAAGCCAACCGTGTGGCATCGGAAACGTGTGTTCGTTCAGACGGAAAGCCCATAAAAACCGCAACGCACATTTACGAGTTGACTTTGTGCAAGTGCAGCGCTATTTTTATTTAGTTTCATTTATTTCGCCGCATGACGCTTTAGGACGCAGCTGCAAATCGCAGCAACTAAAAACGTGTTGTTTTTTATGTCGGCAACAACAATTTGCTGGGCGTAGCGAAAAAATTAATGTATGTACTTGTATGTGTGTACTGTAAGGATTCGTGTGGCACGCACTGCAGTTCAGGCGATAAGATATTCAGCGAACACTAAGCAACAACAGAGAACGGCATGAAACATCAGTGAGAATTGTCAGAGTCGGTTAAGTATGATTGAAAACTCACACACATGTTTGTTGGGATCTTTTTTGGTTTTTGCTCAGCATCAACTGAAGAATTGATCCATGCATATCTGACCGTCTTTCAACTCTTACTTAACCCATTCGAGACGACGACTTTTTTTCAAACACGGTCCACAGGAGCGAAATTTTATTTTTCTTTTTATTGTAAACGGTAAAACTAATGCCGAATTTTTTTCCTGTACTTTACAGATTTCATTAGTTCCAGAAGAATCTTATTTCGACGACTAGTTTACTCGGGATAACTGATAATTGTACATTATTGTCTCATAGCATCGGAAATCCATTGCACACACGGTGTGCAATCGGTCTCGAATGTGTTAAGCATGATTTATGACATGAAAAATGTGATATAATCCCAATTTCACAAACATATGGCTTACTTGGTTTTGCTGAGTGGATATTAAATGTGGTCAGTATAGAAATTTTTCTTCAGGACTAAAATGTACTTAAACTATTTACGCAAATTTTCAACTTTTCGCATTCGATCATTAATGATTTCAATGTAAAATGTTTATCTAAACATATTGGAAATTTTTAACTTCTACCCCACCCTTGTACACTGATTGCCCACGTGAAAGAACTTCAAAGCAAAATAGTCCGTAAGCCATTTTTTGCAAATTTTTCAATATTCAAACTTTTGGCATTTAAATAAATTTGTTACAAAACTCAGTTGACTTCAAAGCAAAATTGGTCCTTAAGCCATGTTTGCAAATTTTATATATTATTCATTCTAAGTGAACTTGAAACATGAAACCTATGTTGAAACGTAACAAAATAGTCTTTGAAAGATGTGGCTAAAAGTTTTATAACATCATTGGCCCTTTGCACCTGAATGCCTCTGCTATGCAATGCTTTTGCTATTGAATTTTTCTCATTGAATTTTTCTCAAACAACTGAGTTAAAGATGTCTGTATGTTTTTTTTAGTGTTCTGTGAATTCTATGCAATTCCAATGCCATCTCTTTCACTTCCTCTTTTACTTATGTTCCCTCTATTTCCAACCCACCAGCTCTGCTCTTGTTCGTATCATCGATTGCAATTATTGTTATTTGTGTTCTGAACTGCAACGAATAAGCATTGCATTCGCATTGCTGACAGCAAATCACACATACAAACTTACAAGAGTGAAAGGTATTTCATTCTTGCTTCAGAATAACTAATACTCGTAAAGAAATATTGCAATTCAAACCTCGAGTTGCTATTGCTATCAAATTTTTTAGGACATTTTAGTAGCAATTTTGATTAAGTACGAAATAAATACTTGAACACATTTTCAGTTTTGGCTTAATTCTGGCGTTCAAGTTAATTTCTGAGCTTTAATGCATTCAGAGACCTATAGTAGAATTTTTTGGTGAATATTTTTGTGGCACATTTCGTCCTTAAAAAGTCCTGTTTTATGGGACATTTTTGGTATTTTAGAAAAAAAGGGTCAAATTGGCCCATACAAATAGGAGCTACAGGGTTAAAATGCTCCACAAAAATGTTCCTCGTAGTATTTTACATGAAATTGCTGAACACATCATATATCTAAAATGTGAGGTTACATGGTTTTTGTATGCCGATTCACCATAAGAATGCGCGAAAAGGGGAAAACTTTGACCGGCCTAAAAAAAAATTCAGACGTAAACTTTCAAAACGCCGATACACGTATATTTTTTTTTGGTCCCCTCTAACAGAATCCGTGGTCAGAACATTGTTATTTTTTTTGTTGTTGTGCAGTGTTATTAAAGAAACAGGGTTTTGATCCGTGGACTTCAATTAGAACACAAACGTTCCCTGATATCGATGCAAATTATTGGAATTTATTTTAATTTAATTATTTTGGGCCCTTTTAAAATTATGATGAATTCTTATCCAGTAAAAACTAATTTTTCTTTTGTCATTATTTTTATATTTTCTACCTGAAAACAACACGTTTTGAGGAGTAAAATGTCACTTGTAAACAAATTGGTTATCTGTACCTGAACATGAAACGTTTCGAAGACTAAATTTTTCAACGGGATAAAATACTTCTTACTGTCATGTGAGTCAAGAAAGTATCACCAAAAGTGTAATTAAAAATTACATGTATTTATTTTAAACACAAAGGATGATATTACACTCCTATCCCTCCCTATCCTCCATAGGTATAGTACAATGGTCTGAAATGAACTGACTTGTAGCTTCCCTGCCTACCCTCATGAAAATACTGTCTAACCCCATTCCTCCAATTTGAGATTCCCACACCAGAAATGTCAACTCGTAAATGGCTGAAACTTTTAATAAACAAGCGTCAGTTTTCACACTATTCATAGTGTCACACAATGGCGCTCAAAAGTGCGCCTTCAGTACAACCCATTTAGTCGAGTCAAGTTTCAATTGCCACTCACATTACACAATGTTAGACAATGCCACGGCAGACACACGTTTCGGCAGTTCAAGTCCCATTAAAGGCTGTTGTCACTCCTGCTATGCACAGACAAACGCAACACACTTAATACATAATCCAACTTGTGCCGCATACCTTTTGAGTAGAAACCTAAAACCCTTGTCAGTTGTTCTGTTGGAAAAAAAATTGCAAACACCGGCGGCGGCATGAGCTCCGCACGCTATTAACACAAGTACAGCTGAAAGCCACTAGAGTACGCACCACATCAGCGCCAAGGCGCCGCTTATCACCGCACAATGCCCCAGGCGCTCCACAGAAATGCCATAAATCGCACGAAGCGCCAAGCGCGCGGCACAACAATTCACAGTTCTGCGCCACAGCCGAGAGCGATAACAGTTTCTATGTATTTGAATTAGCAACGCGCAGCCAACAATGAATTCGCACTGCGATTTTGGCGTAATTGTGGCAAATTGCGGCCAGCCAGAGAGTTATGGTCCGCACGGGACACGTGTTTCAATTTTCAATTTTTAAACGAAATGGAAGTCGTCTTTGAAGTCATGCAAGTGGCAGGTCACGCGCTCCGAGCACTGCCATCAAATAGAAAATGTGTGCAATGCAAAGCACATAAAATTGTCTCACCACAGTTGCCGCTTTGTGAGCAAACGAACAAGGAAATGGCGATTTTAGAATATAGCATTGAAAACATCAAAGATACAAGTAGACTTGGCACATAAACGCGAGTAATTGTCGGTCGTATGAAAATAAATTTTCTCAAAATCAATTTTCTCAAACGAAACCTAATTAAATATTCAAGCAGCCACAGCTGAAACGTTTTCCTCGAAAATATGCGTTGCCCACATGTGACTATTTCGCAAACATTCACATCTGCGTTCCGTAACCAGCGCTTTGAATTCAATGTTGCTCATACGCCCATGTGGCCAACGGATGAAATCACTTTGCACAGAAGTTGTTGAAAATTTAATAATACCGTTAAAGCTTTTGAAGCTAATAAGCCTCGAAAAAGGTTCAAAGGCTATGCACACATAGACACTTAAACACACACACACAGACACACAGCTGCAATACTCACATTGTAGATGCCATAGATGAAGGGATTGTAGCAGCTATTGCTCATTGCCAGCCAATCACAGCAGAACCAAACGATGCTGATGAAATGGTATTCGTTGATTTCCGGTATGGTCACATATAGAATGTTGTAGAGCTGCAGTGGCAGCCAGCACAGGCCGAACACAATCACCACAATGATCAGCATTTTTATGACCTGCCATCAGCAGCAGCAAGCCAACGCCACGCCGCGCGTCACAAACGAAAGAAAACATACAAGTTACTTGTGAGAAAAATGCAATAAATAATAATGGTCGCAAAAATAGGTCAAATGTTGAGATGGAAATTATGCAAAGTGCGCAAACAAAGAGCAACGCCCCGAAAATAGACGCACAACAAAATCCCCCAAAAAAAAGCTTAGACGCATGAAATGACGAAATAACGATTAAATTAAGCATCCAAAAGGCAAAATTGCGAAACAATTTTAAACAAGCGCATAAACGGCCAAGAAATTTAACGCACACTTAACCCGGCACGCTCAGTTGCGCGCATCCCACAACGACAACGATTTACTAACCTTTTTCTTGTTTCGCAGCAGCGTGATGTCGCGCGAGTCCTGCGCGTTGCCGGGCGCGCGCGTGCCCCACAGCTTCACTGCCATCTGTATGTAAACGAAGCTGATGACGCAAAACGGCACCAAGTACTGCACAAAGACCAGCGTGTAGCGATACGTCTGCAATTGATCCTCGGAGAAATTCTTGTTCATGCAGAACGGCCGCGTCACATTGAAGATGCTGTCGTCCTCTGTGGCCCAAACCGAATCGAACCGATTGAAGCAACGCATGGCGAAAGCGATGCACAGAAAGAGCGAACGAAAATTAGCAAAAGTTTAGTAATTGGCAAAGTGCCCTACTCACCGCGAAAACGCTCGTGTACCAGCTCCACGCGGAAAGCAATCGCACAGGGTATGGCAAAGGTTAGCGCCACCAGCCAAATGCCAACGATGATGAATTTCGACACGAATTTGGTGGGACGTGCTCTGAAATTAAAAATCGAACCGAAAGAAAAAGGAATTACTGTTAAATATTCAGCTAACGTGACAACGTGAATAGATTTATGCAAAATTATTTTTGTTACAAATTGAAACAAATTCAGATACCCTAAGAAAATGGATTATTTAAATTGGAAACAAAAGTTTTAATATAATAACATGAATTTGAATAACATGAGACAAAATTATATTTGGCATAAATTGAAAATTATTCAGATATCATACAAAATTTATTATTTAAATTGCAAAAATCTGAGTTAAATATGGGAATAAATTTAAATTAAAATTTGTTAGGGGAATTACGAAAAGATTTAAAATAATAATTTGCCAATATAACAAAACATATGTATTTAAATAATAAGAAATATGCATAGGAAATAAATAAAAATATAAAAACTATTAATATTTTTATTTATTTTAGATATAAGAAATATCTCCATTTGTATTTACTTTCTAAAGTACGATAGTAACATAAAACTATATATACGATGTAGTAAAAAATTCATCTCATTTTGCATGAAATTTAAGGCTTTATTAAGCATAATTCGAATGATCCAAATCCTATTAAACATACAATTCGTTTTGTTCATAAAATTGGGCGAGTTGGCTGAATTGGCAACGCATAGACCCTGTGAGGTCCTTAGCCGTACCAGATGGAATTTCTTGGCGTTAGGAGCCGGTTTCGACTGTTAGTCCATAATGCCTCTCTCATAGAAACTTTATCCGTTTTTGGCAAAAAACTGGGACAGTAGATTTTCTCGAGCTTACCTTGAGGCACATTTTTCACCAGCAAAGTAATTTTCCATAGACAGGAACAATACCTTCTTATTCGTTTTTACTTGGTGTCCAGTACTGAGTATAAGGTGGATACTTTTTCTAATGTTATCTTTTAGTCAGTAAGTCATAATGTACATTTGTCTAAATAAATAAATAAATAAATAAAAAATAATAACTTCCTGCAATTTCTGGCGTGTCACTGTCCATGTTTGTAGTCTGGCGTTGGTTAAATGAAACACAATTCCTCTCCTATTGGCAAAAGCTGGCCGCCTCTGGGCGATTGCTTTCTTCAGACTGCCCAATTGTTCACAGCATAGATTCAAACTAAGAGTTTAGCCATAGAAAAGTAATTCATAGTAAATGATTCCTTGTCAATTCAATCAAACATACAGCAAACCTTTATGACCATCAATCTTGGCTCAATGAAATTCAAACACGAGCGTTTTTGCTTGCCGCTGTGGTAATTCTACTTTTCATCCATTTTCATTCACTTTTCACCATCAGTCAGCATTCGGTTCAAAAATAAATTGACTTTGCAATTTAGCAGCAATTTGTAGATTCAAATTCAATGCATGAAATGTTTGTGTAGTAACTTGTGTGGCACCCAGACATTGACCTTTTCTCTGTATGCTGTATTCAAATGTTTCCAAATGGTTTTTTGTGCAATGTTTAGCTTCTGGGTAATAGAAATAGTACCTACATGACGGTCGGACTAGACAAATTTTATAATTTTTTAAAATTAAAATTAAAATTCCCAAAACCAAATTCAACAAAACCAAAATGACGCGTGATTGGCTGTTACAGTATCAGAACCATAAACACGTTTCACATTCTTAATTGCGTTTTCACTTTTATTGAAGAAAAACTGTAAAATATGGCCTATTTTTTCTTTACAGGTGTCTATCTTTGACGCGCGTTCAACCCAAACTGAATCAAGCCATCACAAAACTGCCTAAGAAGTTTTATAGCACGAAATCATATCTTTGTAACACCATCAAGTGAAGCATGGTGCGATGGGACTTGTGAAACGCGAGATAGAAATTACTAAAACCATTTAAAAAAAATAATATGGATTTTCTATCTAAAACATCTTATATATATTTTGAATAACATGTTCCAAGTTCCCTTCTTAACATAAAAGCCAACTTTATTGATTATTTTTATTTGAATTTAATTTGAATTTAATAAACATCACTTTGCCAATTTTACAAAATATAAAAACTCACTCTCACCTATCGATGCCATCAAATCAAGCGTCCAAATCAAAGCGTGTACTTGAAAATTAATCTTAAAATTAAATCAATCACTTATTGACAGTTTCTATTGATTTCAGTTCATCTCCATCCAAAAAAAAATTTATACAAAACGTCTCTTTTTTGCCACAAAATTTTGCTGATGCACAGCCAAACAGATTTCAATTAAATTAAAGGCAATATTGGCAACATTTCAAAACGTGCGGCGTCTCGACAACCGCATTTAATTCCTGCTGCCAGTCTTGTGGCATTTTTATTTTTTAAGAGATAGAAAGTAAATCTTTCGTAGAGTTCAAAGAACCTGTGCGCCACATACAGAAAACATTGCTCATACAATGCAAAGGCAGCGGCAACTTAAGCTCAAAGCCAACAACAAACAAAAAACGATAGCAACAACAGCAAAGCATCTTCTTAGTGGGCTGCAAACAGACGCACACATACATCTAAAGTTTCAGCCAGAGGCTCTAATTTTCAGTTGTTTGAATAATGTAACAGAGCATCGATGACTTTAAAACCAGCAACCTTTTATCATTCGTTGGTAACCTAAAACTGGAAATGGGCTATGAGCATTGAGGTCCAACTGTGTAAGAAGAGAAAGGGATCAATGGGCTTTCAGATCTAAAATAAATGTCATACCATGTGCGCTCTCCAGGATACAAAAAGTTATAGCCCATTGAACATTTGTATTTTTACATATGTAAATAGCATCTGGGTGATGGTTATGCAGATCATTCACTTCAAACATTTACTAATTTGTGCTTTGTACCTTCTTGGCTATGCACGTTTCAGCTATATTGCGCCTTAATATATGCTACATAATTGCTCAATTTAATAAAGCACTGCCAATGATTCGCTGCTGTCGCTTATTGTGGCCTTAAATTGTTGCCCAATATTTGAAACAATAATCTCTGAGATGAAAAATAGCCAATTTCTTGTGCCCAGCCAATAGGGCTTCCCCTCGCCTATGCTTCTTGTAGCAAGCCATTAAGTTGTTGAATTTGATTTTTGTTGCGTTATGTTCCGTTGTTTACTTTAATCTCGCCAAATTAACATCAATCTGCATATTTTCTCAAATAGCTACTCACATGCTTCGCTCGAGGGTAGCGTAGATAGTAGAAATATAAATATTTGGCATTGGCACTGACAGCTGCCAGGCAGCACATGTCGCCATCCCCTCTCACACAAGACACATTTTATTATATTGAACATGTGCACACACACACATATGAGTACATTGGTTTACATATTGTTTATATGTATAATATTTGTATAGTCCTTGAAAGCGGCAAACAACGAAGATACACAAAGCGAGCAAATTGCATGAGATTTGCATTTTAAGCGATTTATTTTATCGATCGCTTAATGCGAAGCTAGACGGGAATCAACAGATTGCGGATGGCTCAGCAGCTGACAGTATTGCGCCAGACATGTCCTTTCAAGTTTCTCGCTATCTGCAGACATGTGGGCACTGTTGCCAATAATAGTGGCGCAATGTGTTTAGTGTTGCCTAACCAGGTGTGCACACAGTCTGGTAACTTCAACACTAGAAATTACATATTTTTCCATTGAACTTTGAAGTGACCTGTTTTGGCAGACATTCATATCGCAGCATACAAACAGAAGAACACTCACACATACATTTGAACAGAAAGTATTGTGACGATAAGCCACCCTGTCGCTGTGCGAGGCACTAGAATGCTTTTACTTGGCATACTTTTAGGCGCGTATTTTTAGAATACGGCCATATAAACCATTTTGCTAGTCATTGTCATTGTCATAGTCATAGTCATCGTTCATAGTTCATAGTTCATAGTTCATAGTTCATAGTTCATAGTTCATAGTTCATAGTTCATAGTTCATAGTTCATAGATCATGGTTCATTGTTCATAGTTCATAGTTCATTGTTCATAGTTCATAGTCATAGTCATAGTCATAGTTCATAATTCATAATTCATAGTTCATAGTTCATAGTTCATAGTTCATAGTTCATAGTTCATAGTTCATAGTCATAGTCATAGTCATAGTCATAGTCATAGTCATAGTCATAGTCATAGTCATAGTCATAGTCATAGTCATAGTCATAGTCATAGTCATAGTCATAGTCATAGTCATAGTCATAGTCATAGTCATAGTCATAGTCATAGTCATAGTCATAGTCATAGTCATACTCATACTCATAGTCATAGTCATAGTCATAGTCATAGTCATAGTTCATAGTTCATAGTTCATAGTTCATAGTTCATAGTTCATAGTTCATAGCTCATAGTTCATAGTTCATAGTCATAGTCATAGTCATAGTCATAGTCATAGTTCATAGTCATAGTCATAGTCATAGTCATAGTCATAGTCATAGTCATAGTCATAGTCATAGTCATAGTCATAGTCATAGTCATAGTCATACTCATAGTCATAGTCATAGTTCATAGTTCATAGTTCATAGTTCATAGTTTATAGTTCATAGTTCATAGTTCATAGTTCATAGTTCATAGTCATAGTCATAGTCATAGTTCATAGTTCATAGTTCATAGTTCATAGTTCATAGTTCATAGTCAGAGTCATAGTCATAGTCAGCACTCTCTAATTTAATTTTCGTTTTTTTTAATTAAAATCTTCAATTTAAATTCAATTCTAATTTATTAAGAAACCCTACATAAGTGATAATGGTTTTCACTGGAAAAACTTCTTCACTTCACTGGCAGTATGCATTTCGTCTTGTCTTGCTCTGCTGTGTTGTTGTTATTGTAGTAGATTGTAGTGTATTGAATTTCCATTCGAGTGAAATACGAGTGAAATACACAGGTTGTCTCATACAATCGACTAAATTACGTTGAATTTTCGTATACATTCATATTAACTAAACCAAGTTTCTTGAATAAAATATAAGTTAACTCTCTAATGAGTTTGTAACCTAAATACTTTGACCTTTCGGTTTGAATTAAGTTTCAATTTCGTAGAAGCAAACGTTTCGATGTAGAGCGAGTTTGTGAGCTTGCGAGGTGTAAGAAGTTGTTGACCTAAGAGGATTCAAGACATACTATATGTATTTTCTTAAAATTTATTTTTATTTGTCTACTACCTCTTCTTATAAGTCTGGTCATTTCTCTCAACGATGATCCCATCTCTTTAACGCGTCCAAATAAAGCGTTGGAAATATTCATTCGAACACGTTTTTGGTCTATTTTCATAGTTGTTCATGTGTGCAGAATGCATTGGCGAGAAGCACTGTTCAGACGATTTTGACTCTTATTTGTGATATGCACAAGCTCGCATATATGTTCCACTAGTTACTATTGTTAGTCTGTTATTTACTTGCAGCCACATTCATCTGGCACTCACACTCAGTAATTTGCAAATATTTAATCTGCCTGCAAATTGCGTCGCACAAATGCAGCTGGATTGCATTGAGCCTCCAGCCAAGTACTATGGAAGGCTTGAAGTCTTTCTGGCCGCCCTGGCATCATCAAAACGTCAAGCAGTCTTCCTTGCGTGTAGTTATTGTTGTTGACAAGAAATCAATAAGCTCACACACAGCAAATCAAGCAGTCTTTGCTTTTGCCACCAAAATTATTAGTACGTCGCAAAGTCGCGTGGGACTTTTTCGCAATATTCGACGTTTAGCTTTTGGCAAAATTCCATATAAATTCGTAACTTTAGAGAATTGCCAGAATTTGAAAATATTGCAAATGTTGCTGTTCGCAAAATGAAGCAAAACTAAACCACATGACGCAATGGAAAATTCCAAACTTGAGCCATATTTCAAAGCATTATTCTCCCATTCTGTTTATTGGTTTTCTCATTTCCAGAATTTCGTGTGAACACAACAGAACAAAGCGGAAATTCCGCAGCCGCATCACTACCTGTGCGGTTGATCAAAAAGCCATGGGAAGCCCACCGATGGCGTCGCCTCGTCAAAGGCTAAAAGACCCTTGTTCGACGCGCAGTACAGTAATTGCGCAAGAGTCGTGCAATGCAACATGAAATTCGAAAATTATTGAAATTGTTTCAACACACACAAAACGACACGTTGTAATGGTTTGCGGTCGAAGCGGATAAGCGTGCACACAACGCACCACAGACGTGTAGATGTGTCTGACGTTGTACAGCGCAATGGCGAAAAATACCCTGTCGGACCTAAGACAACTGGTTACCAAAATTCATTGGTTTTTCAATTTGTGGTTTGTAAGTCTATGGGATAACTAGTTGTCAAAGTAGCTGTCAGCGAAAGCAGAAGTCAGTCAGTTCGTTATTCTGTTCGCTGTTTGCCACGTACTGTGTGCGCGTTCATAGGCGAGAAGAGCAGATACAAATGAGAAAAACAAAACAGAGGTGAACCAAATCGACAAAATACTGTTAAGTCTGATCATGCCATACTTTTGTTGCAACAACAACGTAGAAATGTTTGAATATTTCGAACATGTCTGTTTCTATGACTCGAAGTTCGTTCGACTTGCATGATTCGCCTTGAATCATTTCAGTTAGAATTTTGCGTGGTTGCGTGAAGCAACAAGTTGAAGCGACAGATAAAAGGTATTTCTTAACTAATTTTTTTTTGTTTTTAAATGTTATGCATTAATTAAATTTTTAAAATATTGCAGGCGTAGTCAATAATGACGAGGACATTGGATTGCGGCAGGATCCAAACATTTTCGGCAGAAGTCAAGTCCAAGTTCACTTTTTTGTATTTTCCCGATGAAATACACAGTGTAACACTGAAAAAAGGGACAAGGTCAAACCCAACTCATTCGATAGAGGACCTCAGTAGATGAAAAAATGCCAAGGGATTTTTCTCGGAATGTTCGAGTTTTTTTTTTAATGCAGTTTAAAGATGGCGGCTTAATGCCCCTCCCCGAAACTTTTTAAACATCATATCTCTTGACTCAAATGTCAGAAAGGAATAATTTTTACGTCAAATGAAAGCTAATGATATGAAGTCGATGATACAATATCCTTTTTGGAAAAATTTTCTGAAAAAGGATATGAAGGACCTCAATTAAATTTTTATCCTTGAATATCCTGGAAACTGTGAGAGCTAAATTTATATAAGTGACTTCTGGTGAAAAAATATTCATTTGACGTAAAAATTATTCCTTTCTGACATTTGAGTCAAGAGATATGATGTTGATGATATAATGATGAAAAAACTCGAACATTCCGGGAAAAATCCCTTGGCACTTTTTCATCTACTGTGGTTCTCTATCGAATGAGATGGGTTTGACCTTGTCCCTTGAAATTTTTTTTGAATTTGTTGCACTGTGATATTGTTACTTTAAAAATATTTTTAAAATAAAATAAATATTTAAAAATTTCATCGTTTTATTTTCCTTTATAAAATTCAACTGGTTAGAGAACTAACCCATAATAAACTAGTTTCCAAACTAACCAGTTGCAAGGTTTGAAAACTGTTTTACTTAGGACTGACTTTGGACTAGTTGCATATGGATGCAGACGGGGACAATTGACTGCCGACTAGGCCACCGCCATGTTAAAAGGTTGAGTTTGCTCCAATGAAACGAGTTGGTTTTGAAGTCAGTTATCACTGTCAAGCAACCAGTTGTAAAACTACAATTGGACCAGTCCGTTTTCCTACAGTGTACTTTCAACATTCAGTATGAAAGTGTGTGTGTGTTGAAATGTCAAATAATACTGACGCACAAAAATCACATTTAGCTTGTGCTGATTTTCATGAGCTTCAAATCCGTACGCCAAGCGCACAGCCAGTGTGGATGGATATCAAATCGAAACAGTTTGCATACGAAATGACTTCACAGAGGTTGCGTATGTATATGTACATATAATTTACTCACATAATGCATTACGTTTTTAACACATCTCTGTACACGCTTCAATAAATCACATTAAGAACGAAATCTCTAAGGGTCTTCAAGCTGAGGCAGTCCGCAGATGGCAGAGGCTGAACACATGCAGAACTTCCAGTTGAAAGACTGGTTGATAAGCGACAAAACATATTAAGGAAACTGATATGCAAAAAACGAGCAGCTATCACAGAGCAGAATACGCTTTTTTCACAACACCAGCTACGGAAGTTGTTGTAATTAAGTTGAGAATGAAACTTTTAAGCCAGAAGGAGCTCTTCGAGCAAATCAAAAAAATATCAAGCAGGAAAATCAGTGATCTCAAATATGAATGAACAACGAGCTGCATGAGCTGCAAAGAAGAAGAAACTGGCAGATCAAGTCACACGCTGACTGAGCCATGTCTCCCGTATGAACAATGAAGCTCCCGTAGAAAGTGTGTTCCACGCTATGGTTGATGGTCCAGTGTGAATAGCGAGACTGTGTTTCCACTGGAAGAACCAAGTTAAGGACACTTTATCATCTCTTGGTGTGACCAACTGGAGGAGAGACTGCTAGGTAAAACTTTTGCGGTAAGGCATAACCCAGTTAAGGGTTGCTATGGTCAGTTAAATTAGGTTAGGTAACTTAGGTATCTGTTGGGTCCCTAGCGATGCCAGTCTTAGATGAACGCAAACAATGGGCGAATAAGAGGTAGACTTGTTAAAAAAAAATCAACTAAATAAGTAAGTAAGAAAATGTGTATAAAATTACTCTGAATAAAAAGAAAACACAAAAGAAAAAACAACAAATTCTTTGAGTTCGTAAGAATTTTAACTACAAAGAAACTGATTGGAGTAAGAATAATAATTTCTTTCAATTGAAATGTCGCCTTGAAATGGTGACCGACTCAAAGAAATGTTGGAAA
Source organism: Melieria omissa (assembly GCA_963971225.1). Taxonomy (NCBI): domain Eukaryota; kingdom Metazoa; phylum Arthropoda; class Insecta; order Diptera; family Ulidiidae; genus Melieria; species Melieria omissa. The sequence continues at coordinate 116,456,393 of OZ020268.1, forward strand.
AAAAGTAGACTAAACAAGTAAGAAAATTTATATAAAAGAAAGAAATAAACAAAAAACGATTGCTTTGAGTTCATAAGAATTTAAACTACTAAAAACGTGATTGGTGTAAGAATAATGACAGAAACAATTTATTTCAATTTGAATTCAAATGTCGCTTTGAAGTGGTGACAGACTCAAAGAAATTATTTCATTGTTAACCTGGAGAATGATATAATTATTGGAAAATGATTGGGAAAACACTTACAGTACATTTTGGTTTTGTAATGAATTTTGTCAGAAGAAGCATTTCATCAAATTTCATCAAAAATACAAAAAACAACAGATCAGTATACAAGTTGCTTTAAGACAGAAGACTTTTTAAAATTCATGGGCTTCATGTGGTTTTTGATGATTTTTGTTATGTTGGAACCCATGTCTCCATTGACATTATTTTTGTTTGACAATTTTCTGCTATAAAAAAAAAATTTATCAATGAATCTGTATTAAGTAGGATTTCTTTTGCATTTGGCGAGTCTACTTTGAGAAAGCAATATTTTTAAGTGATGCAAGCTTTTCACAGAAGACCGAGAAGATGTTAACGAAATCGCCCGCACTGAACGCCCTCAGCACATCACCCACTGATGGTAGCGTTGAAGCAGTGAAGATAATTATTGCTGAACTTTGTCGAATCGCAAATTGAAAAATTTGCTCATGAAACTTGTGGCAGCAAAGTTGGCTTCAAAATAACAAACATGAGTATTGCTCAGGAGCTGCTGAACGACAACAACGACAATGCAAATTTGCTCGAATGGGTTGTGACATGGATGGAAACGAAATATTGCTATGACGTGAAACCTAATTTCCATGGGCCAATACCGAAACAGCACATCAACTTTAGTCCAATGTTAACGTTTGGTTCACTGTTTTCATTGCATACCATGGCATGGCGAATTATGAATTTCTGTTAGAAGGAGAAGATAATGGATTCGTGGCAAAACACCTCATGTCTTTTCCAGCGCAATAATGCAGCTGCTCTCAGTTTGTTGCTTGTTTGTGTGTTTTGACCAAGAACAACTTCGTAGCCGTATTCATTGGACTGTTCCAAGAATTGAAGAGACCCATGACAACGTGCAGATTTGCCATGATTTTGGCGGTAAAGACAGCAATGTTAGAAGAACCGAAGGCAATAAGACAAACCACATGGCAAAAGTGAAATGATTGATGAGTGATTGAAATATTTGGCGCAAGTTTCTTATATCTGAGACGAATTACTTTGAATCGATCAACATAAATATTGATGAATAAATAAATATTTCTCGAGAATTTCTATTATATAGAATTCACCAAAAATTGTTCAAACAAATATTTGGACATATTTGCTTTCCTATTCATTTGAAATGACTAAAACTAATTAATGAAATATTTGCTGAATTTCATTCTTTTTGTCATAGTTCAAATACTGTATTTATATAAAAATGTCTTTATGTACTTGTATGGATGTGTATATGTTACGTAAAAGTTTGTGTATACATTTCTGCTTGTGTGTATGTTTGTTTTTCGTGCAGTAGGTGGAAATCTTCATAGATACTGATGGCAACCCATTAGCATGCCGGATTCTTACCGACTAAAACCACTCCCCGTTAACCTTTCATTAACACTCACGTAGGGGAAGGGGGGCGTTAAGGCTTATATTGACTCTCTTCTATCCTCCACGCGCCGTTGCTGTTCCAGCCATTGTTGCTGGGTCATGCAGCGAAATCGCACAGTGCCATTCAGTTTACAGTCGAACTCGGTCGGTTCGGACTTGTGGTCTTCAGATCAGTCCTCTTCGACAGATAACAGGGGCACTGGAAGCAGACGTGGTTGGCATCGTCAACCGCCGTTGCACACCTCTCACAGTAGAAGGTTGCTTCAACTTCAAACCGGTGGAGAAAAGACTTGAAACAGCTGTGCCCTGTCAGCAGCTGGGTTAGGCAGTACGTCATATTTTGGATGTCTGGAATGAGGCAGTGCGTTCTTTTTGTGTCTGTGTGTGTGTGTGCGTGTGTGTGTGTGTGTGTCTATGTGGGCTTGTTTAACCTTTCTCGTTACAGTCGCGGTGTTTTATTTTTTTTTAAGCCAATCATGCAAATGCTCTCTAAATGTTTATATGTATCGAGCAGCTGTAATTGTATACGTATCGAGGGCGTGCAGATCCATGACACGTTTCGAAGAAATACTTTGCATAATAGCAAGCGATATGCTACGCATTCACATGGCAACAACGGCAGATAAGCTATTATTGTTTCGGTTTTTTGTTATTACACGTGAGATTGAAACTGTGACGGAAAAAGAGTTGACTGAAATTTAATTTAGAAAAAAGCAAATCATGAACATGCGACTAGAAGTCGCAGAGAATATCTAATAATGTTTGGATTTATAGCGCATAAATTTAATTTAACATTTACAACGCAAACAAATGTAGAACAACTCACTAATGTGAAATAGGCACGCGAACGCTCTGAATTGGATACGGGGCAGCATTCACAACAACAACTTTATTTTTATGTTATACTGGGCGTATGAGTAACATGAACTCATTGCTTTCACTGAGCCCATTAGCGGTTGAACGGGCGTTGTTAGTGTTGTTTATGCGTTGCTTCGGTATTCAATTCAACTTTTTTATAAATATTTTCTATTTTAGTAAAATTGACTGATTCAAATTTATTTAATTTTAATTTATTTAATTTATTTTAATTTAATTAAATTGAAAAAAATATGATTCGAAATCAAAAAATATGATTTTGTAATTTCCAAAAAAAATTGTCTTTCATTAGTTTTGTATTAAAAATTGTCACATCTTCCTTCAGAAATCTTTTTTTCAAAATCTGTAGTAAAAAAAATTTTTAATGCGAATTGAACAGTTTATATTCTCGTAAAATATATGATATTGCAATTTACAAAAAACAATTCTGATTTATTAATTTTGTATTGAAAATTTTTGGGAGCCTATTTTATAAAAACGACAATTTTGTATGGGAGCCCACTCAAGGGTTGGAGATAGGGTAAAAATATGTTGGAAAGAAATGTTCAGAACAGAAAACCAGTGGGGGTCATTCATATATTTTAACCCTCTAAGAGCAACTTCTGACCAGCTGTGGAGCAATTTGTTAAATTTCCCAGCTTTTTTGTGAACTTTGACCTCGATGCGACGCCCTTTAGCCCCTCCCTAGCCCCAAAATTTTTTGGCTCATGCACTTTTTCACCAAACCGCATAAAATGATAGTGTTCGTTTTCACGCGGAGCGGTAAAAGTAAAACGCGGTGAACTAGGGGTTTGTGGTGTTTATTTCACGGAGTGCGAAATACAAGTAAACAAGTATTACAAGAAACGTTAAACGATACGAACAGCCGTAGCCGGGGAGCAGAAAATAGGGGGAACATGAGTACAAAGGGAGAGGGAAAGATTGGGATTGGAGATGGGATCGACGGATCACTGAAGACAGCACTCATCTAAACAGATAAGTTGCGGAGCATCGAGAACCCATTATTAAGAATCTCCACCAATCGAAAACAAAAATTTGCTTGGAATTTTTGAAAAATTTTGTATGTTATGTTTTGTATGTTATTTCAGGTTGCAAACAGTGAAAACAAAGCAGAATGAGGTTTTTTTGAAGTTATGGAGAAATACACGTTGGCAACGTACAGTGGCATCTTTATGTAATCTAGTCGCCCGAAATTATTGACAAGCTGAAAAATTATTTCCATTGCATTACTAATTGAAAGCAGATTGCTCTGTAAGCCTTTGTAACCTTTCAAAATGGTAACAACCGTCATACACTGTAGACAACAGATGAACGAACTGCATAAAAAAATTTAATTAATTCATCCAAAAAAATTTTAATTTCGCGCGTCTAGATTGCATAAACATGCCACTGTGCGGCAAACGTGAGAAAAAGTGGGAGTTTTGTGGAAGCAGGCAGCTGATTCGTTGAATTATGCTGGCTTACCTTCAGATGTTGCACATAATTTTAAATAACAATGGCTTGTTTGTAGATGTGCGCCGACAAGATAAAACAAAGAGGCCAGACAGAAATAACATTGTTGAAATATTTTGGAATAAAAAGTGCTAAGGGCAATGGACCACATTAAGCGTGGAATTTCTCTTGAACAGAAGAAGCAGACGATTGCGTTAACTCCTTCTCAAAGTTTTTCCAAATGAGCAAAGAACCTCAAGCAAGCAAATAATTTGATTAATGCTGCTACATCAAAAATTGTTCACCCTGGCGGCAACATTTCATTCAGTACTTCCAGTGAATATTTAAATGAATGAATGCCAAAGTATTTCACAAATCCAAATCATATAATCGAATTGCAAGATGTTCCGTTCATTGATTTATATTAATTTGATTATATTTAAAAAGTACAGTGCACATGGCAGCTGGCAGAGGGTTACGCTTATCTTCCTCAGCAGCTGTAATGAATGCTGCAAAATATATGAAAAATTCCTTCAATTTGTATTTTTCATACGAACTTTGAAAGCTAAATTTATCCACTAACGTGGGGAATTTTTTTCAACTGGAAGCAATTTTCAATGGAAATTCACAATAAAGGAATTTCCTACAGGAGAAGGGATATTTTTTAATGGTAAACATGAATGCCGAAAATGCTGAAGTATTCGTTGTATTAAGAAACCGTGTACACATTTTGTCTTTGAATGGCAAGAAAAAAATGTATAAAAAATTTCAAAGTAAATTCTCATGTAACGATGTACAAATTTAGCGCACAGAAGAACCTGTGTTGCCATCAGGACATCTTAAATTCGTTTCATGTATATTTAGAACTCGTATGGGTTCGAGTTTAAAGGCTTGATTACACGTAACGAGTAGAGTGACGAGACAGTAACTCGAACGAGTACTCGTTTCATCTAAACAGTAAGGCTCGTTGTTGATTGAGCCAGTGACAGAGTAGAGTGGCGAGAGAGTCACTAGAATCACATTGTGTTTACTAGGCCGAGTACTACTTTACCGTTATATTTTTCTCTTTTTCGCAGCGATTCGCGGAATCGCTCGTAACATGCGGAATGCGTCACACACCACTTTTCGCTCGGTTTTGTGGATTGTAAAACCAACCTTACTCGCCACTTGTCAAAATATTTGAACAACTCGTCGCTTTTGCTCACCATCCCAATTCTCACGGCCTAGTACCATTTCGATGTCTCGCCACTCGTTACGTGTAATGAAGCCTTAAGTGTTTAAAAGCGAGACACCAAGAGGCCCTCGGTTCGATTCCTAGTGAGTGCTGGTAAAACACTCGTCAACACTCATCTATTACTTGATACTTCTTTTTGTATTTTTCGAAAATCAAAATTTAATGGGTCAAGAATGAGTTATGGTTTGGAAAAACTATAAAACACCATGAACCGATGAATTGACTTCAAGATTGATGAAGATATTTGAAATCAAAAATTTATTTTTAATTTTTCTAAAAAATCAAAATCTGACGTCTGAAATCTGAGTTATTGGTGGACTAAATTCTCATTCTGCAAGTGAAAAATAAAACTCATAGCATAATTTTTATTTTTGCCCCAAAAAATAAAACTTAACAAATAATTTGTATTTTCTGATCAACAAAAAAATCAACAAATACCACTGTACAACAAAATCCAAATTTTTTTAAAATGACAAGTTTTTGACATCGGATTCTGGTAGACGGGAAGACATTTCAGTACCAATATTGAATAAGTACGAAATAAACACTTAAACCCATTTTCAGTTTTGACTTAATTCTGGCGTTCAAGTTGATTTCTGATCTTTCATGTATTCAGAGACCTATAGTAGAATTTTATGGCGAATATTTTCGTGATACATTTTGTCCTTAAAAAGTCCTGTTTTACAGGACATTTTTGGCATTTTAGAAAAAAATGGTCAAATTGGCCCATACAAATAGGAGTTACAGGGTTAAAATGCTCCACAAAAATTGTCCTCGTAGTGTTTTACACCAAGTTGCTGAACACATCAGCAACTTGTGCGGTTACATGGTTTTCGTATACCGATTCACCATAAGAATGTGTAAAAAGGGGAAAACTTTGACCCGCCTAAAAAAAAATTCAGACGTATACTTCCAAAACGCCGATACACGTATATTTTTTTTGGTCCCCTCCCCCCTTTTTTTGGTTATTTTTTTTTGTGTTGTACAGTGTAATTGTTATTTGGTGAGAGCGCAAAGTAAAAATCTAAAAATAAATGTTATATTTTAAATTTTTGTATTTAGCTTCAAATTAGAGATAAATTGACAAGTGTTTTTCATTTTTAGAAAATCTAAAGCTGACGCAGTCAACGATGGATGAAAAGTTTTTTATAGAGAAACTTTGAACACACTTGAATAAATGGGCCTATTGACTAAAAACTTGGTGAGAGTGCTCCAAATTAGAAAAAATTGAACATGTGGTTTTTATATGTTTGCAAATCAAAATCTGTCAAGGTAAACAATAGGTTAATACTTTGAAGAAACATGAGTAAACGGGCCTATAGACGTCAAATATGGGGAAAACACTTTAAATAAGAAATAATTAGACATATATTTCATCAGAATCTGAAGAAAAATCTGGAAAAAACACTCAAAATTAGAAATAATTTAACACTTGAAAGACCATTGAGTCGTTTTGACGGGTTTTCATTTCATTTCATTCATTTCATTCATTTCATTCATTTCATTCATTTCATTCATTTCATTCATTTCATTCATTTCATTCATTTCATTCATTTCATTCATTTCATTCATTTCATTCATTTCATTCATTTCATTCATTTCATTCATTTCATTCATTTCATTCATTTCATTCATTTCATTCATTTCATTCATTTCATTCATTTCATTCATTTCATTCATTTCATTCATTTCATTCATTTCATTCATTTCATTCATTTCATTCATTTCATTCATTTCATTCATTTCATTCATTTCATTCATTTCATTCATTTCATTCATTTCATTCATTTCATTCATTTCATTCATTTCATTCATTTCATTCATTTCATTCATTTCATTCATTTCATTCATTTCATTCATTTCATTCATTTCATTCTTTTCATCCATTTCAGTCATTTCAGTCATTTCATTCATTTCATTCATTTAATTTTTTTCATTCATTTCATTAATTCATTCATTTCATTCATTCATTCATTTCATTCATTCATTCATTTCATTCATTTAATTTTTCATTTTTAAATATATGTATTTTCCTAAGGTTTTTTGTCAACTTTTGCTTAAGTAACTTTTATTTTTTAATGTGGAAAATTTTGAATAAAATAAAAAATATAAAAATATATTATAAATTTTATATTTTATAATAAACATTTTTTTGGTGAAAAATTAGCCAAATCCAATGTATACTTTTCAAAATATCAGCGGATGTAATAAGTAATCTTTATAGGTATGGAAAACTTGCTGTCTTTCTAGTGTTAACACATATCTTTAATTCTTCGCAAATCAAAATCAATCGAGCTTAAAAATGTGTTAAAAGTTCAAGCAAACAAACTTAGCTCAACAATAAATGGTATCCTAAAGTAAGTAAAATATATTTCAATCAAGTAATCCCCTGCTGATTGCACATACTTGACTTTTGACATACACTCACACTTTGGAATCTTTAAAAGCAGCAATCACTCATACGCCCCCAATGCCCACATCGTATGCAACAATGTTCGCGCATGCAAATATCTACACAAAGCATTACGATTGGAATGGCATATAATATGAGCAAAGAGAATAAAGAACCACAGCAACCACAATACAAACATTTATTTCAACAAAATTACCTCCCTTAGTGCGGTTGCGCCGCGCCCACTTGCACTTTGTACATGTTAGGCACACACATACATACATAAAACCGCTTGTGGTGCGGACTAAACTCACCTCAGCGGATTTATAATGGCGCGATGTCGGTCGATGGCGATTGCGGTTAGCGTGAAAACGGATACATTAACGCTCAGCGCCTGCACAAACGGGCAGAATCCGCACATAAACCAAGGCAGATTCCAGCGTTGCAGCAGTGCGGCCTGGAACTGTGCGATCCAACATGAAATGAAATTGCAAAAGTTCAACATAAAGGCTCGTCATGTCAATATTCATTTATAAATATTCATGCAAGCAATAATATGGATAAGTTTTTGCATATGAATGCTGAAAGTACAATATGGAAATGCTGATCTGATTCTGATTTGACACACCAAAGCAAGAAATGTTTGAAAACGTGTAAAAAAAATGTAATTTCAGTAACATTTGGTTGAATGAAAAACTGTGCTTTGTTACATTTTCAAAGTGAACAATGTAAGAAAAAAGAAGTGAAAACGTGCTTAGCTAACAGCTGCTGGCACAAATGAGCTGCTTTGGGCGATTACAGCAAAAAAAACTTAATTAAGGAAAATGCTGCTCACATGTCCACTGTTGGCAGTTTTAGTGATTCCTATTTAGCTTTTTGCTGTCCACTCTTCTGGACTTTATTAGCTCATATTTGAGGTACCAACAGTTGTCATGTTTTTGTGAAACATCAAATTCCATTTAGTTGCAGTGACAAAACTTTGATTTTGTTTTCGTATTCGTATTCTAGCTCGCATTGCAGTAAATGAAGGTACACAGTTTTTTCAATTTTTCACCAACGCCCACAGCAACACAGATGAAATTTGTACAGATCTCAGTGATGGCGCACAAGGTCAATGACAAGAATTTCATTTGACAGCCAGGCACTGTGTCGTCTCCTCGGTTACGCACACAAGTCACAAGCAAAGTGTAATACGCAAAAAAATGTATACAAAGTCTGCACGCACGCACTACTTGAAGAATCTGCGCGCGTACGGCGGCCTACACATGTTTGAAATGAGCGAGAATCGCCATTAGACACATAGACATAACAACAACGAAAGCGCGAAAAATGGAAATCCAAAGACAGACTGGCAGTGATAAACTTTAACGCTTTGCAATTAACATGCGCACTTTTAATGAAAATTGCAAATACTACGCAAGGATAATGCGCGTCAGTCAAACCGCCACCTGCCGCCTAGCGCCCAATTTAGGCCATGGCTGACTGGTCGGTTGGTCGTCGCGTCGTCGCACAGCAACATTCATTTTAATTACGGCTTGACGTAGGCAAACGCTTGATGTCTTGCCCTGTGCCCCTTTGCCCCCCCTTTTCCCAACCAGTCAACCGTCGCTGCTGCTGCGCAACCAAATTGAACAGTGTTACGCGTGGTGACAAAAAATTAAAAAAAATTATGTAAATAATATAATCACACAAATCTTAATAAGCAGATTTATTTGAAATATTTCATCTATAATAAGCTCCAAGTTTTAAGAAAAAATATTGGACAACATAGAAGTTATGATCTCTTAAAGTTAGCTCTTACAAATGAAAAAAAACATTTCTCAAATAAAATAAAATAAAATAAAATAAAATAAAATAAAATAAAATAAAATAAAATAAAATAAAGTAAAATAAAATAAAATAAAATAAAATAAAATAAAATAAAATAAAATAAAATAAAATAAAATAAAATAAAATAAAATAAAATAAAATAAAATAAAATAAAATAAAATAAAATAAAATAAAATAAAATAAAATAAAATAAAATAAAATAAAATAAAATAAAATAAAATAAAATACAAAAAATAAATTAAAATAAAATAAAATAAAATAAAATAAAATAAAATAAAATAAAATAAAATAAAATAATATAATAATAAAAAATTAAAAAAAACCAAATTGGAAAATAAATGGGATCAGTTTAACATTTGATACGTCTAGGAGACACTTGGGAGTAGTGGAAGGTCCTGACTTTGTGTGGGAACCCCATTAAGGTTTGGAGATAAGGTATACAAATGTTTGAAAGAAATGTTCAGAAGAAAAAATTAGTGGGGTCACTGATAGATTTTAACCCTCTAAGAACAGTTTCCGAGCAGCGGTGGAGCAATTTGTCTTTGTACCTTTGGAAGCTTCGATGCCCTTCAATTGAGTTTTTAAAGAAAGTTCGTTACTTATACAACAAATATAATCAACAACAACAATTATATTCTTCATTTATGTACACAACTTTTTCTATTTTTGTCACTTCGCTGTATAATCTTGCAACACTGTGCCTCGCTTCAAAAAAGTCATGTAGGAGCTTTGCGCATTTTTATGTGTTTGCTGGCAATGCGAAAATATGCGTGGCATGCCAACTAACAATAAAACATTGGCAGCAGCAGTGCTGTGTAGACAAACAGACAGCCATGCATACAGTCAGCCATCACGCTTCACTGCCGTCGGCGACTCGCATTTGCGTTGACCGCATTTTTACGATAATTTCAATACAAACGCAGCCAAGTTGCTTCATTACGTTTTGGCCGCTGAAAATGCTGCACAAACAAACGCAGGCATATACGTGTACATACATACATATATATTGACAAAACACTATACAGACATAATTGCAGCTGTTGCATTACATTTGAAAGCCAAACGTTCACTTTGTTTGTTTGAGTTTGAAATTTTTCAACACACTCACCTGAAACGGTATACAAAAGAGTCCAATGATGACGTCGGCAAAGGCCAAATTGGCAATGTACATATTGGTAACGGTACGCATTTGCCGAGTGGTCGCCACTACCCATATGACGAGCGTGTTGCCAATGACCGCCAGTATGCTGATGCCACCGTAGAAAATCGACAGCAGGGCAACGATCTCGGCCGGTGCAGAGTAGAGGCGTTCTGTCGTTAGTTGCGTGTTGGCGTGTTGGTCGTCGGTCGTCATCGAAAAGATAAAAAAGCATTTTCCTTTTTATTATCTACAAGCAGACTAATTATGTTTACTAATTGTATTTGGTGTCAGTTGTGCTCGGCATACGAGGCGTATAAGCGATATATATGAGTTTGCTAAATGGGTGCGTTTTGTTTTCATCAAATGGGAAACTGACAATGGGAAATTACTTTGCATGGCACAAAAATTACTTAATTGCTTGATAAATTGTGTGAGGCAGGCAATTAAACGACAATGGCGCAGTGCGCATACTTTGGAAAATTGTGTAATTCTAACCCTTTCGACCCCAAAGTTGCCTGAGAAAAACTTCACCTATTTGTCATTTTATAGCAAAAGCTACGATTTATAGGTTTAATTTACGTAGGCACCAACAAATTAGTATTTTTAGAAGTGAATTCAAAGCAAATTACAAAAATTTTACTGTTATCCCCAAAATAATTTTCAATAATTTGCAGCAATCTCAGGGAAAGTTTGTGTTCTAATTGAAGTCTACGAATTGGGCGCGATGAAAACCCTTTTTCTTTTAAAATTATCAAAAAAAATCAAAAAGTGATAATTTTGTATTTTTCAATAAATATTACATGATGTTTCTGTAAATAAAAAAATATTCATACAAAATTTATTTAACCCGTTCTAAGCTAAAATTTTTCAAAAGTAAACTAGCTAAAATTCGGGGTCGAAAAGGCTAAATGTGTTTAAAAGTTTAAAAGAACAAATTTGTGGCTACAGAAGATTGTTGAAACTTTGAAACTGAAAGCACGAAAATTATTCTTTTTGACTGTTAAATAAGGAAGATTTCACTGAAAATATGTCTTTTATAATGAAATTGTTTTCGTTAGCGTGAAATTTCTTCGTTTATTTAATAACGATAATCATAATGATAAGCATTGTCTTGGCAGTGGATCCTTGACGTACTTACTTATTTATTAAGAAATCTTGATTTCAATCCCTTAATTAAGTCTAAGTCAAAGATACATCACCCACTTCAAGTTTTTCTGTGTCCACAGTTCTTTTCAATTTCATTGAGCACCCATTGCAGCGATGAGTTGTGGCTTCTTGATTGATTGACATTAACTTAATTACTCACATCATTAAAAATGTGCCTTAATATGTCGTATTGGCGATAACTATCGAATATGAACAAATAATGCGCTGTATGAGCCGTTTTACCTACAACCATCGAATTGATATGTTTTTGATACAAAAATTATAAACAACACAAAATTTTGACACGTGATCAAGGAGATTTTGCGTTTTAACATGCTTACTTTTCAAGAAAATTCTATATAAATTTTCAAGGATATAAAGGATTAAAATTTTCAAAGGACCTTTTTCATATCCTTTTTTTACAAATAGATAAAAATTCAATTTTAGTTAAATTCTTGAACCTTTTCTTTTTCATTTGATGTACATATCGCCGTATTTTAACGGGGTAAAGTATTTTTTTTTATTGTTTTTATTTTTGTATTCCTTCAAAAGTTTGAAGTCCTTTTAGAAACACAAAGGATGTAGAAATGAAAAACTGATTAAGCAGTTTTACTATGTTTGGTCTCTAGCTTCGCGCCTATATGGATTTTTTAGGTGTAAATTTTTTTTAATTTTTGTTGCACGGTGCAATCAATCAAGAAGTGATAGAAAGACCAAGTGAAAGGACCTAGTTGAGGATGCCTCTATTATCTCTTGAAGAGGCCTACTAGAGGCGCCTGGAGAGAAATTGGCGACAGGCCGTAATTCTGTAATGGGTTGTTATAGCCAATTAAGTTAAGTAGCTCTGATAGTACTTTCCTATATGTACTTACAAATCATAATCGGTTTACAAAATGAATTCGTAGAAAGAATTCAAATTAATTTAAATTTTAATAAATTTGATTTTTATGTTAGAGATTTTTGTTTGCTGAATATCCTTCATTGTATATTTTACATGCAGTTATACGAGGGTTGCCTTTTATATTTTTTCAAAAAGGATGAAAATTCATTTTGTTATCATCAAAAATGGTTTTATTGCATTTCAAAGTATTCTCCTTGAAGATTTATATACTTTTGCATGCGCTCAAACCAATTGTCGAAGCACTTTTTCCACTCCGATTGAGACACCTCCAAAACATGGTTTTGAATGCTTCAGCAGCATCTTCTGGCGATGAAAATCGTTGACCATGCAATTTTTGTTTGATGTGCGGGAATACAAAGAAGTCATTGGGTGCCAGGTCAGAGTTGTATGGCGAATGACCCATTAAATCGACCCATTAGTCGATCAAATAGGCGATTTTTTGAGCCAATGTGTAAGAGTGCCCATTGTCCTGGTGTAGAATGATTCGGCGTTGGCGGTTGTTTTTCCATATTTTATTAAACAAAGAAATTGTTGTGTACCACTCAGAATTGACCGTTCTACGTTGTTTTATTGTCACAAAAGCCACATGACCAGTTTTGCCGAAGAAACAGGCGACCATTTGCTTCGATGTACTGCGTGCCCGAACAACTTTTGTTGGATTTGGCTCATCTTGGAAGACCCACACGGTCGATTGCTGTTTTGTTTCGGGCTCATACGCATATATCCATGATTTGTCACTTGTCACGATCCTCTAAATGTCTTTCGAAGTACCGCGATCGAACTTTTCCATCATTTCTATGCACCAATCGACACGAGCCTTTTTTGAGCGAGTGTCAAATTATGCGGGATCCAACGAGAACAAATGTTTTTGGCAGCTAAATGTTCATGCAATATCAAAATTAATAAACAAGGATGCCTCTTTCTCACGGTATGTCACGATCTTTCATTATGAGTTCACGCACAGCATTGATGTTTCTGGCACAATTACCGATTTTGGACGACCTTCACAAAATTCGTCCTGGAGTAAACGGGGACTAATCTTGAATTCGTTATAAATCCCAAAAAACCAGTTACAAATTGTCTTGAGAGTTCGAAGCACTGTGGTTGTGATAATTCACTTCGGAAATCGTAAAAAATCATTGCACAAAAATGTTCACGGTAAATCCAATTTTTTGACCGAGAAGAATTTTTCAAGTCAGTGTAAACAACACAACCAGCGCTTGAACATACAAATGTTCTAAGCACATTTATGGTAAAAAATGACAAACTTTTCAATGGCAATGTCAGATTTTTCGAAAACGTACTAGACCATCCCTATTGAAAAAATATAAAAGGCAGCCTACGTAAAAGGCTTTCACAGTTTTTGTTTAATTTGAGGGCAAACAATTTTGTATTCAGTTCATTTCAAGTTCATGCTCCAACCTACACTAATCAGTCGTTTGATATGCCAATCACAAACGTTTATATAACTTTTTGTTAGCAAAACTTTCACATATCTCGTCAACAATACTCTCTGCCTTATAACGTAAACATTATTGGTTAGTTTAAAGCTGAAATTGATAGAATTAAATTCTTTAATTGCGTTTCATATTTTTGTATATTTTTTCAATTTCCTTTTTATTTTTCATTTAGTTAGTGATTTATTTTTCATTCGTTGTCATTCATTCATTGTCTGTGTGCAGCTGCAGATGTGTTTTTGCAATGACATTTTAAGTGCAAAGCAAACCAATTACTATCACTGAACGCATTTCAGAAATTTTCAAGTGCACACTCAACAATTGTTGACTTTTTCTGTGCCATGACGAATTGACTTTTATGCTGCACATTGAGTTTTTTTGCTGTTTTTTTTTGCTTTCATAAGTGCACTCAACTTTGAGCAGCAAATTCAGTGACACATGCAGCAATTGCAACCTACGAGTTGCTGCAACTGATTCAAATGTTTTCGAAGCACTTATCTGATGCAACAATTGCAAAATCCCTCTAATTATGTTTTTTATCTCATGTTTAGAGATATGTGTGAATGTATGGGAATACCTCTTTTCTTTCGCTCATTTCGCATTTCGCTTTATTCATCACATCATTGATTAAACTTTATCCCTCGTAAATTTTTCAAATTGTTTTTCATATTACTGTAGCTTTTTCCTATTGCAAACCTTTTTTCTATTGCATCATTAATTCACTTCGTTTCCTAAAATTGCTCATATCATTATTTTCTTGTTTTCTGCGCAGTACATTTTTTACTTTCTTCTGTTTACCCCATTTCAATCTCATTGACTTTCATCAGGAATTCAGATTTTTCAAGTCCTTATTTCTTCATTTCATCCCATTTATTTACCTTTGAATGGTTGTTTCGGAACATTTGCATTTGTATTTATTTTTCCTTCTATACTCGTTTGTACTTTTTTCTTATGCTGCCGACTGTATCATACCTGCATTTCTTCTTTACCTCTTCACCACTAACTGACCTCTTTTCTTTTCCACAACACTAATTCCACTTACTTCCGCAGCAAACTGTTTGCTTCCGCATCAACTCACCGCCGCTTCCTGAGCACACACACACATTTCTCTTAAAGCATTCGATTGCCATTAATCCTTTCCACGTCACGCACCAACACCGCCCTCAATCCCCCTCAATACGCCGCACAACAACAGTTCAACACAACAACAAACTTACCAAATTCCTCCTCCTCAATAACTTCGTCGACTGGCACTTGTACCACCGGAAATTCGTCCATCCTTTTCCGCAACAATGAACTTCACTCAGCCCTAAACACCACCAACACCACCACAGCCGCCTTCCAGCCGCACAGTTGTGCGTGTGTTGCCTTTTTTTCGCCGACTATTGTCTGTTGTCAATTTATTTCAACTTTGACTTTCAGCGACGAAAGCTTCTAAGCCAAATGGCTTTCGGATTTTCGTTTGTTGGACCGACGCGCTATTACTGCTGGCAGTAATCTTTTATTCGTTGTGTTATCCTTATTGTTTTTCTTCTTGTTGCTGTCGTCTTTTCGAACTCACAAGCAGCCGCAACTGTGGCCGCATAATTGCGCCCTTTTCTCACATTATCCAATGCCTCACTCTGGCTCGAAATCGTTTGTTTATCACGAAACTTTGATTAATGCTGAGCTGTAAAAGCAGATACAAGACTGATTAGTTTCATGACAAATGGCTTCAACTGCAATTGGTCAGAAATCTTAATATACGAAACGAATTAAACAAGCCGCCGCAACGAGTTCGAAGACACAGCAAACAACTGGCAACGCGCACTGAATGACCAAAGTGAATCAACTTTGCGCCGTCCAAAGGTTAGCGGCAGTTAATAACTTTGGCTATAAATCAAGACGCCCATTGACAGCTGCCACATACAGACACCGCACTACAGCAGATGACACTAATACAACAAAAGCAAACATACATATAACAAAATATTAGAAACTCCGAGACGCACTTTACGTGCGGCATTAAAGTGCAATAAATCTTGCAGTGTCTGTGTGTATGTTGGAGTGTGGCTGTCTGCATGGTTTTTTCTTGTCGTAGACAAGTCATATTTTCCTTTCATTTGAGTGCTTGCAAGTGGGCGTGGCAACTACATGCAACACAAACTTCTAATCACACAAATATCGAATAGAATATTAATCATACGCCATGTGGTGCGCAGTTTATTTCTACAACCGAGCATGTGTTTGAAGTCAGTGTGTATTGTTTGTGTCGCAACACGAACGGGTTTATTTGAGTCCAAATTAAATGTTGCAACACATGAACAATGCTTGCAATTTGTTACGTAAATGTTAATGGGTTTCCATTTTTAACTCGAGTTGAAAGCCAAAGGCGCATAAATCTGATGATATTGAAACTAATGGGAAAAACATAAAAACGTGAAAATAAACGAATAGATTTAAGATTGCCATTACTTTTATTAGCGACAATTTAAAAGATTGCTGGGTATTGCGTAATTTTCTGTCTATTTCACTAATCGCTAATGATTCGCCGTCGCTCACTGTTCGCCTTCTGTCGCCTTTTCTGTTTTTTTTGTTATTTTTGCAGTAATGCAGAAGGTTGGAGCTGATGATAAAATTCAAGTCCATATAACTGTAACTTTGATAATAATCAATACAAAATTTTGTCAAGTCATGAGACATTAGTTTCAGAACAATTCATCATCAAAAATTCAATTTCGAAAAGGATTTTGCTTACGTTAATTTTACAAATAGGGCTCGACATGCTTGAAGGGGAAAAAGACTTCCAAGACTAGTCGATTGAATGATAATACACTTCAGCTCTGCAAATATGTACCTAAGATCCTTTTCCATTTTCCTACATGTTCTTCAATTCACTTGGGAGCATAGAGCCTCACCAACTCTCTCCTAACTGCCTCGATTTGAAGCTGTTGTTTTCGTTTCACTGTCCCATGTGATGTTGACCGCAGCTAATTCACATAAAATTTACCTCCTCCAGGTGCTTTTCGGTCGTTCGCAACTTTTGCTCCCTTGTGGATTGCAGTCAAGCGTCATTCCTGTGATGCTGAAAGGAGGTTTCTTATTGCGTGTTACCTATTCATGGACATGTTTTTTCTGTTTTATCTGCTTCTTCACTCACACGTTTCCAGAGCTCATCGTTGCTGACTGTGTTTGACCGGAATATTCGGCAAATTATATTCAAACACTTGTTGCTGAACACTTGAAGCCTCTGTGTGATGGTGTTCGGTCAAGTTTCACTGCCATACAACAGCATTGATTTCATGCATACATGGAATAATGAACCAAACTATTTTCAGGTGGCCGAACCCAGCGCATGGTTTTCATGCCTCGGCTAAGCCGTCTGTCAACAGTATACAGCCGAGCAAGTATTTAACTAAAACTGTCATGATTTGACCTTGGTTTTCCTATATTGACCTGCAAGCCGCCTTTGCTTGAATGTCAAAACATTTTGTGAAAAGGCAAGCAAATGCTTTCCACAGAGTACAAGTCTTCAAGTTGCCTGGCGAGATTTATAGTTTGGGTATGTTGGATTAGTTTAGACATGAACAATGCCGTAGAGAAGTGGCGAAAAGGCGCAACCTTGTCTCGCTCCAGCACTTCTGCCGAATGGTTCTGCGTTTTCCTTTTATTTAATTCTGTTTATTATTATATTCAATACGTTGTTCTACCGCAATCAGCCAATTGTAGAAGAATATCAATACTACTAGTTTATGTATCATTCTACATACATACGAATTAGGCAAAGAGACAAGGTGGCCGCATCAACCTAACCTAATCAAACCTAACACTAATTTACATTTTGACTATTTCTTTGAAACCCAAAAGTTGATCATATGGGAGACGCCCTCTGGTCGTGAACTTTTGAGCCATAACACAGTGCAGCACTAAAAAAAGGGACAAGGTCAAACCCATCTCATTCGACAGAGGACCTCAGTAGATGAAAAAGTGCCAAGGGATTTTTCCCAGAATGTTCGAGTTTTTTTTAATGCAGTTTAAAGATGGCGGCTTAATGCCCCTTCCCGAAACTTTTAAAACATCATATCTCTTGACTCAAATGTTATAAAGAAATAATTTTTACGTCAAATGAAAGCTAATTATACGAAGTCGATGACACAATATCCCTTTTGGAAAAATTTTATGAAAAAGGATATGAAGGACCTCAATTAAATTTGTATTTTATATAAGTGACTTCTCTTGAAAAAGTATTCATTTGACGTAAAAATTATTCCTTTCTGACATTTGAGTCAAGAGATATGATGTTGATGATATAATGATGAAAAAACTCGAACATTCCGGGAAAAATCACTTGGCACTTTCATCTACTGAGGTCCTCTATCGAATGAGATGGGTTTGACCTTGTCCCTGGAAATTTTTTTTGAATTTGTTGCATTGTGTAATTAATTTTGTATTTTTTGTACTCAAGAATGTTGGCAATCGCTGAACAAATCATTTCAATCGTTTTAGTAGTTTCCGAGATATGATGTTTTCTCGCTTACTTTACTACTACATTTACAAGTGGGGAGCCAATTGCATAGAAAATGGCCAGTTTTGTATGGTATCCCCCTTAAGACTTGGAGTTAGCGGGTAGGTATGTTTGGAAAAAACATTTGGAAGGGAAAATAAAAGGGGTCGGTCATACATTTGACACGTCTGGAAGCAACCTGGGAGCAGTGGGAGCCTATTTTGTAAAAACGACCATTTTGTATGGGAGCCCTATTAAGGGTTGAAGATGGGGTATAAATATGTTTGAAAGAAATGTTCAGTAGAAAAAACTAGTGGGGGTCAGTCATAGATATTAACCCTCTAAGAGCAACTTCTGACCAGATGTGAAGGAATTTGTCGAATTTCGATGCGACGCCATTTATTCCATTCTAGCACCAATATTTTTTGGCTCATGCACTTTTTCACCAAACCGCATAAAATTAGAGGTTGCGGAGTATCGAGAACCTATTATTAAGAATCTCCATACAACACTAAATCATGTCTAATACTTATATAATTCTTGGTTTGATGTTTTCTTATGTGTTTCATTACCTTTTATTACTCGACCTGTCTATCACAAAAATTTAGTGCATCGCACACGCACTACAAAAGTGACACAACTCAAAATTTTTGATTTTTCAGGAAACGCAAGAAAACTGTTTTTGAGCTAAATAAACCTAATAGATAAATAATTTGAAAATAATGTACAGACCGTTCAGTACAAAATGCTTACACATTATGCCTTAGGATAAGTTACAAGATTTTTTTTTTATTTTACACTAGAAAATTCAAAATTTTGAGTTCTTACTGTTTTTATGATATTTTAATTCAATAATTACGGAATTATTTTAAGTTATGTCACTTTTGCTTAGTTTTATAATTATAAATGACAGTTAAAAAGACGAAAGAAAAATTTTGAAAATTCGGAATTAATTTTTTTATTTAACCCTTATTCTCATACCCGGGTACCCGGGTGCCCACTGCGATGTATTTTCGTGAAAAAAACTGACAAATAATGAAAATTTTTTTTGTACCTTCCGGATCCTCGTTATTTAGGTGAAAAGCGAACAACTCATATATTTAAAAAAAAATCACTTTTTAATTAACAAAATATTGAAAACTTAAAAATTTCATGAATTGGAACGACGTTAGTAAGTTTGGGTATGAGAATAAGGGTTAAAAATATATACTAAGATTGTCAGAAATTTGCTTAAAATTAACTTTAACAAAAATTTATTTCGTCAAAAGTGTCACGATTAGAATAAGGACTCTTTGAGCTGCAGCGATCAAATAGCATCAAACTTGTGACATGAAGAGAGACCTAACTGTAATTTTGCAACAGTTAACAACAACAAAATAACAAAACAACAAAATATACTGAGCTTTTGCTTATTGGTAGATTGATGCATTGTGCACAGTATTAACACATAAACCCGAATATAAAAAATTTTAAGTTGTGTCACTTTAGTAGTGCGTGTGTGAAATGTCTTAGTGTGTCTTAAAAACATTTCATTAAAACTTTGTCAAGTTCAAATATGACTGATGTCATGAATGGTTGGATAAAATATCCAAATAATTAATTAATTAACCCACTGAGGTTAACCCGAATTCATACTTAACTCATACCTACTTGGCAAAATGAAACACATTTCATACTTAATTGAAAATAGTTCAAAATTGTGTGTGTTAGCATCAACCAAACTTTATACAAACTCAACTGGTTCTATTCAGTTTATCCAAGTTCTATTCAAAGTTAATATGCTCTCAATTCTAACCATAAATCACTCATATCTGAGGCTTAATTAAACACTTTGCATATGCCACATTATAACACAAGTAGACAAGGCATCAATCACTGTTGACATAATGCATGCTTACATCTAATAATTTTCATATATTTGTCACTTCAATTAATTAAAAATTTACCAATTCCCTACAGCAAACATAAATCACCCATTGTCACCAATACAGCAGCATTGTTGCACTGGTTTCCCATAACACAAATTTATAATATTTTATAAATAGGAGAAATAAGTATTGAGAAATTGTTAACAAACACTTAGTGTGCCTTGTGCATACGCTTACTTGGCGCAGTTATTTCACACGCGCACTAACACACACTCACAACCTCAACCGCGTGCAGTGAAGTGTAATTTATGTGTAAAGCTTAGCTGCAGCACATGTTGCGGTGGAAGAAATGTGCCATACATGGCACTAACTTTCCATACTCTAAGCCGCAGCCCAAATTGCAATTTAACTTTTTAATCCAAACAATTTGTTCTTCCTTTTTTGGTATTGTTGTTTTAATGAAAAGTATTTCCAACTGTTGATGAATTTTTCAGAATTTTTGAATTTTTCAGATGAAAATTTCATAACAGAAAATTAATAACATTATGTACACATACACAGTGCGACAATTTGGTATTAAGACTCGAACCATATCTCAGCAACCAAGCGCGCCATTTATGCGTTTTGAAGCTTCAACCTTCCTCTATTAACTGTCAAAATTTCATGACATTTGGTTGACATTTAATATTTGTAATATAATAAAATATGTCCATATATATTATATATATACGTATATCGTTTCTTTTCACAACACAACGCACGTACTTTTTTCAAGCTGAAAGACGACACCAAAAGCACATCTTTCAAACTGTCTTTCATGTTACGGAAAAAAACCTTGAAGATAGTAGCTAGAATAGCAAATTGTCTTTCGAAAGATTTTTGTACTTCGAAAGATTGAGGTGAGTTGAAAGATAGTGGCCAAAATAGCCCTGTTAATATTTATTAAAGTTCAATTTGCAAAACACGTTTTCGTTTGATGTTGAAATTTTAACATGGAGCAAGGAGCGGTCATTGAAATCCACACAAATAATGGTAAAAGTGCATCAGAAACATTCCGAATGAAGCAGCAAGCATATGACGATGCTTGTTTATCAAGATCAAATGTTTTTTATGGCATAAACGTTTTGTGGATGGCAGAGAGGATTTTAGTGGATGGAAGATGAAATAAAAGAAGAAAGGTCAATTTCAGTTCGGACGCCGGAAATGATCCAGAAAGTTTGTGATTTTATTACAGCAGACTGTAATGCTTCCCTGAAAATTATGGAAGAGGCCGTAAACATCAAGAGAGAAACTATCCGACAATCCATCTCAACACGAGGATTAGTGCAAAACAAAGGTCTGCGCAAAATATGTTCCACACACATTGAACGAGAAGCAAAAATTAATGAGAGTCAGTCATTCTAGAGACATCGTTGCAGCCGCAGAAAATGATCCAAACTTTCTGAAAACAATCGTTACAGGTAATGAAATATGGTGTTTCCAATACGATCGAGAAACCAAGCGTTGAAGTGCGAAATGGAAATCAAAAAACTCACCACACGCCAAAAAAACACAAAAAGTTCCATCAAAAATCAAAACAATGCTCATCACATTCTTCGATAGCAAAGAAATTATCCACAAAGAATTTGTTCCAACTGGTCAAACAATTACTGCCGCATATTACCACGAAGTTTTGAAGCGTTTGATGGCCAGAATCCGTCGTATTCGACCAGAATACCGCGATCCAA
The DNA here is from genome assembly GCA_963971225.1 of Melieria omissa. Lineage (NCBI taxonomy): Eukaryota > Metazoa > Arthropoda > Insecta > Diptera > Ulidiidae > Melieria > Melieria omissa. Next base: position 116,478,506 of record OZ020268.1, read on the forward strand.
AAAGTTGGTCTCTGTTGCACAATAATGCACCGAGTCACACAGCACTCATTGTTCGTAAACTTTTGGCTCGGAATCAGGTCTGTGTGTTAAATCATCTGCCGTATTCACCTGATTTGGCAACGTGCCACTTCTCTTTGTTCCCGAAACTGAAATTGAAGTTGAAAGGATGCTTTTTTGATGACATTCAGACCATACAACGGGCTTCGACGAGGGCACTGGATGAAATTCCGAGAAATGAGCTGGAATACGCGTTTGAATCACTATTAAATCGATGTAACAAGTGTATTGAATCAGGAAGAGAATATTTTGAATAAATATACCGAAAAATTAGCAGCTATTGTGTTTTAATTGCGTTTTCTAGAGGCAGTCCTAATACATAATTTTCGCACTGTGTATATTAATAATGTTTAAAAATCAAAATATTTAATTCAGTTTGTCACTTCATCGTGCATCATTTTAGCTTCTCGATGGTGTTGAAATTAAAAAAAAGGTCATGAGGTCGATCGTCATGGTTTCAGTGCGCAGGCAATTCGTTGAAAAGTTTGAACATTCATTCAAGGTAGATTTATTGCCCATTTCAATTTATTGTCGACTGTTGTCATCGAAACATTCATTTATTTCCATTGCTCTGAAAATGTTTTTTGCTTCAATAATAATCACACATTCATTCACGAAATTAACAACCGTAGCAGCGGCAGCCATAGCAAAAAATCATACACACGCATGAAAACATTTCATAAGTAATATGTAATTGGTTGGTTTTATTCATAGCCCTTCACACCATCAAACAAGTCAACCAAAAACCGCAACACTTTTTGTGCCCAACGGGGCGTATGAATACCCTCGAAGTGCTCGCTCAATGTCACACTTGAACGCTTTTTGTACGCCGTCTGTAATTGCAGTCGTGGCGTTCTCTCAAATCTTGAATGTTTTTTTGTTGTATTTGCTTAATCCTTTTGGGACAGAGTTTAATTTTACAAATCAAAATACTCTCAGTGGAAATGTATCAATGCTACGAAAGTTGTAGCTAAAAAATAATGCAAATTGCTAAATCATCTTTTCATCCGCGGACATATAATTCGAATAAATAATTTTCGTGGGTCATAAAATCTGAATAATTGAGAGGTATTAAAACTTGGTGGAACGTATTTTCCCTGTAGTGCCAAAAGGGTTAAAATTAATTGTCAAGAATTTGACAGTATCGCATTTAATGTAAATTTCCACGTTGACAGAACTGTGACGCATTAGCATAAATAAAATGTCATTAAAAATAAAACCTACGCCATTCAAATAACAACAAATTGCCAATTTTCGTGTTATGGCAACCAATAATAACAACAACAACAGCGCAACACAGCATTGTGCAACTTGAAACGCCACAAGCCATGATCCGCGTTCTCGGCTTTCTTCTGCTACTTCTCTTCTTTCTTATGGTTCTTATGGTTGCTTAGTAGTTCGAGTAATATGAATGGGTAATTGCTAATTAAAAAGCGCTGAGTTAAGACGCCAGTCAACAGAGTCAGCGTCGCTCTGTTGTGCATTAAGTCAGCTGTCACTGCACCGAAACGTAGCCTTCGTCATGGCATTCAGCGGGTAACTGACAACGACAACCGACAACAACATTAGAAGCAGTCAATGGTCGTGGTGTCATCAGTAAATCAACAAGCCGACACCATGCCAACTCGACTGTCCACTTGCAGCAACCCAACACACACACCAACCCAATTCATTGGCTCTCGGTTCACTTCACTGAACGCTGAGTGAGTAAAACTTGAGCCTTGAGCGCCGAACCTTTAGCTGACAGCACTACTGACATCTAATGCTGACACAGCTGACAGCCCAAGAAAGCAGTCCCACTTTAAAGATGAAATTTGCGCAGCTGTTCCGTTTATTTGGGACTTTCGGCATGCTGCGACGCAGAATTTTGAGCGCGTGGGCGTTCAAGTAAACTCAAACTCAACCTTGGACACACTTTGATGTAATGAGCAGTGAAGGTGATTAGAATTTTTTTATTTTTTTTTTATTAATTATTGAAAAAAAAGCACAAAGTTGGCACTAGTGGCAAAAATTAAAGTCAAATGTAATTGAATGTGATGAGAAAAAAACACAACGTGGGTATCCTAAAGGGTCTAAGTGCTTTTAAGACGTAAAATTGTGTCAGCGTTGGTGCGTAAAAACTGTTCTCTATGTCTTTTCGAATACATACAAAATTCAATTACCTCTTAATACTTTACGAACTTGAGCAAAGTACACAAAAGGTTCTATGTCGAAGTAAACATTTTCATGTCCTAGCAATCGATTGAATAAATAAATGCGATTCGAAATAGATGGCTGGACACAGTGGCGCACACAAAATTTCATTTTGAGAGAACGTCGGCTCAGTACATATTACACTGTGCGACAGCATTTTTCACACTGGGAAAAATCTATAAGTGCGTGAAACTAGAGGCGAAACATGGTAATACTGCATACTCAGTTTTTCATTTATACATCCTTTGGCCTTTTAAATGGACTTCAAAATTTTGAAGGTTATAAAAATAAAAAAAATTATAACAAATTCGTAACCTCGTTAGAATATAGCGATATGTATATCAAATGAAAGAGGAAAGGCTCAAGAATTGAAATAACTGATTTTTATCTGTTTGTTAAAAAAGAATATGAAATAGGTCCTTTGAAAATTTTAGTCCTTTATATCCTTGAAAATTTATGTAGAATTTTCTTGAAAAGTAAGTATGTTAGAATCCAACAACTCCTTGATCAAGTGTCAAATCATTACTCTAACTTTATTGGTTCGAAAGTTATTAACAAAAAGCGGAAGCTGCAAGTGAAGTAAAAAAATTCTAATTTATTTGAGTGTCATTATTTTAAATAAAAAAAAGATACAAAATAAATGGAGCGAAAGTTATGAAATTTTGACACGTGATCAAGGAGATTTTGGGTTTTAACATACTTACTTTTCAAGAAAATTCTATATAAATTTTCAAGTATATAAAGGATTAAAACTTTCAAAGGACCTTTTTCATTTCCTTTTTTTACAAATAGATAAAAAAATCCATTTTATTTATATTCTTGAGCCTTTCCTCTTTCATTTGATATACATATCGCCATATTCTAACAAGGTTAAGTATTTTTGATATTTTTTTTATTTGTTATCCCTTTCAAAATTTTGAAGTCCTTTTAAAAGGACAAAGCATGTAGAAATGAAAAACTGAGTACACAGTATTACTATGTTTGGTCTCTAGTTTTACGCCCATATGGATTTTTGCCAGTGTGAAAAATTGTTTTCACTTTTGTCGCACGGTGTTATAAGTTTTGGGTTCAATATCATTTGAAACCTTCTAAGGCACTTAAAATGTTTGTAGCAAAAAGATTTTGAGAGGATTTTAAATTCCAAAACCCTACTTGCGTGCACCGCTAGTTGCAATTAGTGAGCTATTTCAGAAAAGTACTGAAATTAGTTTTGTGTTATAGCAGCATGACCGAAATTTGTCGAGTTCACTTATCGTTTGTCTATTTTCAGGGCTCCAAATTGTTCAAAAGCTGTTGTGCCTCAGTGGTTCTAGCATTGAACCATAACATAGTTCTTAATTATTTTAAGACTAAATCAAAATCAAATATAAACATTCGCTCTCCAAATAGAATAAACTGTTTGAATGTCCTACTCGCCTTGAAATTAGTACCAATTTATAAAGAGTTTTCTAATACTGAGAGGTCAATGCAGACTTGCTATGGCGCTCATGTTTTTTTTGGCGGCGTCTGTCAAATTTATTGGTTTTTCTTCAGTAACCGATGCCAAATTGTCATGGAAATTACACGATTGAATAATACATTCAAATGTTTTTATCGAAATGAGTGTTGCGTGCATTCAAAGTCGGCTCTGCAACGTTTGGTGCCCAATTACGAAACAGCCGGCCTGGTAAACAATCAACCAATACAAGTAAATCAAAGAAATGACAAATCGACGAACAAGAACATTGCCACTGTTCGTGAAAGGGTGCAGCAGAACCTGAGACACTTGGCAAATGTTGCATCGGAAGTTGAGTTTTCACATTTACACAATTTTACTAACCCAGAAGCTTAAAGTGAAAGACCATAGAACACGTCGTTTGTTTGCTTACTGGGCTTCGAAGCGTTTGAAAGAAGACCCCAATTTTGTTCGTTAAATCATCTTCAGTGACGAAGCGCATTTTTTGAAGTTAAAAAGTTATATTACCAAACAAAACAAGATTCATCAGGTGGCACAGAAAATTACTGTTTGTTGCAGATTTTGTGCCAACAGCATCCTTGATCCGCACTTTTTCTAAAATTCCGTTGCGACGAAGTGCGCTAGAAATGTATGACAACCAATTGCTTTTGGCCCACATTTAATGACGTGTGGTTCCATTAGGACAGCGCTAAGTGCCTCGCAATGAAAGCCACAATGAATATTCTGCTTGAACGTTTTGAAGAAATGGTTATGTCTTGCAGAGATGACTTTGAATTAGCCATCAAGATCGTACGATTTCACCCAACTAGAACTGTTCTTGTATGGTTTTCTTTAATCATATATGCAAAGCTCATATACGCAAACCTTAATCCTTTCCGACATGAAAATAAACCCGTTCTGTATGAATTATATGGGCTGTAGTGCAATATATTGGACATTGTGACTGAAAGGGTTAACTTATTATTGAATATTACTTTGGTATTCCTCATCATGTAATACAACATGAACTCCCACTCCAAAAGTATATTGTTATCAAAGTTATTTCACTTATCAGGTGGCAACTCTGACCCTGATTTCGTCTAACGTAACAACAGAGGTCGATCGGAAGTGTAAGCAGCAACAGGCTGCGTCTTCCTTAAAGTTATTACTTGAATAATTTAAATAATTTAAATATTAACAACAAATAATGATTCTTGACAACGGGTAAATCTTATTCTCATGAAACCCTCTTAAGATATTTGTCAAGTTTGCACTTTAAGCAAAACAATAAACAGAAAAACCCAGCAGTCAGCATCAAATCTGAATACGTTTTCTACGAATACGACGCAATACAATCTCGTTTAAAACTATTTAACTAATTAGGAAGCACAGTGGCTTCCGTTAAGACGCCGCACGTCTAATTAAAATCAACAAAAGTGCATACTTCAGCATTGTTTGTTGACAGTTAGGGGAAACACGGAAGAAGTGTAAAATATATAATTGTATGCTTGGAGCAATGTTTGAAAGATTTTGAAAAAAATATAAAGAACAAAATGAAAAACTAAATTGAACAAATGTTTAAATATAAATTCAACTTTTGAAGTGAATGTAAAAACAATAAAAGGAACTAAAATTGATAAAGAATCACAGTTCCACTAAAAAAAGGATTTTATATTTAAATTTTAAATTTTAAAATTTTATTTAAATTACATTTTTTAAGTCAATGTGAAAAAAAATTGAATGTTTTTTTTATTTTTAATTTCAATCAACTGGTCTCAAATATTTTTTATATTTAAAAGAGTAGGAAAACTAACATTTTTGTCCTTTAAAGTCCTACACCGAAAATTGAGTTTTACTGGCCAAAAATTAAAAAAAAGGACTAATTTTAATTGATAATTAAATTAGAAAGTAGAAACTACCTTAAATTTGGAATTGCATGTTTGAAACCATTTTCTTATTTGGAATTATTGGTCAAAGAGCATTTTCTAGCAAAATTTGTTTTGTTTTTTTTTTAATTTTATTTTTTTCGAAGTGAAAAATTAAAATATTATTAAAAAAACTTAAAATTTAAATTAAATAAAAAAATTCCAATCATAATTTAATTGCCCTTTTAATTTTTGATTTCCCTCATTTGGTCTCAAATATTGGAATAGGAAAACTAAAATTTTTGTCCTTAAAAATCCTGCACTGAATAATAAGTTGTAGTAGTCAAAAAATTAAAACAAAAACATTATACAAAACGCATTTTTACAAGAACTCATTTTTATAGATAATTAAAATAAAAAGTAGAAAGAAAATAGAAAGTATAATTTCTTCTTTGGAATTGTTTGGTCAAAGGACATTTGTTTATCAAATTATATTTGTGCATTCTAACGGTTATTTTCTTTCTGACTTAATAGGAAAAGTAAATTTGTTCCCAATTTTTATTTTAGAGTTTCATAATATTTGCTTAACTGGCAGCAGAGTTATTACGTCTGAAGTGAAAGTATCAGGTGTACAACTTTGCTTCCGCCGTTTTCCGATAGGTGGCTGTACCGGCTGAGGCTGGTTGAAATACATAGATGGTAATACCTTTAAAGTGAGTGTGGACAGTGCCTAACGAATTGTCATCGCCGTTTCAGTGACAGTTGTTCTTGTTTTCGTATTATTCACGCTCGAAAATGTCCGTTTATGTGCCCAATTCTCGCCATTTGCGGGAAGTTTTACTTTTCTGTTACAATTCGAAAAAAAAATGCAGCTGAAGCGCATCGAATGCTCTCAGAAACTTACGGTTATGCTGCTCTGAGTGAAAGAACGTGTCGGGAGTGGTTTCAACGTTTTAAAAATGGTGATTTCGATGTCGAAGACAAACATGGTGGTGGAAGAGAAAGAACCTTCAAAGATGAACAACTAGAAGCATTGCTTGATGAAGATTCGTGCCAAACCCAAGAAGAGCTTGCCGAATCGTTGGGAGTGAGTCAGCAAGCCATTTCAAAACGTCTCAAGGCCCTGGGCATGATTCAGAAAGAAGGAAACTGGGTGCCGTACGAGTTGAAACCGAGGGACATCGAGCGAAAGTGGTCAAAAAGTACCTGGAAACGCTGAAATGGGAAGTCTTTCCCCACCCGCCGTATTCCCCAGATGTCGCCCCTTCTGACTTCCACCTATTCCGTTCGATGGCACACGGCCTGGCAGATCAACATTTTCAATCCTTCGAAGAATTGGAAAAATGGATTGATTCATGGATAGCGTCAAAAGAGGACTCCTTTTTTCGAGCCGGGATCCGAATTTTTTATTGCTAGCGACGGACAATACTTTGAATAATACATCTGTAAGCACTTTTTCGCAAAAAAGCTTTTAATTTTGGAAAAAAACGGCGGAAGCAAAGTTGTACACCTGATATGTTTGACAAAAATTGACAATGAACCAAGAGAAAATATTAAGTTTTGTTTTAAACTTAATAAAACGTCTACCAAAACATTTCAATTAATAAACCAAGTTCGTTGCGGCAGAGTTTATGAGTAGTAGACATGATTTAGAAACGATTGTAAGGACATAAATGATGACCAACGCATAAGCCAATTGAAATCTGCGATTCCATCAAAACTGGGTGGTGATTTTTCAAAATCAGCAACAATTTTTATTGAAATTCTTAAAATGTGATTTAAGCAACTTAATAACATAAATTTACAAGAAAATTTACAAAAAATGTATAACAAAATTGTGTGCAGAGTTGGTTCTTCCCAAGTTGACTGACGCCATCTCTTCGATCGGCACTTGTGACTAAGTTTCTGATTAAAATTCGCATTCAACCATCAACCAATACTCGTGTTCGCCTGATTTGGCACAGTGCAACTTTTGCCTTTTCGGAAAATTGCATAGACCAATGAAAGAAAAACGTTTTGCGGACAACCACTCAGGATAAATTCGTACAAGACAGCCATCGAATTAAACCGAAAAATATAGCAGAGGCAATAAATATGTCCAAATAATGTGTTTGTCACATATGGAATCAAGATTTACGGTTGCTTACGTCAGACCACAAACGTGTTTAAACGAACATTTCCAACGCTCCATTGAAGCAGATTAAAGAGATAAGCGCATCGCTGCGAGAAGTGTAAAAAATAAAATAAATAATAAATAAAAGTAAAAAAAACATTTGAAGCAAATGTGTTTTTTTTCCTGTTAGGTCGAAAACCTTTCAGAATTTCTAGCCTCGTAAAAGACAACAATGGGATCTTAAATACTTTCTGTCGTGTTTGTTATTTTCTGCAGGTTTATTCAATACAAACTTATTGGATATTTCACTTCAAACAATCTGAAGGGTCATAAATGAAAAATTTTCGCCGCTGTCGCATCACCAATTGGTGACAAGAAAAATTTAGAGTCCTGTATTGGTGGAATGTCAATGTGGAGAGTGTGCCAATCAAATAAAATAGAATTAGTTTTAATATTTTGTATGGTTTCCTACTGATTGGCTTTACGAGCTTCTTCTCGTAATTTTTCGTATTTTTCAGCCCCTAGAAAAAATTACATGATTTTTTCACATTTTCCAAACATTTGTGACTACGCTTTCTCCTACTAAAGTCACATTGCCTGTTTGATTCGACACACACACGCATTGGCAAACTTTTCGCAAGCAACTGCGACGCCTCAACGCACAGCCAACTGGCTGAAGGACACAAAAGATTTAATGATTTCATGGCGCTAAAAAAAGAACATTTTACAAACACTTCGCAGCTTTGAACAACGCAACAGCTGAATGGGTCGATGTAATTTTAAAAATAGCTTAGAAAGATTTCCTGACGCCGTCCAGTGGTTGCTGCGCTGCGCGTCCGAGCGCTCATAATGACAGTTCTGCTGCTCAGGCGCAAACAATCGAGCAGTAATTTGAACGTGTCATATTTTATTAGAGGCAGCTGATAATCGCCCCTTCGAATTGTGTGTGTGCGATTGTCAGTGGCACAAATGTTACGTATACGCACCGATACACCTACGCAAAGGTCACTGCTGCTCGCATTCTTGGTGTGCTTAATGTTTTCATTGTTGTTGTTGTTGTCTTAGGTATTGTTTTTCAAATTCTTTGATGGTGTTGTTGTTGCTAATACAACTGTTGTTGATTTTTACTTATTGTGTCGGTTATTCGATTATTGTTTTCTTGTAGTATTTAGCTTTAGTAGCACTTTGATATTTGTTTTTATTGCTATGATTGCTATCAGTTACTGTTTTGTCACGATTTTAGTTATACTTATGGGGTTATTTGTCAGTAATTTACAGTTAATCTGTTGTGAATTTTATCAATGCAATTCGAATTGTTGTTGTTGCGTGTTGTTTTGCGCGCTGTGGTTGTGAGATTATACGTTTCGTTGCTTCTGTGGTTGTTTGAATGTATTTTGATTCAACGTTATTGTTATTGTTATTGTTATAGCTGTTGTTATATTTTGTTTTGTTTTTTTTTGGTTTAATTAAATTGGTTGGTTTGGTTGGGGTTATTAAATTTCGTTTTCATTTTGTCAATGACATTTGTACTAATTTTCCGAACAAACACAAAAATAAATCATTGGTTGCTAATTATTTTGGTCAAGAACCATTAATTAATTATTCATAATTACTACTTGCAGAATAGTGTTAATTGAAGGTTTCTCGTTTATTTCATTTACACAAATGAATGGTGGATAATTGTTTTAAAGCGCTAATAAGCTATTAGTGCTAATTAGTTATTTTTGAACAAAATGTGACATATTAAGCGCATTTGTTTAATTTCATTTTAGAATTTTATGAATTAATAAATTTAAATTTTAAATTCAAAAAGCACTCCAAGAATTATTTTTTTAACCACAAACTAGAAAACTTATACAATTTTCCCCGAAGCAACCATCTATGATTAGCAAATGGCGCCTCTCGTCCAATAATGTCTGAAGAAGAAGTAGAAACAATTCCTGTGCCAACACTTCCTGTGCCACTGCCCGGCTCTGCAGGAAGGCTTACTCTGCACCTTGGGGTCAAGATTCCTGATAGATGTGGCTTGCGCGGCGAAAGTTGAAATCTCAAATCTGCTCTCCTTCATTAAGACGCCGCACTGGTTTCCACCTGACTGAGACTGTTGGTTAGCTCCAGAAAACCATAAGAAGAGATTCAGAATGTGGTAGATTCCGAATCCTTAAGATTCCTAACCTAACCTTCCAACCATTGAAAATTGGTTTTAAATATATAAAATATTTTTCAAGTTAAGCAGATAGGTAGATAGAAGTTTCAGCTCCCGAATGAGAGCAAACTCAAGCAAAATTAAGCCGCTTATGCTGCCTCAAAATTATTTAATCCCTCTTGTAAAGTGTCAATCCAGCCTGAACAAGTGGTGAGATGAATTTGATAATGTATCAACCTATGTTAGTAAGATTGCCGTTTTGTTAAACATTCAACTTTTTTTAGTAAAGGATGCTTTTTTCCTCCTTTACATCTCTGCATTCTAGTGAAGTATTTTACTAAGTATAACAAGTCTTCTAGCAAGAAGGTCAGGACTATTGTAGATTTGTACGTTTGAGGTTCAAATAAGAAAAAAACTTTTAATGTTAAAATAATTTTATAAAAAAAACAATTTTTTATGTTAAAATTATTTTCTAAATTAAAAAAATTGTGTTTATATTAAAATTAAATTATTTTTTTATTTAAAAAAAAGTATTTTGCTGCTCTTTAGGAAACACTTATGAAAAAACTATAAGAAAATAAAACAAAATTATTTTAATGTTAAAATTTATTTTTAAAATAAAAAAATGTTATGTTAAAATTATTAAAAAAAATTTATGTTAAAATAATTTTTTAAACTAAAATAAAAATATTGTTTAAATAAAAAAATGTGTATGTAAAAATTTTTTTTTATGGATTTAAAAGGACTGCTTTTGATAATCATGATGTCACCTTGTCTGCATCAAGACTTTGATATTGAATGCAGATATTGAACAGATATTGAATGTAAATTCGATGCAATTTTGGACCTTTCTGTGTCTCACCCACACAATTTTAATGCTTTTCTCTAACCATTTATCGGCAACTTATGTTTACTCCGTGGACATTGGTATAGTCAAAGAATTCTGCCATCATCTTCTCCATATAAAATGTATGTTTAGTTGTCAGCATACGGTTGCCTAGGATGCAGTTCTCTTCCTGTAACCATGCACATGTAAAGCATGTTAAGCATTTCAATCATACCATTAAGAAGTATGCGAAAGATGAGCTGAGTTTTTGATATCGGAACGTGCGGTATCACGGACCCTGAGAACGCCAAGGGAGGCATTTGAGCTCTGGGCTGAGTATATCTGAGTTTACAGGTGACTTCCTCAGCAAGATTGAAAAAAAACTCTACATTTCCATCACATTTCAACTATCACTAGTCACAAGTCATTGAAGTCAAACCCCGTTTCTAGCCAAGTGACCCAATTGAACTTTAAGCTGGGCATATTTGTTCAACAGGTGATTTCCTCAGCAAGATTAAGTCGTGCTAGATCGGAACTTAGAACTCTTTTGACTTTGCTGTTTAGTGATAACTCTAAGACTGCTCTAGATTGCTATCACATTTCAACTATCACAAGCCACTCTAGTTCGTTGTGAGCCAAGTGACCCAATAGAAATTTGGTCATATCTGGTAACTTCTTCAGCAATATTGAACCATGCTGAACCGGAATAAGAACTCTTAAATCTTTGCTGCTTAGTGGCAACTCTAAAACTAGAAAAAAATCTAGATTGCCATCACATTTCAACTATAACTAGTCGCAAGTTACTGTAGCCAACCTCGCAAAATGCGTTCAATTTATTTTTAAAGCTTCTACCTAAACCGAGAAACTCACAAAATGCCAAAACTTTTCCAACAATAACGCAACGATGGCAAAAATTCAACAGTACTAATTTCAATTTGGCCTTTATTTTTTCTTTTACAAAACGAATCAACGCACAGGGGATACCTCTGTAACTGCGAGGCATTGCGCGAGTTCAAAAAGGATATATATGTTGGGAGAAAGAATGTAGGGTGAAGAATTTATTTACACATATTGCTTTCCTTTGATACTGAACACAGTTAATCAGATGCAAAAAGTATTGAGCCCGCGTGCAAAGATGCTTGCTTATGCTGAATTCAATTGAATTGACATTGAATTTATTTATTTATTTACTGCTGTTTGTTGTTGTGCTTCACCTACGTTTCGAATACTCGGTGAATGTTCTTTCAATGCCAGTGGAAAAATTCGCCAATACAGAATGGAATAAGAAAAAAAAACGATAAAATACGAAAATAGCCAAAACGCATATAAAAAAATTGTGGCTATAATTGTCCATAAAATAATGTCTATTATCGGTAATGTGCTGTACTGTCGTTGGTGCAATTAAAGTTGAACAGACCAACGCACCCAAAGCCATTAGTGGCCGGCGGTAAAAATGGCTTTTGTGATTTTCCACACAACAAAATTCCAGCAAATATTTTATGAAGCTACAAAAAAAATAACAAATCATTACAATTTCATTGGCTATAAAATACAAAAAGAAAAATGAAAACAAAAAATTTTTTAAAACAACAACAAAGCACTACATTAACAAAATGCTAGCAAATATTTTATGAAGCTACAAAAAAATAACAAATCATTACAATTTCATTATAAAATAAAAAAACAAAAATACAAAAAAAAATTTTAAAAACAACAACAAAGCAACAACTACATTAAAACGAATTTTCTCTCAGCTTGTTTCAGGTTTCCATGTGGGACACGCCCGTCTTGTTGTTTTCGATAGTCAATTAGTTCGCATGACGTGTCACTTTTATTGAAACAAAAACAAGACTCAGTGTCTTAAAACACAATAAAAATTGCATGTGACTTAGCGAAAACTTTGGGGCGAGTCCACTGAATGCATAAAGCGTGCGCCTGTCGATTTCTGGCCAATTAAATGGCCGAAACATGTGACAATGCAGGCTCGAATAAGTATGCGTACGTGTGTGAGCATGTGTGCATGTGCGAAAAGTTTACCAATAGCAGAGATAGCAAATTGTTTAATATACAAAAATCAATTTAAGATGCCAATCTCAACTGTTGTTTCCTCCAATCATTGCCACTTATTTCAATTGCACAATGCCAACGCTTTGATTCTTCATAAACGACGACACTGTGTTTATTTGAATTAGTGAAATTCCATACTCAAGTGCGAGATATTTTGAATATTTTAATGTGCTTTCCGCATGAGGAAAATTGCTTTTATTAAGTGCCTCAATTCAAGGTTACTTACGTTAGACAATGCAAATGATTTCTGACAATAATAAAATACTCGACTTAAGAGCATCTAACACTCAAGGGCTCCATTGATTTCGTTAGTCATTTCAATTAGCTTTCGAAAAGACTAAATTTACTAACAACGCACATTTGTTGCGGTCGAATGTAAAATTCATTGGCATTCAACTTTATTAAGCCAAGTGTAAAATTCACTGGTAATGCACCTAAAACTCAATTTATTACCATATATGTTAATGATTGGCAATTTATTACGCAGTTGCTATCAAATACCAATGCATGCAAATGAAAATTTATGGCCAAAACACATGCAAACGTCAAATTAAAGCCTTTTCATTTGAATTAAGAACCCAAGCCAATTCAAGGCCACTTAATATTTGTGTGGCCTTAATAATATTTGGATTAAAACCCTTTTGTTAGAGACTTTTAATCCTACAGAAATGCGTTAATTATGCATTTCACTTTTTGAATTATTGAAGCAGGTAAAAAGGATCACCGAAGGTTCGTTTTAAACGAGAATGCCCAACCAATGCAATCATTTTTAAATTTTCACAAGGATTATGTTACAAAATTAAACTGAAATAAAATTTTATTTCAAGTATTTTCAGTTTTTATATTTAATAAAGCTTTAAAAAAGGTAAAAGTCAAGCCAAGCCATGCAATGAAATAATAAAAAACTTCAATGGCGTCCACTTTGCCAACCTTAGGCATTCTAGTCTACTAGTCCCATTCATCTCCACTTGCGCTTTCTTGTGTCCCATTCATCTTCACTTTCGCTTTCGAAAACGTCAGTACAACACTTGAAAATTATGCAAATTTATTTCCAAAATCATGATTCAGGTTGGCGATGTTACCATGAGAACATTCAGGACAACCCAAAGTCTATTCGAAAGGACGATGGACCTGGAGCCTAATTCCAGACATAACGAAATGGATAAATAGGACCCACGGAGCAACGAACTATTACTTGACGCAAATCTTATCAGGACACGGATGCTTCCGGTCATACCTTCATAAATACAAGCATGTGGACGACCCCTATTGCCTTTTCTGTGAAGGAAGAATTGAAGACGCAGGACATATACTGGTGGAGTGCAGTCGATTCACGGACGAAAGGTCACACCTGGAGCGAGAAATGGAAAACGCATTACCCCACGCGGGCTAATAGAACACATGCTGACTTCACAGGAGGCATGGAATAAGTGCAATGCGGCACTGACGACGATAATGCAGCGACTACGACGCGATGAACAAGCAACGAGACAAGAACCATAAGCGACAAGACAAAACCACATGTGCCTGACGCAAGGTCAATCCTCCCCGTGAAGGAATGCCCTCACCGGCGGTACCGCGGGGAATCAAAGGAGAGTGAAGACTACGGGAGTTGGTTTTAGCCGGTAGAAATCCGGCATAACTCTGGAATACGGGTTCCAGAGTATCTTGAACGAAGATTTCCAACTTCCGACGTAAAACAAAAAAAAAAAAAAAAACAAAAAAGTCTATTCGCCATTCCACACATCGACTGGACCTATATGCATTCACTTTATGTACCATTTTGCATAAAGATCTCAACCTGCGACCTTTTTAAAATCCAGCTGGTACAATCACTAAAATCGAATGACCATCAGTGGCGCCATACGTTCGGTCAATATGCAAATATAAAAATGGAAGTCAACCCACTCTTTGATCGCAATACTCTGGTCAGTGATGAGATTCATTTTTGACTCAATGCACAGTAATTTGTTTCATAGACAAAATTCAAAAATTTATAGTCTCAGAATTTAACGATTTTGATGCCATTTGAAAGGTAAAACTTCAACTAAGAAAACACAAAAACAAATCTTTGCAAACAATTAATTAGTGTCTGTGCTGTGAGAAAACAGTTAAAGGATAATTTCCTGAGGAAAGCGAATAGTAGATGGAGCAATCTTTCCAGCTACAGAGTGGCGGAAGCTGCAGGGAACTCAACGAGAGGGAAACACTTGAACACTTCCTCTGCGCCTGCCCTGCTTTGACTTTTAAAAGACTAAATTCCTTGGGGAATAGTCTGATTAGGTCTTCAGCTGATCTGTCTGAGACAAGACTGAAATGCATCAAGTTCTAACTATTTGGACGATGCGGGTTGGCTTTAAGGCCCAGTATCTTCTCCCACGCAGGGAAGACCCTGTCGAGGAGGCGACAACAAAACGGTACATAGTTCTCCTTGAGTGTGCTCAGAGAGCACGCAGTCGCTGCTACCTACCTACCTATGCAAAAGCGGTTCAAAGTTTAAACTCTTTTCAGAAAAAAATTTAAACACATATTTTCTGTTTTTTTGTCTATTGAGTATTTTTTATTTTACATTAACATTAAGAAATGATGCCATCATTTTCGCTTTTTATGTTTTCTCAAAATTTGCAAAGCTGAGGCTTGTACTTCACTTTGAATTTTAAATATTTGTCTAAATTAAAAATCTAAAAATTGGCAAAACTTAGAGAAAAATATCTAAAAAGTATGTGAAAGTATGTTCCTTGTTTTTTTTTTATTTTAAGAAGCATGCTTTCTTTTTCAAATAATGTAACGGGCAATATTTTCGCATTTGAAGTGAAGAAAATTTAAGAGAGATTCACGAGACACTGTCACATCCATAAAACCTAATTGTTTGGTGTGCTTGTGGTATCGTTGATCCTTCTTCTACTAGAATTAAAACAACAACAAACTCCATTATTGCCGATTATTTATTGTCCCAACTAAATGGAATAGAAAATAGAAAATGTTGACATTCTTTTCCCAGAAGAAACCATCAAACAATCGACCTATTCAAGAAAACATTTGATGAAAGCGTTATTACTCCAAATGGTACCGAGATAGTACGATTTAATCCCTCTAGATTACTTTCTTTGCGATTACCTGAAGTTATTGGCTTTTGTTAACAAGCTGAAAGCTCTGACAGCATTTTGCGAAGCATTGCCTTTTCAAAGTCTACTAGATTTCGTAAGGAGCTCAAGCTGGATCAAAGAGTGAGGGAACTTAAACTCAACGAGATAGCATATTCACAAGTGCTTCTTCTTCTTCTTCTTGACTGGCACGATAGCCCAATTACGAGACTAAGGCCGAATTTGTACACGGATGGAAGGGACCTACAGTTTTATGCCGGTTCCGAACGGCGAGTTGGAAGCTTTTTCATAGGCAATTTGACTCTCAGAGGTTTGCCATTTCCTGTTGAGAGGACAGCCGCCAAAAGAAAAATTTTTGTTTTTGTTTTTTTTTCGGTATTAATGCAATGGACGCTGTGTTCGAGCGTCGCATTTGACTCGCGGCCAGCTGAGCTACGGCGGCTTTCACAAAGGGCCTTTTTGGTCTAATTGGGCTCCGAATCTTAAAACACAGATGCCAAGCATTGCCATGTCTACTTCAACTACTACTCCTTCATATCCTGCCGAGCGAGCACATCCGCTCTACGGGTCCCTGGAATGACGCTTTGATACAACAATTTTAATACTTCGCTCTCGAAAAAGCATAAAATATTTAATTAATAAAAGGACGAAATTCGAGTTGTGGTAAAGAAAATATTAGTCCTTAAGACATGTTTTTCCTAAAACAACAACTATTAGAAATTTTCAAGTGCATTTAGAAATAAAGTTTAAAAAGAACGTTTTCCATACTTTTTCGTACTTGAACCAAACAAATTATTATTTTTTATTTTAGAATATCTTTAATTTGATATCCACATTGATCTTCTACATAGCGCTCAATTAAAAAACAATATTTTAATATTCACAAAATTTCAAAGCTTTTTTTATAAAAAAAAAATCCTGACGTCAGAGAAAAAAATTAAAAACACAATTTGACTATACTTCATTAAATAGATTTTTTCGTGCGTAAAATTGGTATCTACCAACTATATGTTAAATTCTACCAACAAATAACGAAACATTTTACAAAACGCAGAACCCAATTTGCACTTAACAAACATTTAGGTGCACACAAAACACTTTTTAATGCATTTAATTGAATAATTGTCAAACCCAAATGCAATAAAAGAACAAACCGGAAATGCTTTCAGCAAACAGACAAAAATTGTCACATACAAAAGACTTTTTAATGCATTTAGTTGAATAATTGTCAAACCCAAATGCAACAAACCCAAACAAACTCAAACCCAAATGTACAAAATTCACACGCACAACACGGGTGGTTGCGGGAAGCTAGGCCTTAGTCTCGCGTAAGCGGGCTGTCGTGCCAATCAATTAAATTAATTAAATGCAACAAAGGACAAACCAGAAACGCTTTTAGGAAACAAAAAAAAATGTTCACTTGCAAAATACTTTTTAAAGGTTTTAATTGAATTATTTTCCAACCCAAACGCAACAAAACAACAAATTGCTAATGCTTTCAGGAAATGTTGGCAATTTACAAAATTTCTTAACTCCTTAATTTCTTCTTAACTTGTTTTTCTTTTTTTTTTGGTTCTTCCATAATATTTTACTTTGTACAATGTTCGTTGTTTTAAAAATTTCTTTTAAAAACAATGTAAAAATGTTTTTTTTTTCTTAAAAACAATTTTATAATTAATTAAAATACATAAATTAGAGATTTATGATTTTTTATTTATCCTATTTTCTTTTATTTTTTTAATTTATAATTAAGATTTATTGCACAACTCAAGACAATAAACAGCACCGCCCACACTGTAGCTGAGTCATTTACTGTCATCGTTGGCATTTACTATGCCACAACTTTGCCTTTGTCAATTTTAATATCATTGCCAAATGCCAAACCCTACCATTAACTTCAATTCGCAACACAATAACAATTATTTATGACATTATTTATTTACTGGGCGACTTTAATTGAGCTCTGAGTAGAATTCATCGAATTCATTAAGGCATCAAAAATCATTACAAAAGAATTCCGCACAAACACAACAACAACACGCCTAAAGCAATTAGCATCAAACGAAAATCGCAATGATTCCGTTGCGAAGTTTCCATTTCCAAGTGGAATTGTCCATCGATGAGGCGCACGCGGCGAAAATCTTAATCGTATGCAGTCATTATCGGTCGTTATCACCTCCGAGCCCCAAAAAAAAGCCCATTACAGCTTAACAACACACTGCATATTTCATTGGTTTCGTTTTCAGCTAATTTCCCATTAATACATTTTATTACCCACACAGCCAGCCTGACAACCGCACATAGATACACAGATGTGTACATGTGTTAACGGAGCGCAACGTGAAAGCAGTCTGAGACCCGAAATCTTACCCGCAATGTGCAAAGTTATCCAATGATAGCACGCGAACACGCCTACATGCCGCGTTTTAGCTGAACTTTAATTTGAAAAAATTTTCAAATATTTGTTGAATTAATTTTGTAATTTTTTTTATATTTTTTTAAATTTTTTATTTATATTTAATACTATTTTACACATTTAAATCATTTTAATATTTTGTTTTTTTTTTCAGTTCAACTCAATTGACTTTTTTTTTATTAATTTTCGATTATTGTTTTTCAATCTTTGTAGTTAAATTCTGTGTATGTATGTGTTTTGGTTTTTGTTATTTAATTTTCACTAAATTAAAATTTTGTATTTTTTACCACTAAATTTTTTCAAACATGTATATTTATAGTTCAATTCTATGATTTATTTATTTTTTTTATATAATTTTGAATAACTTAAATTTTTGTATTTTTTGCCAATAAATTTTAAATCCTTTAGGCAAAACACTTTAACCAAATACATTTGTTTTGCTGCCAATTTTCACACACAAACTCGCGCCAAATATGCTTTAGTCACTGAAACTTGATGGCTTCAACTTTAATGCTCCAACAACTCTCAAAACGTCTTAACTGCACGAGAATCCGTTATCAACTGAATGGCGTTTGCTTCTTGAGTTTATCAGCAGCAATTGCGGCGCACGCCTGGTCTGCCGGTACGACATGTATTTGTATGTGTGAGTAGGTTGTGCCGCTGTTGTCAGCACTGCGCCGTTAGATTTCTTGTGTTGCTATCGGCTTTGGCTGCACACACACACACACGCACACTAATGCGCACATACTATACATGTTTATTATTGTGTATTTATATTTGCGTAACGTAAGCCCCAACCAAATCAACACTGCATCAAATTCAATAATTCGAAACGAAACTCAATAATAGTCCAACTAGTGCAGCCAAACACACGAACCATGAAAGTGCGTGTACATGTGAATGTACGTGTGTGTTGTATGTGTATGTGTGCGCGCGCTCAATTCAGTCGTTTGTATGAAAGCGAAATGCTGCAACATTTTGGTTGTACGTTGAGCAAAATTTATGAATGAATTTGGCCAACACTCGACAACAGTGTTGTCTACAATTTAGTTCAATTTTAGTAAATTTTTGAAAATTGTCTTTTCTTCTATGTCTAAAGCACATCACATATAGACATAGAATCTGCTGCAATTTGATAAAAATACATCCTTTGTGAATATATAAAAATGTGTTTAATGTCTGCCCAGGCGATAACATTTTTTATGTTGTGTCCTCTATATGACAGACCGATATGTGAGTGCTATATATGATATGTGATAGACCCTAATGTGAGTGTAATTGTAGTTTACTGTACTCTGTGAACACAAGGATTACTTTGCACAATCCATCCATATGTATTTGAACCAATGAAGCAAAGGATCTCAAAACCAAGTTAGGTGAATAACAGCGACTGTGAGTTCAATAAAAACTCGACCTATCAGCACTTATGTAACGTTTTGCTTTGGCTTCCTGGAATAGATCTTCCCTATATGAGAGAGAAAACTAAACATTGGTGCCAACCCATACCGTCAAGATAGCACTTGGTACATTTCACTCTTGTCTCTGGGTGATCATCAGCTGGAAAACTGTTCCCTAAAAATTTTGTCTTTTCAACACAAAGATGAGACAAAGTCTAATTGCAATTTGTTAAATATTATTTTTATTAAATAAAGCAATTTTTGTTTATATTTTTATTTATATTTTCATTCTTATTATGTAATGTTATTTTATTTTATTTTTTTTATTTTATTTATTTTATTTTATTTTATTTTATTTTATTTTATTTTATTTTATTTTATTTTATTTTATTTTATTTTACTTTATTTTACTTTATTTTATTTTATTTTATTTTATTTTATTTTCTTTTATTTTATTTTATTTTATTTTATTTTATTAGTTACAATTTATTTATGTTTAAATTTAAAACACTTTTTTCTCATTTATTTTACAATCGCAACTACCCGTTTCTTTATATCGACTACTGTTTTTGGTCCCGATCTACTAAGGTTTAACATTTTCAAGTGACCACACTGCTCAATAGGCACACAACATGTTGCACACACATGTTGGCATGCGCACATGTTCGCGTTCGCACCATCAGTTCGCTTTCGCACACATTGTGTTCGTGTTGTACACATTCTTTACTTTAGCATCGTTTGTCCACAAACCATGTGACAAGTGCACACAACAACATTCGCAATAGAGTCGTTGCATGAGCACGACAACGCCAAAAATCAGTGTTACATTGAATGATGAATGGCCGCCATGAATGAACAACACGTCGTATACGTAACATTCCCACCGACACAGCTGAGCCGATTTATGGCGCGTAAGTGTATTCAAATTAAAAGGTGTTCATGCGAAATAATTGCGTTAACCTAAAAAAACACAAAATTCTAAAATTCTTTTTGGCGTATTTGTGGAATGTATGACGCGTTGCTGGCGCTGCTACACATAGAAAATAGTGGGTGAGAAATAGTCGTGGGTGAAGTCTATACCAGTAAAGTAAATTTTAAGTTGGTATTGTGCCATGTTAAACTCGAATTTGTGGTGCCTAAGAGTACTCTTGGTATAGAATCTTCCAACTGAATAGTGGCAGAGGAGTATTGGCAATTTAAAGCAGCAACCTTGCTGCTTAACATTCTTTAGCTGAAACTGCGCGTATAAATGGTCGAATTGTGACTACTCGTCTAACTAGTTCGTCGTAATTCCTCGCCACTGATAATATTCATTTCACGGAATCGCCAAATCAATCAAATTCGGTAGCGAGAAATGCCAACGCGAGCGTGACGGACTAAACTTTGCAAATGCAAATTGAGATATTGCATGAATTCACAACAACCTTCGATGTAAACAATGATTACGAATCCAAAATGTGTTTGTATTTGCAAGTGTCGCTACGGCGCGTGTGGCCGTCTCTCTCTCTCCATGCGGCATTCAGCGGAAAATGCCTAAGCAAATTATGCAAAAAATTTTGCACGCACGTGCCCATTTAAACTGTTTGCACTGCCTGATTCAAATCGCCAACGGTTTGACACATTTATAGACTGAAATACGAATTTTCATTGCCAAAACATTCAATTTGCCTCTCGGCCCTCGGCAACCAAAATGAAATTCATTCATTGTAAATTCGTGGCCGCTCCCAAATTAATAAATTGTGCAACAATGTGGCGTTGTTTTGATTGAAAAGCAACAAAAGCAGCAATTTCCATCAACAATATTATGCGTCAATAAATGCCAAATTAATGTCCACAGTCATTAAAGTAGGCCACGTTTACTGAGCCATTAAATGGCATCTGAACGATGCAGAGGCAAAGTGGGGAAAAATTTATTTTTGGAGTACTTTTATCAATTAACAAATCATGTAAACAATTATAATGTACATATTTACTGTTATTTATTGCAACGGGTAGTACATGACGTTTTGATAACAAAAATATAAGTAAATAACTAAAAAAGGCATTGAAGTGAAAAAATTCGATTTTAAACTTTAATCTTCACAGTTCTTCAAGACGTCAAGGCACTCATGGCTTAACCTACTACCAACCAAATAACCAAAAAGCCAAACAAACACACAACCCACCCGCCAAGACCACGATTGACTTCTTCTTTATGTTGTTTTGCCGCGATGAAAGCGAACATTTTTTGCACTTATCTTCTCATTTCCGAGCCATAAACCCAACGGAAAATCTTGACGTGCAGTCGAGTCGTAAACTTTGCGAGGCGACAAAACCGTATCAACAACAACAACAAAGCGTCAAGAAACAAGTCAAAGGCGACATTTTTTCCAGCAGCAAATGTGGAGAACTTTACAAAAAACGCGAGAGAGATAGGGCAAATGTTTTGAGAATAGAAGAACTAAAAAAAAAACAGATAAGAAGTATAAGAGCAGAAAAGAAAAATGAAAAACTTAACTTAGGAATAGGTATATACACATAACTCTTTGTGCTGAATGACTGAGTGATTCATCATCGCCCAACTCAAACCGCAAAAGGTCTTAAACATGAAATTTTAACTGTATTTATATTTCGGAAAATTAACTTCTGCTTTCTTAAAATTCGAGTCCTTAAAGGTTTGTCCTTATGCACAGTGATTCGACTACATACAACCGCGGAACAAAATTAGAAAGAGTGGCCCCTTCTTCATAAAATTTGGTATACTAGTTAATCCTGGTCTACTGAACTGAAATCTCCATTTTGTTTTTTTTACACTTTTGTAGTTTAGCAATGCCAGAGTCTGAAATCTGCAATTTTCATTTCATTTTTTGTCATTTTTGGAGAGCTATAGTACCAAGTTTGTTGGCTAGATTTGTCAGATTTTACATTTAATCGGTAATGTCAACATTGATAATTCCAAAGAGTAACAGAAATTTTCTGAGGACCCTCTGGTTTTGCAATAAAAACGATAATAAGTAATATCAGGTGTACAACTTTGCTTCCGCCGTTTTTTTCCAAAATTAAAAGCTTTATTGCGAAAAAGTGCTTACAGATGTATTATTCAAAGTATTGTCCGTCGCTAGCGACAAATTTCTCCCATCTTTCCGGCAATTTTCGGATCCCGGCTTGAAAAAAGGAGTCCTCTTTTGACGCTATCCATGAAGCAATCCATTTTTCCAATTCTTCGAAGGATTGAAAATGTTGATCTGCCAGGCCGTGTGCCATCGAACGGAATAGGTGGAAGTCAGAAGGGGCGACATCTGGGGAATACGGCGGGTGGGGCAAGACTTCCCATTTCAGCGTTTCCAGGTACTTTTTTACCACTTTTGCGACGTGAGGCCGCAAAAGTGGCCACCACCATGTTTGTCTTCGACATCGAAATCACCATTTTTAAAACGTTGAAAGCACTCCCGACACGTTCTTTCACTCAGAGCAGCATCACCGTAAGTTTCTGAGAGCATTCGATGCGCTTCAGCTGCATTTTTTTTCGAATTGTAACAGAAAAGTAAAACTTCCCGCAAATGGCGAGAATTGGGCACATAAACGGACATTTTCGAGCGTGAATAATATGAAAACAAGAACAACTGTCACTGAAACGGCGATGACAATTCGTTAGGCACTGTCCACACTCACTTTAAAGGCATTACCATCTATGTATTTCAACCAGCCTCAGCCGGTACAGCCACCTATCGGAAAACGGCGGAAGCAAAGTTGTACACCTGATATATGTATGTTTTGCATATGTGCAGTATTTTCAATGTTTCATGCTGATTGCATACTTTTAGGGATGAATAAAATAAAATTTGTCGGAAAATACGTATTTAGATCACTTTTCAAATTGAATTATTTTCTGACATCGAAAGATATCGGAGGATGTAATTACATTATTAGACAAAGAAAGAATTCTTCATAAAATAAAAAAAATACAGGAACATACTGTAACGATGAGGCACTCTGTGCTGCGCTATGCATGAATGCTTTTCCAAGCATACTTTTAGGCATACACTTTGGAGTACGGCCGGTTGGCTATAATTCCGATATGGCAAGGATGGTTCGCGAAGGTGATGAGCTGTGCTAGAACGATCGAGATAGAGAGTACAACTGGAATGTGCAAGAAACATCGGCGCAATAAGAAAACAAGTATAAAAAGCAGCAGTGCGCAGCGCAGAGGGTCGAGTCGGATTTGAGCAAGCAAAGAGGACACATGCAATTGTAGTAGTGTAAAGATAACCAATGTGTAGATTTGTAAATAAAGTGATGGTTGGTTTCTGACTGCATTTTGCGCTGAATAATTAAAGTGGTTTTATTTTCAGGCACAATCCAAAACAAACCTAGAGAAGTCATTTTCGTAACAATACATTCACATACTTTTTAGATATTTTCCTCTAAGTTTTGCCAATTTTCAGATTTTTTAATTTCGAAAAATATTTTAAATTAAAAGTGAAGTAAAAGCCTCAAATTTCCAAATTTTCAGAAAACTTTAAAAGCGAAAATCCCAATGATTTCTTATGCTCTATTGAAAGTTTTAGCAACTTCTTGGTAACTTGGTAACAATTTTTTTACTCAATAGACTAAAAAACAGAAAATATGTATTTACAATTTTTTGTGAAAAAAGTTCCGACTTTGAGCAGTTCTTGCACTTGCACTAATTATTTTTTTGCACAGATTTTTTGGGGTTTTCTTAGTTGGAGTTTTACCTTTCAAATGACATCAAACTCGTTAAACTCTGACACTGTACATTTTTTTAATTTTATCTTTGGAACGAATCACTGTGCACTGGCCTAAAATTTGGTAAAAATACTTCAAATGGGAAATAATTTGTGTTGTTCATTTTTCTTGAAAATCAAAATCTGACGGGGTCAAGAATGGATTAAACATTTACATAAAAAAATAAAGTAATGGGCTTATTGATTTCAAACTCGGTGAAAGTGATCAAAATGAGAAATAATTCGACACGTGTTGTTGTTTTAATCCAAATCTAATGGTGTCAACAATGATTGACACCACTAGATTACAATGATTGACACCATTAGAGCAACAATTCACTTAAAATTTGGTAAAAACGCTTGAAAATGGTAATACAGAGAAAATTTGTTAAAATAATTTTGCATAAAAATCTTACGAGTTCAACAAAGGGTTAAAGAAAACGTGATTTATTGGGCCCGTTTATTTCAGACTTGTGAACAATGCCGCCGAAATCATATTTAGAATGTTAAGAAAATTTAAATAGCACGAAAGAAATAATAAATTAAAAGTGATTAATAGTAATAAAAATGCTGTGGGAAAAGAAAAATGAATATTTATAAATATGCATCATGAAAATAGGAACAGTTAATTTTGGGAACATATAAGAAAGAGACAACAAGGTTGTCTCTGTCCTAAAAGGAACAACAAGAGATAAAAATAAGCAGAAGAAAAAGGTCTAAAACTAACCAAAAAACCATTGCAAGCTTCAGTGGTCCTGGAAAAGACATAATTGAACGAAAACGAGGTCCTAAAATCACAACAGAAGCAAATAAAAACGTAAAAAACAAGAAAAAAATGGGATTATTCTAGACTTAAAGCAAAAAGGTGAGAAAGGACAATAAGAGAGAGAAACTGAAGTGGAATAAAGTAGGGAAATGAAAACAAGAAAACACAACATTGAGATAAGAGGAGAGTAAAATGAAAGGTAGGCAGAAGGGTATGCGGGTAATTGGAGAAGGCTGCCTTCAGTCACATTAAGCATGAAGCACTTAGGCCAGTTTGCATATAGTGTAAAGGGTTTTTGCCATCCCAAAGCTTTTGAGTGCTCTTCAGACACCTCTTCAGACTGAAGAGGGAAATAGCAAAGGTTTGCTGGATTTACAAAAAAGGCTATTTTTCGGGCTCAGACAACATAAACAGTGCAGCAGCTGCACAACAATAATGCAAAACAAGACATTTAGTACGAAAATTTAGTCCAACAAGAACACAACATTAATCCTTCCACGCTCCGCGTGTTGTGCCGCATTCAAAGCAACACAAAAGACAATTCAAATAACATCAACAAAAATCGCGATCACAAAAAAAAAACCTTCACCGTAACTCCTTAGGGATCGTCTTTGCAAGTGCAAACAACTTTTACGAGTTCCCGATAATTTTATTGATTTTTAATTTAGTGTAAGAATACTCTTCACACACAACAACGACCACAACAGCAACCAACACTTCATTGTACATTGCAAAAGCCAAGAACTTTTAACAATGCCGCAACACGCAACACAAAGCCGTTTAAAAGAGCGGAAGCGGAAAGCGGAAAAGGCCAAAAAACCGCCAGAAGTGAGCGAAACATAAAAAAATTCACAAGTTGCGAGTGGTTGTTGTGTACAACAAACGTTGTACACTGCAAGTTGAATGAAAAGGGTGATGGAGCAAGTGAAAGCAAAGCTGCAATCGACCGAAAGAGGATACTGACAGAAAATACAACAACAAAAATAAACCGCTTTTGCATTTACTTACTGGCGCAACTGGCAAATTTTTTTAAATATACTTTTAACTTTTTTTTATACTTTCGTTTCATATATCTACTTGAGA
Organism: Melieria omissa; assembly: GCA_963971225.1. Taxonomy (NCBI): domain Eukaryota; kingdom Metazoa; phylum Arthropoda; class Insecta; order Diptera; family Ulidiidae; genus Melieria; species Melieria omissa. Next base: position 116,504,698 of record OZ020268.1, read on the forward strand.
GTAGTGGAGAATGAAACTTGATAAAGGGGAGTTAGGGTTGCTCTGAGAATTCCGTATTTAGTTTAATTTAATTTTGCGTGTTAAACTATTTTGCTGCTTTCCAGTTTTCTTTTCCAAAAGCAGCAGTGAAGAGAGCTACTCACATAGACTGATTTTTAGTGCAGGAAACATTTGTGTTTATATGTATAGGTGTGTGTGTGTGTATGCGATCAATACACTTTGATGTGGCCAATGTGGTTTTGATGTGGCCACATCAAAGTTAGATGCTTATTCTCCCTGTTCGACATGGCGGCCCTTGGGATCTTCGCGAGAAAGCTTGTTTTATTTTTGTTTTGTTTTTTTGTAGGAGACAATACCAAGAGCTCAGACAACATTTGTCCATTGTACTTGTTGGTATGGGCCCTGCGTTAATGTAGTGAAAATCTCTTGCTTGCTTTTGAATGAACAAGAGAATTTCATTAATTGGCAGCGCACTAATTAATTCAGTGTCCACCACATCAGTGTTCAGAGTTTGTAACATAATCCTGGAAAATGGTGGGCAGCTACATAGAAAATGCATTGCCGAGTCATCATCCTCAAGGTATGAGGAGCACTGAAAACCATAACCTACACATATGGTTCGCAAAGGAAAAATGACAAATGAAAATGAATGAAATGAAAAATGAAATGGTTAGAGTACCGACGTGGATTCTACATTCTTTCCTATTTATGGATAATAGGAAGTTAGAAACCCTACTGTCGATATTTAGCAAAAACAGCCGTGGTGTGTGCATTGCGAGGAGGGTACTTCGCAAAGTCTTCGGCCCTATTCGTATTGGCAACGACTATTGTATATGAAACTACAACGAAGCTGTTAAAAGACATTTTGCTGTCTTTGAACAGATTCTTTAAAGAATTTCAAAGTTTAAATGTCAGTTATAAAACTAAATATCAAAACTTTTATAAATTAATAAAACTAATAATAAATTTAAAATATTTGGGTTTATATATTTTTCCCCGAGTCTTCAAAAAAATGGTACGATTTATCGTTAAAATGGAAAGCAAAAGTTGCAAATTATGTTTGCATATCTTTCAAGTCAAGGGTTTGATTACAGAATTTTTGCGTTTGCTTGAATGCCACGCCCATCAGTAACTCGCATGACTAATAAAATTCGGCTATTCGGTAAATCTCAGTTATGCATTTTTTTTCCTTGTTCACTCCTCTCTGGAGCATAGGGCCTCCACAAGACTATGCCTTGTGTTGGTTATGGTTGTGTTGTAAGTGTTGCTTATAAAACTTACAAAAGAAGGTATAATATTGAAATATATATATATATTCTTAAAGGCTGTGCAAATATCTTTTTCGCATTATTATCAAAACTTTGTTCAGTCTCCGTTGTTGTCAGTCATATAGGGTTTTCCAACAAGAGGTGTTATTTTGAATCACCCGGTATTTCGGTAGCTGTCACTTTTCAAGCTTTTATTCTTTGACATTTGACAAGTAGAAACTATGCCATTGCTAAAAATGGAACAATACACTACACTACACTACTAAAATTCACTACAAAAATGGTGAAAATCTTGCAGTTACAGTTCGCAAAACTAAAGCATTTGTGGGTCGTCGTGAAGCACCTTGTCGGACAGCAATACAGAAATAGGTGGAAAAAATCGAGCTGTTGAGACAAGTTAGTGATGTGAAGAATAAAACTCGTGCACGTCGCTCAAGAACAACTGAGAATATTGCTGCTGTACCCCAAAGTGTTGAAAAAAACCCAGGTTTGTCGATTCCTCGTAGTTCTTTGGTATTGGGCATTCCAAAAACGTCATTACACCGTATTTTGCATAAAGACTGGGGTCTTAAGGCTTATAAAGTTCAGTTAACACAAGAACTCAAGCCGACCGATCATCAACAACGTCGTGTCTTTGCTGATTGGGTCCTCAGGCTGTTATCTCTGGAAGAGGTGATCAGAATTGGCCACCGAGATCTTGTGATTTAACACTTTGCGGGGCCACGTGAAAGATAAGATGTACGCCAACAGCCCAGCGTCGATTCAAGACCTCAAAGATAGAATTCGTGAGGCTATCGAGGACATAGGGCAGCCACTTTGCGATTTGGTTATGGGGAATTTCATGAAAAGGATATGGTCCTGTAAGCGTAGTCGTGGTGGCCATTTGGCTGATGTTGTTTTTCATTCAACGGCATACTTTCCTCTTTATTATGAAATAAACATCCGATCATTTATCTCAAAAAATGACATTTTTCTTTGAATATCAAAATAACACCTCTTGTTGGAAAACCCTATAGATTGGCATATTTTGTTACAATTTTGGCTTATTTTTGAGTGACTCCAAAGAAACCCCTCTCGAAATCCGTTTTAATGCCAAAATGAGCTGTTTTGTTGTTGATATTCTCTTTCCTCTAAGCTTTGGCTTCAGTTAGGACCAAACATGGCCAAGATGGCCAATTTAGTGTTTCCACACCAAATTTTCTCTATCCCATTTCAGACGTTTTTCGACATGTTTTTACCCATTAGCGATTTCGACATGGTACTTCTATGAGGAATGCCCGATTTCCGAAGCCTGCATCGGATAGTGACCGTTGATACTTAGACTGTCTTCTGCGACAATCTTTTCTTCGCTAGCTTCAGGCTAAGAGTTGGAGTGTTATCAAACACTCGGACTATCGCCTTATTCGCTTTGTTCTAAGTGGTTCTCTTCCTGCCTCTCCGTGGCTGGTCGTCGATATTTCCGTACTTTTTGAATCGACTGACCCACTTCCTCACAAATGAAACTGATGTTTTTGTGTATTTTGCAACTTGTGGAGGTCATTTGGTCATTTTTAGACCATTTGGTTGGTTTACCAAAAACACTACTTCGAAACGTTTTTTAAATACAGCACTCATTTTTAATTCTTGATATTTCCGCGAAAACTTGTACCCAACTAAGAAAGCAGAAACACACGCAAAAACGGTATTTTAATATAGAAGATGATCTGATATTAAAACCATGGCAAACTTCTACGGTTAAAAAGATATGGCGAACACTTATTTTTGAAACGCACTGTATGTTTTTGATACCAGACTAAAGAGGATAAAATTTTGCATCACTATGTGAAAAACTTGTTGTAAAATAGTTTACGGTTTTTCCGCAAAACACTCTGAAAGTTGACATTTATTTTCAGTTTTTGTGCGAACAGCAATAAACGCGTTTTTTCCTTTACTTCGAAACGATCTGTTTTTGTGATTTTCAAAAGGTATTTAAAATTTAATTATGCAACTTTCATGTTGAGGTCTTTCAGTAATGCAGTGTGTATTTTGTTTTTTTAAAAAATGTTTATGAGTATTTTATTTGATTGTTTGTTTAAACTCTTAATAACACAGGGCAACAAATTTGGACTTTTGTTCAGCTTTTCTGGGTTTGACATCAGTTCTAAGGTAATTAGGGAGCGCTGATTTCGAATCCGCAAACCGTTTTTAAAACTTATTTTCCGTTTTCGCAAAAAATGGGCGTGTCACTTTTTCGGATTATCCCTGACTTTTTTCACGTTTGGGATTGTAATTTCTAAACTAATAAACTGGTTGACATGATTCTCACTTTGTGGCATTAACAATACTGCACGGCTTCTTTTTCGATGTAATTTATTGTTGTAAGTTTTAAAATGCCGCGATAATTGGACCTCAAAAGTCGGAAAATATGGAATTTCAAGGCGTTTTCTTTGATGTTAAAAAACATGCACATTTTTCGTAAATCAATTAACGAGTTAGGTGTGAAACGAAAGCGGAAACATAAAATATTACAACACAGCCAAATTATTTGGCGTGATTCTTATCGAAATAATAGCAAAAATGTACCATAGTCATTTTCATCATTTTTCATGCTTTTCCGTAAAAAGTTAGGTGCCTCAAAATATGCAGTTTTTAATTTTTTTTTGTTTTGAGGAATTCAAAACGTTTTGGATTTTTGCTTGTATTCCAGACTGTAAATGGAACATATAAAAGAGCATATGAATGAGAACAAATAGAAATTTGCAAAATAAATTTTTTTTAATTATTTATTTTTTAGATGAAAACAAACAAGTAAAAGGTTTTATTGTTGTTTTTGTTGTTTGTTTAGAATTCATTAATAATATAAATCGATATAGACTTGAATCAAAAGATTCACACCATTTTATGGTTGTTTCTAGTGAACATCAAATCGAAATAGAAAATTTTCGAAACACGCTTTTTTTTTTGTGTAATTTATGTTTTCTTTCAAAAAATTAATGAATTGTTCATAATTTAAAAAAACTAAACACAATTTTGATGAATTTTTACTCTTTTGCGAAACATTGTACGATATATCTTATAAAATTGAGGAAGCTGTAATTCTCAACCAAAATGATGGTTTTTACATTCTTTTTTTTATTGCTAAAATGTTGCGTTAATATTTTAAACGAAAATTTTGTATATCAAGAAATGCGAAAAGTGACCGGAAAAGGTCTCAGTCACCTTTTTTCATCTTAATGAAAGTGCTAATTAAAAATAAAAATTATTTCTTTCCCATTTGTAGTACAAGATTTAAAATTTCTCTCATGATTTGTAAATAAATTCATATAAAATGCTTGCGCAATGGTCGCAGGATAACACAATGCAGCAGCATACATCCGCACACAATGAAGCACTGAGCGCACAGTGTCGGCAGCCCATGAACGTACATTATGCACACACATTATCCAGTCATGAGCGAAACGTCATTTCTGGCACACAGTGTACCAATTAACAAGCATAAAGAGCCTTTTGGGCATTCGCAGTGTTGTTGTTGGTCGTTGCTTGCGCAACATTGCATGCCGGCAATGCCTGAAAGCAGTGAATGAATTTCGCCTGCAAAGGAATTCTGCAGCACAGATGAAACAATAGAACAGGGTCGTAGTGGAATAACGAAGTGTAGTAAAATGTCATATTTGAGGCTAAGTTATGAAAAAAAATATATGAATATATGAATAGAAGTTTATTGCCATTCATTGACTTTTATGAAGCACACAACTCCAGAAGCAACGATAGTGCAAATTCCATCCTGTGACACACATAGAATCTCACAATTTTCGTATTTGGGGATTAAACCCCTACCCCCTCTCCCCCCCCCTGTGTGTGCCACTGTATGTGCCACGAAATTTTTTATTTTTTTTTTCGCTAACCAGCGCCAACGCACAACTCACACACACGCACACAACAAACATTTTGAACAGAGGCCCAACAATACATAAGCCGCCTAGAGACAACAAAGGCCTCGCAGCATTGTGTCGCATACAATTTGAGACGCTGATAGCGTCTGCTGTGACATGGTTTTAATGAAGTTTGTTGAAAGCCAAACAATGTCGATTGATAATTTCAAAAGCTTCATTCTGAAGCATTTAAGTTTATTTGAATTTAACGGGAAAGTAAATTATTCCCTAATTGAAATGAAACCTGCAAGGCGCAATGCCACAATTGAACTCCACTCAAAACGCTACAGCAATGAAATTTCAATAGCAATAACAGAAACAATTACAATGATGAGTGAGACGCTTTGCAATCTTTCACAGAAGCGTTGTACGCTGTGACCTAGTTTTGAGGTAGCAATTAAAATCAACAGAACTGGTGCGCATTTCTGCAAACATTGAAATTATCAAGAAAGACATTTATAATTTTGCAATTGATCATTTCTCTACTACTTGTGTTGCACTTGTATGCTGCCTGTATTTTTAATCAACTTTTATTCATTTCTCTGTTTTTCTCGGGAAGTGAATAATACAACGTTTGCGTTTCGTTTGCTTCTCCATTAGAATGGCAAATAAAAAGCGAATTCAAATTGCAACTCCCATGGCCGATGCTATTGCAAGCCAAACTATTGTTACGAAAAGTTCGTAGTTCGTATCGCTGGATTGTGAAAAATTAATAACAAAATAATATATAATAGACACAGTGAAATTCTTTAACGCAGTTCACCACAAGAATGTCACCTTATTTACAATTTTCCAAATCACTGAACTTTCACTTCACTTTTCTTTTTATCCACTTTTTTATCAGTTTTTGACAGGCGACATTGTAAAGCTTGTCAAAATCAAACTGACTCGCAGCATCATTCCCTTTTTTGCGTCTTTTATACTCGTCTGCACGTTCCAACACCTCGAGCCGCCTACAAGTATGCAATGCTACTGCGACCGACAAACCGCACGTGTTGTCAGTGTTTTAATCAACAATTCTTTCATTCGTACGCCAACGCATATCGTACATTTCCATACATTTTCATTCATCATACATTTTCATGTTGAATCGACAGTGTCAGTGCAAACTATTTCGAAATATCACATATGCAAAAACAAAAAGTATGTCATAATCGCTGCGAATCACTGATTGATTTTTCCATGACTCCATGATTGATTCGACTATTTGATTGATTTTGTTTTCGAGGAATTCATTTTGTTTGTGTTTTGTGTTTTTGTTGTTTGTTGTAGAATTAACCGACTAAGCCAGATTGATTGACTTTTTCGTTTTTCCGCAATCAGTTCGACGCAACAGCTACTGGCATGTGACTGCATTATTTCTACTCAACATATCGCTTTTCATTAATCTAACAAATAAAAACCGTTTCGTTTTGTCTTTTTGTTTAGTCAGAGTAGATTTTTCAGCACTTTTTAAATGAACATGTTGATTTACATATATCTGAACGTGAGTCACATGAGTGAAATCAATCGAAACTTGTCATAGTCATTTAATTGAACTATTGAACTTTAATATTGTGAATATTTGGGGGTTGAAACATTTCCCGAAATATTAGGATCGACTTTAAAACTACATACAAATTAAAAGGAATTTTATAGATATTATAAGAATTAATTTCTGAACCCTCTCCCGAAAAATTTTTCTAAATCTGCTCTTGTCGGAACGTTCAGAACGACATCTGTATTCAAAATTGGAAATAAAACCCTATTGTGTCAACATTTTCAAAGAGATATCAAAAAGGACTCACATCGATTGAACTCAGGTACTCGGTATTGATAAATAATCATGTTATACAAGTGCACTAAGTCTAAGAATTCAACTCAGTAAAAAGCACCTATTATCGAATCGATTCGGGTATTCGGTATTGACGAGAACTCAATCTCAAAAAGAACTTATTGTCAGAACGATATCCGTATTCAATATTTGAAAGAAATCACTATCGAGTCAATATTTCTGCTTTTTTTCAAAAAGATATCAAAAAGTACTCACATCAAAAGAACTCAGGTACTCGGTATTGAAAAAGAATCAGTATTATATGAGTGCACTCAGTATCAAAATGGTCTGTACACCAAAACGGTAAATGAGACTCAATACCAAAAAGCACTTATTATCGAATCCATTCGGGTACTCGTTATCGAATAAGTAATTATTAGAACTTTATTCAATATTGGAAAGAAATCACTATTGAGTTAATATTCCTGTTTATCTTTTTTTAATATATAGGGTGTTTTTTTAGAGGTATAGAACTTCGAATTGAAATAAAACACAAGAAAATCGTTTTAATGTCCATCAATTTGGCTTTATTGGAAGGATAATTTTATGCCATTAATGTTTAAATATGATTTCGGGCATGTGGCCGCCGCGGCTGGCTCGAATAAAGCCAATTCTACAGGTCCAATTTTTAGAGATGATGGACAAAGCTCGAATTGCTGTGCACGGTGGCGAATCGATTCATTCGGGTCCTCTTCAACATTTTGCTCTACAGCGGCAATTGTTTCTTCGGTGCGCACTGTTCGATGTCTCTGCGGATGCGTATTATCACATAGAGTAAACGTAGTGCGAAAACGACCCATGGTTAACCGAATTAATTGCTCTGATGGACCATAAAATGGACGGAGCTTGCGGTAAACTTCGCGAACTGAACCATTATTTTCGAAATAAATTTGCACGATTTGCAAGCGTTGTTCTTTTGTCAACCTGTTCATGATGAAATGGCAAACCAAACTGAACATAAATGACATTAGAGTTGCCAGATTTGACCACCAAATGCCAGTTTTATCTCTATTCGAAAAACAAACCTCTAAAAAAAACACCCTATATAAACAATTACTCACATCAAATGAACTCAGGTAATCAGTGTTGAAAGAAATATCAGTATCAGATTAGTACACTCAGTATCAAAATGGTCTGTATCAGAGCTGTTAAAGAATGCAATCAAATGCGAATTAAATCAGTTGAAGTCACAGTCAATGACTTCAATTTTTGATTGCAGTCTTTGACTAACATTTTGACTAAAGACTAAAAATTTGAAGTCTGAAGTCATTTCTGTTATTCTGACTAATTAGTCATTTGGTGAAGTCACTTAATGACTTCATTTTTCAGTGAAGTCACTAAATTAAGATCAGCGCTTTTTGAAAAATATTTAATATATTAACAAAATTCAAATTAAAATAATTCATTCTAACAAAAGGTAGCAATCAAATGAATGTAAATTCATTTAAATGACATGATTTACTTTCAACAATAATAATTTTTTGAAATTTTTGTCCGAAAGGAAACCTCGACGAGGCGTATTTAATAGTGTTGCAAACGAAAATAACCGTTTCACGGCAGCTGAAGAAGGTAACGGTGTGTTATATTTTAAATACGCTTTTTTAATTGTTGGATAGCGATTCAGCATTGTTTTCGATGAAGACTTATGTCAAGCATAAAGTGAATTGACTTAGGGCCAATTTTTCAGTGCGAGTTTAACTCAGTTTCTAGTTTAAACTTAGTTTAAACGCAAAATCGAAATCGAAAAATCAAAATCAGTCAAACTTGACTGAAGTTTAAACTCAGTTAAAACGCCCAACCTTGCACGGTTAAAATAAGTTTAACCTGTCAACAGCTTCTGACAGTTCATTTATTTTTGGTTTTGGTCAGCTCTTGCCTGTCGTGAGCGAAATTCTTTTTTTGCACTATTTTAGATTCTTATACTTTGTGCGCAACGTTTTCGCGCACCGGAACTTATCAACAAATTTTGAATCGAAATCGTCCTAAATTTCTTTCTATTTGGTTTGTTTTTCCTCGGTATTCACGCGGTCCTTCTTGCACTCGAGCACTTGTATATTTTTTTTCAAAAGTGCAAGAAGACATTCGATTTCCCGAGACGAAAAATGTTGAATTTTCTAATTACATAAATACATTATTTGAGCGCAAAGAATTTATTTACGAATGACAATCAAAACAAAGGAAAATTATTAGCTAGATAAAAATGTTGCCAGTATTGCCATACTCAAATGACAAATATTTGCTCCAGTTAAACTAGCACTGAAAAACTACTTTGTCGTTTAGACTTAGTTCAAATTTAAACCAAGTTCAAGCAAACTCCGTTTGAACTGGGTTTAAACTCGCACTGAAAAAGTGGCCCTTAGGGTAGCTGGCTTTAGCTTAACTGCATATGACTTCAAATCACTTCAGATGACTTCAAATGACTTCAATTGACTTCATTTTGATATTGCAATCAAATGATTGCAATCAAATGACTAGCAAAAAATGAATGTAAAAATGAATAATTATTCATAAATTGTTAGTCTGAATAATGACTTCATTTTTTTATTCTTATTCATTGAATACAAAAAATGAATGCACTTTTTTGCCAAAAAATCAACTGACTAATTATTCGCAAATAATTGCATTCTTTAACAGCTCTGGTCTGTATTTTGAAACAATACACGTATTCAATATCAAAAATTACCTATTATCAAATCGATTCGGGTACTCGGTATCGAAAAGGACTCAATATCGAAAAAAATAAGTTTTAGATTTATATATGTATTCAATATTAGAAAGAAATCCCTATTGTATCAATATTTGCACTTATTTTCAAAAAAAAATCAAAAAGTACTCACATCAAATGAAGTTAGGTACTTGGTATTGAAGGAAACATCAGTATCAGACAAGTACATTTAGTATCAAAATGGTCTGTACATAAAAACAAAACATAAACTCAATATCAAAAATCACCTATTATCGAATCGATTCGGGTACTTGGTATCGACAAGGATTCAATATCAAAAAAGTAAGTTTTAGATTTATATCTGTATTCAATATTTGAAAGAAACTACCGAGAAACTATCGAGTCAATATTTCTGTTTTTTTTATATATACCAAAAAGTACTGACATCTAGTAAACTGAAAAAAATCAGTTATTACTTGTATTCAGTATCATCACTTTTACTCAGCATAAAAAAATAATAAAAACTTTTGTATTCGAGTACTCGGTTTCGAAAAAAAATCAGTATAAGGACTATATCTGTATTTAAAAATCAATACTGATTAAATATTTGTGCTTATAATGAAAAAGATATGAAAAAGTACACATATTGAATCAGCTCAGGTACTCAGTATTGAAAGTAATTCAGTTTTACATCACTACTTGTGCTCAGTTCAAATGGAATTCCAGAATATTAAACCAATGCTTTAACCTACTATTTTTAATTGTTTCTGTGAACTAACAATTACCGCATCGATTCGAGTACGCGGTATCAAAAAGTGCTGAGTACTCGACTGAGTACTCAAATCAACCCAGTTACTAAATATAAAAAATAATTCAATACGTAATCAATATTTCTATTAAACAACGCAAATCTTGAAACATCAAATCAAACCGAGTACTCGTTTTTAAAATTACTCAATATCCAATCGATCCGGGTACTTAATATAAAAAAGTACCAAATACATATTCAATAAGTACGATGCGAAAAATGCTTTCGAAAGCATCTATTCGACTGTAAATTATTCTAAAAGCATTCCACATATGCACATAAATCATAGCCAAATGCTGCCAGGAACAGTTTTTTTATCTAAAAATAATTTTTATAAAATTATTCAACACACGCCCAACGATGTAAATGATGTAAAAGTTGAGTGAAGTAAGTAATAAATAATTCCTTAAGTATTCATTTCTGCCTGCAGCCTTGTTTCATGCCCTGCCGCACAGAAACATATACACACACACACACACATATTTGAGACGAAGGATTCCTTCCATACATACACACAAGCGCTGAATACCTCGCATCGTTATTCGGGCATGGCAAGAAAATCAGTTTTATTGTAGAATTTAATATGAAAAACGTAGTCTGCTGTACTTTTCTCGCTCGCTTTCATGCGCTCAATTTGATTATTTCAAATTCAATTTAATTTAGACTGACACCAGAAATCCTTACACTTTTCTAAGATCGACACCTTTTGCGCCTAGAAGGCGGCTTAGGGATCCTATAATGAAATAAGTATGTGCAAAGTAAACGTCGCATGTGATAAGCTTATTTACTTTGTCTACTCTTGTAGAGCGCTTAATGCTGCGATAACGCCCACAACACACACACACACACATATTTGAGACGAAACATTCCTTCGGTAGAAGCGCGGCAAATGTAAATGAACATGCATACATAAAAAAAATACAAATAGGCACACATGCGCGCGCACTCAAATTTCCATTGATTCGTTGAACTGACATTTTGCATTTTAGAAATTTAATATGTGGTATGTGAATTGTGAAATGTGAAATGTTGAAGCGTGCCAGCAACTGAAGCGCGCAAAAATTCAAAATTCAAACAACCGAGAAACGATGCCGACGGTTTGTTGATTCTGCACAGAACGCACAGGACACGCGCAGTGCTCAATTAATCATCCATGCAGCCATAATGGAAACTTGCAAATCAGGAAACATTTAAGGATGCAACGCAACGCACAATGCAATTCCCAGACACGAACAAATGTAAATAAAAAACGAGTACTCGCAATTTGTTTTCAACTTTTTGCAGAGAGAAACCTTATTTATGCTAATTACACACTGTGGCGAAGAAGGAATGCGAAGAAAAATTCTGCACAATTTTATTAGCGATTGAATGAAGGAATGCCAAGTTTACGTTCGCTCTTCGCTGCAAATACTTTTCATTTAAAAGTTTCACTGTAACGAGAAACTTTTCTAAAGCAAAAAAAATAATTAATTTGAATTCAATGAACACAACTTAACTGAAAAGAATAATGTCGAGTAGCCATGTTTTAAAAAGATTATGATTTAGTGCAAAATTTTATTTTAAAAAAATTTTTACATATTGTATCTTCAAATCTATATCTATGTACAAGTATATATGTTACATAGAATTGTTTGTCCTGGCAGACTGATTGACAGACTGACTGATTCGTCATCGGCCAATTCAAACTGCTAAAGCTATAAACATGAAATTTGCACTGCATAAAGTTAAACAGGAGGTTTGAAAATTCGGGGTCTAAAAGGCCAAAATACCTATGGTTTAAGCTTTTTTTTTAAATAAAAAAAATTAAACCAAGCCAAAACTACTCTTTGGACTTTGAAAGTGGGTCTGGTTGAACAGAAAAGATAACAATTTTAGATTAGCGTGGAAGCCAAATGGAAGATAAAGTTCAGGGAAAAAAAGGTTTCAACACGGTAGTTTGAGGCTCTTGACAACGAGCGAAACTAAGTTAGGTTAGGTTAGGTTAGGTTAGGTTAGGTTAGGTTAGGTTAGGTTAGGCTAGGTTAGGTTAGGTTAGGTTATGGTAGCTGCCACTGTAAGAGAGAGAGACCTCTGTAAGAGACCACATATTTCACTCGATTTTCGAAAATGTGTATGCAACTAGTGTTGCCATTTGTTTCTAAACAAACTTTCGATGAAATTCGACCAACTCCGACGTCAACCGACCAAATTAAAAATTTTAAATCATATTTAAATTACAATTTTATTTTTTTAATAAATTGTTTGTACTAATGAAACGAACCGAAATTCGTTTAACCCTTTCGGGACTACTGGGATAATACGTCCCAGCAAGTTTTTAAGACCCCTCAAAAGAATCATTCATATCTTATGACCCACTCTAAATAATTATTCGAATTATATGTCCTCGGATAAAAGTATAATTTTAGAATTTGTGAGTATGAAACATAAATTTGTAGACCCAATTTTGATAGCATGGGAACATTTTCACCAAGAGCATTTTGGTTTTCCAAATTAAACTCCGTCCCGAAAGGATTAAGCAGACCAGCGGATCAAAGTAAAAAAATCTGACCAATTTTGGTCCGAAAGGAAAAAAACTCGGCAACTCTGTATCCAATACTGTTTTTTCCGACATGTTTTACAAAGGACCGAGTTGAGAACGCCTGGAGAGAACTTTTGCAGCAGGTCGCAGCCCGGTTACGAGTTCTTGTGCTCCCTTAACCCTTTCGCTATTTTGTTGCCATATGGCACATTGCTACTTTGTGGACGTCTAAACCCTCTGTGGTTTCATGAATACATTTTTTGTGGGTCCTTAGAATAGTTTAAAGTTTTAGAAAAAATACGAAATTAATAAACTGAATATTAAAGTTAAAACAAGAGAAGTATACACGTTTTTTTAATGGTATATCTTGACATAGTAAAGGAACAAGAAGCAGAAAAATTAGATAACTTTTTAATTTGACATTTTCTTTCAACTTAGAAATGTTTTTCAAATTAATTTTGTGTGAAGTAAATGAAAAAATATTCAAATTTTTATTAAGCGTAAAAAGTATTTTTCATCAAAATCTGACAAATTTGTTCATCAAAATCTGACAAAGTCAACAAAGGCTTAAGAAAATCGTAATTAATTGGGTCCATTGATTTCATATGTGGAAAAGTACTCAAAATCAAACTTAATTCAATACTTACAACAAGGAATCATTTTTCAATGTTCAAAAATTAACATCAGTTGAGGTAAAAATTTGGCCAAGAAAGAATACTTTTCTGAGGTTTCTGGCCAACAAGACTACTACAATCTACCAGGCTTCGTAAGGAGCTCAAACGGGTTCAAGAAGCATGCAAACCTAAGCTCGATTGATTATGCGAACACAATGGGCCTTTATGGCTTAAGTGGGTTACGCCTTAGGCAGTCACTCCTGAATGATCTAATACTATATAAACTTGTATTTTATTAAAACTTTGACATTGAAATTTCTTGCTAGTTTTTTATCTGCATTTTTTTCTATTTCTGGTTTTTGCTTTTAAGTTTTATGATTTTTTTTATTACTTATGTATACATGTAGATACTTTTGAAAATATAAATTGAAAATATAAATATAAAATATAATTTTAATTTTAAACAAATAATAGAAACACATTCAAAATAAAATTCAAATTACGTATATTTTTACGAAAATGAGTTCTCTGTAGGCTTATTTCGGATCTCTGGATTGTGCTTGAAAAATAAAACTACTTCAATTATTCAGCGCAAACGCAGTCAAAAACCAGCAATCACTTTATTTACAAATTTACATTTGTTTGTCTTTACACTTGCTACTACTTATTGGACTATTTCATGTTTCCCGTTTGCTTGCTCAAATCAGACTCGACCTCTGCGCTGAAGCCGGCTGCCTTTTATACTTGTCTGATTATCGCTCCGATTGTTCTCACACATTCCAGTTGGACTATCTCTCGATCGTTCTTACACATTATAATTAGCCTATCTCTCGATCGTTCTCGCACAGCCCATTACCATCGCGAGCCATCCTTGCCATATCGAAATTATAGCAAGTCGGCTGTACTCTAAAGTGCGTGCCTAAAAGTATGCCCGTAAAAGCATTCAAGCATAGCACAGCAACTGAGTGCCTCATCGTTACAATATGTAACTCTAATTTACCTTACTTTTCTTAATTTTAATTAAAAAATTGCACTTTAAAATTGCAAACTAAATTAACAATGAGACATTTTAATAATGTTTTAAAATCACGAAATTCCATTTTTCGAAATCCCAAGCATCTCTACATCTGTTTATGTGTGCAGATGTATTTGTCTTCTATGGAATGCAAGTTCGGTGGAAATGTGTCATAAACACACACACATGCAAATCACATGCGCATTCTTAAAAGACGACAAGTGCGACGGTGAAGACTGAACAAACAAAAGTCATGCATGTCGACTGTTGAGAAGTAGAATTCGGAATTTGGTTTGAATTTAAGTGTACTTTCAATGCATTTGCCTTGAAGATGTTTAACTTGTGGAATGTGACTGAAAGCTCTTGGCACACTACAGAAGATGTCTTTGGGAGAACTTTAAGATATGCCACAATTGTGAGACTGGAAGAGAATTTATTTTATCAACTTGAATAGGAACGACTTAAATACATTGCTGGGCAGCTTAATTGAGAAATCCGAGCAATAGCTGCCTGAAAAATTTAAGTTGCACCAAAACAAACCAATTTAAACTTTGCTCTACTTTTACCCATCAGGGCGATATCTTTTTCATATGATTGATTGAGTTGAGTTGAATTGAGTTATGATTTCAACTCACTGAATCAGTTCTATAGTTTCAAGATTAGATAGATAGATATAGATTTCAACTCACTAAACTAATTCTATGGTGGTTTACAATATAACAAACAAATACATTTTGGAAATTGTGTTCATGTTTAAACTTTAGTAGTTCACCAATAAACTCACCCGTGTGAAGCCATGCGCTTCCGCCGCCATTTAGAATAAAACTCAGAATACAATTTTGTTTTTGTACCTCAGTATATGTTCAATAAGCTCTCTGAAAAAAAATCGTCTACGTTTTTCCATAGTAAAAAAATAAATCGGTAAAGTTAGGCTCTTTCTCGAAAAGTAAGCGGAAGTTACTAAATCATAATCGGCCGATTTACTTTCCCATCCAAACCATTTTCGTTGTTTACATGTACTTTTACATCATTTCTCCTCTTCATTTTTGTCAAACAATGGTTGTTCTTCATTACATTTGAAATTAGCATCAATTAAGCGGACGAAAACATTTCAACTTTTTCCGATTTGTCCGATTTGTTATGCGACTATGAAAAATACTAGAAAATTTATTTCCAAAGATTTTATTGAATACGTACTGAAGTATCAGGTGTACAACTTTGCTTCCGCCGTTTTCCGATAGGTGGCTGTACCGGCTGAGGCTGGTTGAAATACATAGATGGTAATGCCTTTAAAGTGAGTGTGGACAGTGCCTAACGAATTGTCATCGCCGTTTCAGTGACAGTTGTTCTTGTTTTCGTATTATTCACGCTCGAAAATGTCCGTTTATGTGCCCAATTCTCGCCATTTGCGGGAAGATTTACTTTTCTGTTACAATTCGAAAAAAAATGCAGCTGAAGCGCATCGAATGCTCTCAGAAACTTACGGTGATGCTGCTCTGAGTGAAAGAACGTGTCGGGAGTGGTTTCAACGTTTTAAAAATGGTGATTTCGACATGACAAAGTCATCCTCCAACACGACAATGCTCGGCCTCACGTCGCAAAAGTGGTCAAAAAGTACCTGGAAACGCTGAAATGGGAAGTCTTGTCCCACCCGCCGTATTCCCCAGATGTCGCCCCTTCTGACTTCCACCTATTCCGTTCGATGGCACACGGCCTGGCAGATCAACATTTTCAATCCTTCGAAGAATTGGAAAAATGGATTGCTTCATGGATAGCGTCAAAAGAGGACTCCTTTTTTCGAGCCGGGATCCGAAAATTGCCGGAAAGATGGGAGAAAGTTGTCGCTAGCGACGGACAATACGTTGAATAATACATCTGTAAGCACTTTTTCGCAATAAAGCTTTTAATTTTGGAAAAAAACGGCGGAAGCAAAGTTGTAAACCTGATATATTAAATCAAATTGTTTACATACAGAATCAGGAATTATCATGAATTAAGTGAGTAAAAGTCCGGTGGCCCAAAAAAGCTCCAACTTTAACGATTTGTTTTGCGACTATGAAAAATATTCGAAGATTTCTTTCCAAAGATTTTATTGAACACACACTGAGGTACATTCAACCAAATTGTTTACAAACAAAAATCTTTGATAAAACAAAGGTTAAACTAACTTTAACGAAATTACTGGCATAGCTAACCTCAGCCACGTATCGCTCAACTGTCGCACCTGTTAATCTCGCTGGCTGCTTCCCTTCCCGCCACACTTGTCTGTGCGGCTCAAATGAATAGCAATGATTTCAATCATAACCAGATTACATTGCAATGATCTCTTTTAGCTGCTAAAGCCACATGCCGTGAGAATTTATGATTTGGCCACTTTCGAACTGAGTTGAACGTTGATAAATCAATTCAACTCACGCGCGGCGCGTACGTCAATCACAGCGTTCTGATACGAGTATAGTAAACTCAATGCGAAAAAAAAGTGAAAGTATGTTTATAGGTAAAGAAAGGTAAAATCATCACGAGAAAATACGTGCCGAGCTAACACACCGGATATGTGCTTTTGTGATTCGTATATATATGTAGTAGACTTACCTCTGTATAGACGAATGCTTGTTTTTGGCAGATAAAACTTTTGCAAAACTCTTAGAGCCTACAGCGGTAGATAAGACATGTTCCAGGATAAGTACACGATTTGCCAGTCAAAATACAGACGCAATACATAAATCTTTGCTGTCACTTGCAAATTTCTTCAAGCAGTCATAAGCCATTGGCACTTGAACGTTTGTTAAAGGAATTTGATTGAAAGCTTCAATGATTGAGCTGCGATAGCGACAGAAAAGAGTGGAGAAAAATGTGCTGTCGAACTGTGGGCGTTTTAGTATGCATTCGCAGTGAGCATGGAACATTATTGATGCTGTCCTGGGAACAGGATTTGATTTTTCCAATCCCCCAAAAACCTAGAATGCAGTTTATTTACCGATTTTGTGTATTCAAATTTCAGTTCTTCCCCTGACTTTTAATTTTACTTTCTATTTTTCTTCCTTTCAAACCCACATTGAACGAATGAACCCAAGCGAAAAGCTGTTGAAACTCTACCGACAAAATATTCAAAGCCCAACAAATATCGAATTGAAAATGCGTCAAATTGCTGCCAAAAACAATTGATTAAATTTTTCATGCTCGTTTAAACGTCATCAATATTACTGACAACAATGACGCATTGAGAGCAATGCATTTCCCAATTTGTAACAACAACAACTTAAGATTGCTTGTTATGCCGTTGGCCGACAAGCAATCAATTAAGTCGCCATGCGCAATTAAATAATTTAATGAGCATAATTACAGATCAGCAGACACACGAGCGCGTCATCAGAGTTCATTGACAAGCAAACAGTAAAAAGAAGAAATAAAAACAGACAAACTTGAGCCAAAACGCTTACAACGCCCACGAAATAAAATTCTGCCACAATGTTGAAATCGTTGCGCAATTTATGAGAATTGAATTGATGAGTGAGAAATAAATAGAGTGAGAAGGCTATAGGATAAAAAATAATGAGAAAGGACTGGTCGGTTTTACTTTTTCTATCGGTGACGCACACATTTCATTTTGCTCGGTTTTGCCTACAACTTTTCAGCGCAACACCACTTGAAATCATTTCTCCAGAAATTTTTGTGTTTAGAAAGGTTTTAGCCCCAACCGCCCTGTGTGCACCAGTGCTGGCCTTCGACTGTTGCGACCTCATTGTAAACTTTTCCAATAAATTGACATCAATGCGCACCAAAAACAACAACAAAAAGAAAAACCTCAACAACAAAGTTTACTTTAGACATTTCACAGTGGGAAAGTTGAAAGAACCCGCCACATCTATTCAATAGGATTTTTCTTACAACTTGTCGACGCTGTTAGGCGCCTAAAACGCCACCCAAAATGTCAGTGATTGCCGTCAGAGCGATAACACTGTGTAACAAAATAAAACAAAAATAACTTACTCTAACTCGAAAATTAATAAAAAAAAAAGGCGGAATCTGCAATTCTAATGCACTAAAAAAAATTTTAATTTGTTTGTGTATCAGTATTTGAAATAACAAAAAGATACAAAATGAATGATCAAAGCAAGAATAATGAAATTTTGGCATGTGATCAAGGAGCTTTGAGGTTTTAACTTACTTAATTTTCAAGAAAATTCTGTGTAAATTTTCAAGGATATAAAGGATTAAAATTTTCAAAGGACCTTTTATATCCTTTTTCTACAAATAGATACAAAAATCAATTTTATTATAATTCTTGAGCCTCTCCTCTTTTATTTGATATACATATCGCCATATTCTAGCGAAGTTAAGTATTTTTTTATATATTTTTTTTATCCCCTTCAAAATTGACTTCAACATTTTGAAGAACAAAGAATGTAGAATTGAAAAACTACGTATGGAGTATTACTAAATTTGGTCTTTAGTTTCACGCACATATGGATTTTTCTCGGTGTTAACATTTTTTTGAATTTTTGTCGCTTAGTGTAATGTGTCCTGTGTCTATTCTGACAGTCCTTTGCACAGTTTTTACGCCTTTCAACTACTGTCTAACCCTTCTTGGATATCGTGGAATAGAAAAAATTCAATTATTATGGGACACTGCAGCTGCGACGCATTTGTGCCCTGTGGGTGTGAATGGGTTAAATTAATTATGTTTAGAAGCACTTAAAAACGCTGCGTTGTTTGTCTGTGTCTGTCTGTCTGCAAAAACAATATACTTGCAGCTGTACTTACATATGCGAAATATGCGCAGACTTTCAATTATGTTGCCATGCATTCACTCACACACACACACACACACACACACACACACACACTCACACTCACACGCCCCATAAATACCACAAATAATCAAGTAAATTGAAATTTTTCGCCTCTTCAACAACTACAGCAGTTTTCTTTGGTGCTATTATGCGTCGCATTAGAGTCGGTCGTGGCGCGCAGCTGTCACACTGAGCTGTAATTGTTCCACCGTTTCCCACATTACCCATTAAACCCCACCCAACCCACCCATCCACACTTTCACTCACAAGCAAATACAATTAGCCGCGTTCATTTACTTTTGACTGCTGCTCGCACACACACACATTGAATTCGGGCCAACATTGGTTGTGGCGAACATGTTGCCAGCAGCCAGTGTTGCAACTCACATTTTGTGTAGCGACAAAGACCGACGCCAAAGTGTCATCGTCAACAAAGAAAGTTTCGTCGTTCAACTATTGAAATGAAAGCGAATCGTTTGTTTGTGGTTGCAACTATGAACTGAAAAGTTTTTGAACTTTCAACTTTGAATGGCGCACAAAACTAACGCGCCAACTCTTTGTCAAAACCAATTTTCACAGAATTTGCTGTTAACACTTTATCCACTGTGGCTGGTTGAGTGTATTTGCAAAGGATTGTGGGAAGAAATATCACGTTTGGAATATTATGGGATGCAGTGTTTTTATGTCCACAAATTCAGCCCAAATTCGAATCACCAGATGGTCTTTCACTTGTTTAAAACATTGAGAAATAATGGAATAAAAAAAAACCAGTAAATGAATCAAATAACAAAAAGAAGAGAATTGTACTTTCAATATGATTGTTTTATCAATAAAAAAATGTTTGTGCAATTGAAAATTACAAAATTAAAAATCACGAAAATTAAAACAAAAAAACTAATTTTGAATTTAACAGCGAATTTACTGACAATAAAAATGTTTTCTATACAATAAAAATTAAAATCAAAAACTCAAACTCAAGAAAATCAAACTCATAAAAAATGTATACAAAACAAGCAATTAAGTTATAGTAATGAAATTTTTTTTCTTCCCTTTTTATCCGCTTGTTTGTCCATCCCTCCAATTGTCTGCGTGTTCGTCTTTCCAACAGTCTGTCTAACAATCCATCTGTCTGTCCTGTTTTCTCATCATGCTTTCATTCCTTGTTTTTGTTTCGCTGCTCCATCTTTCCCCGACTCTATCCGTCTATCAGCCCATCTTCCTATCTTTTCATTTATCTATTAGTTCATCTTTTGTTCCCCCAGCCGCTTATTAGTCCAACTTTAAGTTGCTCTAAACGTCTTTCAACCCATCTCTCTATTACTATATCCCTCTAATGGTCCATCTTTCTATCTCTCCTTCCATCTATTAGTACATCTTTCTGTTTTCTTATTCGTTTATGCATTCATCTGTGCATCTAAAAGTTCATCATTTTATATCCTAAGCTGTCTATTAGCCCAAGTTTGTGTTCCTCTAATCTGTCTCTCTATATGTCTACTATTCTGTCTAGCTATCCATCCATCAATCCATTTTTCTTCCTCTCTATCCTTCCATTAGTCCATCTAGTCCATTAGTTCATCTTTTTGTCTACCTAATCGTCTATAGGTCCAACCAATAATAATTCTAAACGTGTATTTGTCCAACTGTCTGTTTTTTAATGTATCTAACAGCAATTGTGTATATCCCTCTATCCGAAAGAGAAAGGCTTCTTTTTCTCTATCAGTCTTTTTTAGTACATCTATCTGTATCTTCATACGTTTATGCATCCGTTCGTCCATCTACGAGTCTATCATTTCGTCCCCTCAATAGATCTTTAGGTTGCAGTTCATCATCCCAATCAATAATAATAATAATCGTCTATTAGTCCATCTTTAATCTTTACATCCGTTTATCAGTTCATCTTTCTCTCTTTCCCAATCCATGTACGCCTGCATCTTTAAGTCTTCGCATAGATCTATCAGTTCATTTTTTTCCTCTCTATCCATCTATCAGTTCACCTTTCTATCTTTCCATACGAATATAAGTTCATGTGTCTTTTTGTCTCCGCATATTAGTACATTTTTTAGTACCTCTAAGGGTCTATGAATCTATCTTTCTATTTCTGTATCCTTCTATCAATACATCTTTTTATCTCTCTATCCAACAATCAATTCATTTTTTCGTCATCCCATCCATCTATCTGTCATCATTTGGGTCTCTATGCATCCATTTAGTTGTCCATATTTTTGTGTTTTCATTCCTCCATCAATCCAACTTTCAGTACCTTTATACGTCTTTTAGTACATCTTTCTGTCTCTCTCCACTCAATCACTCACTCACTTCATCTTTCTATCTCATTATCTGTCTAACAGTCTATCTTTCTTTCAACGTCAATCAATGTCAATCAATCATTTGTCTTTCCAGGCATCGTTCAGTCCCTCTTTCATCTCTGCATTCGTCTATGGGTTTATTTCATTATTTATAAACTTACTCATATTTTTTTAACGTTACCGTAGATCGAGCTTTGTATCAAAAATTATACATTTGGTGTTTTTTTTTATTATAACTTTTTTCAGGATATAATTATTTGAACCATTCTTTGTGACTTTGTGTTTGGATTATGCTTGTTTAAAACCATGAAGAGAATGAAACACACAAAACACAAAAACTAACTTTTCATGAATTTATGTTTACAGTTTTATTATTTTTGCACATCGCTGAATGATGAATATCCTTTGTTCCTAATTCACAGACTTGATTTCCTATTTTCAACTCCACGAACGTCACCAACTTCAGCCACTCTGGCAGCAACAACTCACAGCGTCGTTAATTCACTCGTATGGAGATTGAACTAATAAATCGACTGCCGAAAGATTTAAGTTGAAACCATTGTCCCACGTCAGTCTTTCGACCATTTCGCACACTAAGTGGCCTAATAAATCGACCTAACTTATTAATCAGAAAGAGTAAAATAAATTGCCATCATTTCGCCATACATTACGTATTTCATTTTCATTCTCTAGTTTGAGTTTTCAATGTGTGAATGCCTGCACAATTCAACACAATAAAATATACACTGCAACATTTACGTATTTATTTGAATAGGAAGAAGAGAAAAAGAATAGGAAGAACGAAATGACACACATCGCATCGCTGCCATGAAATATTATTCAATGCACTCTCAGTGGTTGACTGTCAGTTAAAAGGTTTCATAGGAAATTGGAAAATACAAATTGCACTTTTACGAAATGCTGACAGTGCTGCAATTCCAATTTTAGGATATGTCAGTGTTGAAACATTTCAGTATTGGTAAAATAAAACAAAAAGTTAGTAAAAAAAAGAGATGTTTTTTTGTTTTGTTTCTGCGACTAATTGTCAACTGCAGCCATTCCGGGTCAAGTACCATTTACATGCGAGCAAAAAATCATTTTGCAGTAAAACGCTGCATTGTGTTCTTTCAGAGAAAATATGGTTTTCACGAGAGCAAAGCTGATTCGTTTAAAGCAATAAATTGCATTGTTCAAGTTTCGTTACATCAAGCAAAACTAGGATAGTGCAGTTGAAACTGCTTAACTGAAAAATACTGAATTAAAATATAAGCCCAGCTCCCATTTTTATTTGGTTTTTTTTTTTTTAAATTGTATAATTGAAAAGTTTGAAATTAAGTAAAAGAATATTTTCGTGCAAAACATAAATTTATATTATTTCAACATCACTTACATGAAAAAATTATATGCCATATATCATTACTTAACCCTTTCGACCCCGAAATTTTCCCTGTACCTCAATATTAATTTTTGGTATTTAAATCATGATACACTTTCCTGAGAAGTGTGCCACGCCTCTTGGTTAGAGTTCTAGAGCTAATTTACTTTTGAACAATTTTAACTTAAAACGGGTAAAATAAATTTTGTATCAATATTTTTTAATTACACAAAACTTATTTAATATTTATGGAAAAATACAAAATTGTTACTTTTTGATTTTATTTAACGATTTTTAAAGAAACATGGTTTTGATCAAACGCGCCCAATTCGTAGACTTCAATTAGAACACAAACTTTCTCTGATATCGCTGCAAATTATTGAAATTATTTTGCGGATAACTGTAAAATTTTTGTAATTTGCTTTGAATTCACTTCTAAAAATATTAATTTGTTGTTGTCTTTTTAAATTAAACCCATAAATCAATTGTAGCTTTTGCTATAAGATGACAAATAGGTGAAATTGCTCAGGTAATTTTGGGGTCGAAAGGGTGAAAAATACTGCCCTGCCTTATTATTACATCCCTGATAAGTGGATTAGCTAATCAGTTTTATTAGTTGGTACAGCTGTCTTTTGAAATTGCAACGAAATTTGAAAATTTCGGAATTATGTCATTTCTTTTCACTTATCCGAATTGAAAGAAATTCCACTTAACCCAGTGTTGCCAGATTAGGGCTTTTCCCCCTAGATTTGGGGTTTATTTGTTTGGATTGGTTGGAAATTTAATGATAAATATTTAAAATTAAATTTAATGCAAGCAAATGTTAAAGGAAATTTAATTATAAATATTTTATGGAGGAATTTAGAGGAAAAATGTTGAAGACATTTACGCTTTTTTAAATGTCTGTGGCCAACCAGGTTGCATTTTTTTTTTACATCAACACCTTATTCAGATATTTAGGCTAATGGGTCTTTTTTTATATTTATGTACCAAATAGAATGAGCAATTTTCTTGAAATCGCACACGCACAACAAAAGTGACACAACCCAAAATTTTTGATTTTTCAGGAAACGCAAAAAATGTTTTTCAGCTAAATAAAATTTTTTTTTAATAATGAATACACCGTTCAGTAGAAAATCCTAACAGATTATGCTTTATGATAAGTTGCAAGAATTTTTATTTTTATTTTACACTAGAAAATCCACAATTTTGAGTTGTGACTGTTTTGATGATATTTTAATTCAATAATTACCAAATTATTTCAAGTTATGCCACTTTTTCTGAATTTAATAATTATAAATGACAGTGAAAAAGTTGAAAGGAAAATTTTGAAAATTCATAATTAATTTTAATAATTAAAAATAAATACAAAAATTTTCAGAATTTTGCTTAAAATTAACTTTAACAAAAATGTATTTCGTCAAAAGTGACACAATTTGAGTTAGGACTCTTTTGCATTGAGTTGCCGCGATCAAATTGCATCAAACTTCTGACATGAAGAGAGACCAAACTGTATTTTTGCAACAGTTAACAACAACAAAATATACTGAGCTTTTCTTGAATGGATGATGGATGCATTGTGCACAGTATTAACACATAAACCCGAAAATGAAAAATTTTTAGTTGTGTCACTTTTGCAGTGCGTGTGCGAAATATTCATTTTATGTGTGCATTGTGCATTTGGGCGGACATTTTTGTTTTTAGGGGAAAATGGACTTCATTTTAAGGGGATTGCTTGAAATCCATCTCGTTAAAATGAAAACACCGAATAACTGCAACTAAGAAACTGGAAAAATTAATTTGCAACTAAGTCAACTCGACTGTACTACGTTTTGTTTTGTTTCTTATCAAAAAAGAATGCAATTTCTCCTAAAGAAAATTTCATTCGTTCCAAACAATTCCGCTTAAACTAAACTACAAGCATCGTTGTTCTGTTAGACAGATTACTAATTCCCTCGAATGAAAGCGTTTTATGTAATTATTCCAGTAAACTGTATGTATTATGTGTTAGTTGATGCATTAAAATCTCAACAAATTCTCTTCTTTGGAATCGACTTTGTTAAGAGAACACTTCAACCACTGACTGATGTACGCAACAAATATGGTTGTGTTTCATTTCAGACAAACTAACGCATTCCTGTTCAAAGCAGTGAATTGCATACTTCAAGCTTCATTATGCCAAGCAAAACAACAGTAAAAATCCTCTTCCTTCGAAGCAATTCATGTGAGCTAAGCACACTTGAGGCAACCCAATTTTACCTCGAAACAATTCAACTCACTGCTTCAACATTTCCACATAATCCACTGCCAAAAGAGACATTTCACCGAAACTTGGTCGAACTAGTCACTAACACAACCATGCATCATGCACAACATTCACCACACCCATTACTTAGCGACCAGCCAGGGCCATTGTTCCTTCACCCAAAATTGCTCAAAATCACCAACAGCTGCAAACTAACTGAAAGTTGCTATGAAGAACATTTATCAAATTTCTACAACCCATGTTCTTGGTTAATTTGTGCATGACACGCACACACTTGACGGCCAGCTGTACGTAATGTCAAGCAACTTGGCTTTTGTGTTGTGTGATTTGATGTCAACCGGAGTGTCGACAGCTGAAAATATGACACGAATCTATTCTTACCACTGACTCTGGGTACATTTGTATGAGTTGGTGTCTTACCAGGCCCGTGCGCAGAATTCGTTTATGGGGGGGGTTTTGACATATGTGTATCATGTTTGGTTATGAAGTTAATAAAAAATAATAAGAAACTTTTCTTATAAATGAAGACATTTTATTGTGTCTTGACTTGATATTCAGTTATTATATAATAAATTAACTCTGCGAGGTGTAGAAAAAAATGTCTCCAAAACTCTTTGCGGATCGACCTCGACATCGCGATGTATATTGAGCGAGGCTAATCCGTTCAGCCGATCTTCAGACATTGTTGACCTGAGGTAAGTCTTGAGGCGACGCAATGTTGAAAAGGAGCGTTCATTCGTCGCTGTCGTTACAGGCAGAACTGCCAAAATGCGAAGCATTTGATGAACATTTGGAAACGCATCTCCATTGCACACATCGAGTGCTTCAAGCGAATTTTTAACGTTCTTTCCGGCGATGAGTTGACGCCAAAGTTTGACTTCGTCTACCCAGATGTCACGGGAATCATCCCGCAAAATTGAAGAGTATGGTTCAAACAATTCTGCATTGAAATTCTTCATTTTGTTGGGGAAGAGGCAAGCAAAGTTTGATAAAATTTTGCGGTGATTCAAAAATCGATCTTGTAAATGGGTCAGAAACAAATCAATGTATGGGATGTAAATCGTTATGCGAAAATAATCTTCAACTGAATCAGTTTGTACGTTGGAGCGTTGAGTCTGTTTTGACGCGAGCCTTGGTTTCCGCAGTTCGATGTCGTATTTTGCGCTGACTTCGCTCGCTAGTGGAAAATTATG
This sequence comes from Melieria omissa, assembly GCA_963971225.1. Taxonomy (NCBI): domain Eukaryota; kingdom Metazoa; phylum Arthropoda; class Insecta; order Diptera; family Ulidiidae; genus Melieria; species Melieria omissa. Next base: position 116,531,243 of record OZ020268.1, read on the forward strand.
TGGAAAAATTCTCGATGGGGGGGGTTAGAACCCCCAAAACCCCCCCTGCGCACGGGCCTGTGTCTTACTGTGTGTTTATGTATGCGTTCCCTTGTTCAATTCCATGTTTTTCGTGCAGTCACTTAATCAAGTGGCAATCCCCGAATTTCGTGCACAAATGCTTACCTACGTTTTATGGCAATGCCGAATGGCTGAGCATTGTGGTAATTGATGGCAGACAACAGTCAACAGTTAACCGTGGCAGCTGTGAATTTATGCGAACTTTGGCCCAAGTCCGCGACCGTGTTGGCGATGATACTCAGCACATCAGCACTTACAACACAATCTGTCAACACTTCTGCCTCACAAATGGTGCAGCAAGCAAACAACAAGAACAGCCATTCATCGAATGTGAAAAACAAGTTGAGTGCAATGTCAACAAGCTGAATTGCTACAGACACGCCCGTTCAACTGCAAAGTCAAGTTCAAGCCACAGTTGCCACTTTTAGTCCATTTGAACCAAAAGTGTGCCTTTTTATTTCACTTGGGCCTTTGGGCCTTTTTGAGTATTTTTTGAGTTTTTTTAATACAAAAAGTTTGTAAGCCAAAAAAAAAGATTACATTTTTGAAGGCAATTCGTAAAAATTTCAATAAAAAAGTGTTGTTTTGCTTTTATGCTAAAAAACCGAAACAAAAAAACATAAAAACTTGAAATGGAAAAATGTTGATGCAACAAATTTTAGTTGAGTGGCAACTTTGATCCAAGCACACTCTGTACACATAAATTGGCAGTGTAGCGCGCAACACTTGACGCCAGTTGAAAGCAATGGGCAGGTGCCTCATGCATTCGGGCAGCTAACACAGAGATTATTTACCTCTCGCTTTGTGTCCAACAAACGAATGAAAGCAATAAACAATAATGTCATTGCAAAGCGCAACGAACTCTGCCGTTATGAAAGTATGCGACAACAACAACAACAGGAAATTCGCAACTGCGATCAATTTTCTATGCACTGCGCCTGTTGGTAGGCAACAAAAGCGTTTTACTCAAACACAAAGCAGGTTTGTTAAATGAACAACAAATATTGACTGTTTTTTATTGCATACTTTTAGGTTAGCATGCAATGAGCGCTTAACCCTTTCGCTACTTTGTTACCATATGGCAACATGCCACTTTGGGGATGTCTGAAAATCTCTACGGTTCCAGGAATAACTTTTTTTATTGATCCTTAGAATAGTTTGAAGTTTTTGGAATAATACAAAATTAATAAAATGAATATTTAAGTTGAAATAAAGATGAGTATAAACGTTTTTTGAATCTTCTATCGTTACATAGTGAAGAAAGAAGAAGTAGAAAAACATAAGGAGCATTTTTAAATTTAATTTTTATTTCAATTCAGATTTTTTTTTAAATAATTTTAGCTGAAATCAATTATTAAATATTAAATTTTTGGTGATTAGAAAAAATGTTTAGGTTTAAGTAATTTTGACAGCCACACTTGAAAAAAAAGGATTCGGCAACAAAAATTAAAAAATTACTATCGAATGTTGCTGAAAATCACACAAAAGACAACATCGATAAATATAGAGATTTAACTTTTCCCAGAAAAAACCTGTAGCGAAAGGGTTAAGCTAGTTTTGTTCGTCAAAGTTCTATGACTATGAATTCGTTCTTGTTGCTATTTTGTCAACGTGAAAGCTTGACATGACGAAATGTTATCAAAAATGAAATATTGCAAGAATAACAAAGAATTCCTCTTATAAAAATTTGGACGAATTTTTTGAATTTATAAATTTTCCGAAAAAAATATTCTATTTTCAAGAAAAAGTAGGACTGTAACTGGTTGACCAGGTCGGTCATCAGGCCAGGCCAGTACCAGTTGGAGTTCCTTAATGTTGCAAATCACCCTACAATGGATTGATGAGAAGTGTTCATAGCGAAGTTCTGCATTGACTTAAGTAGTCTCATGCTTGAGATTCCCAAAAACGAAATTAACCCAAAGAACGCGGTTCCTGAGTGAGACGCAGTCCTGAATGTCCAAGGATTTCATGACATCATTTTCTTTGCATTTCCTGCTTTCATCCGATATGCAGTCCCGAGTCTCCAAGCATTCCTGGACACTATTTTCTTTGCATTTCCTGCTTTCATCCGGTTTTGTGTATCTGCGATGGCTCTGCAGTCCTTGCGCGGAAGCAAGAGAACGAATCACTGCGTTGTATTGAATTGTTCAAGCATTACTTCATTTTGCCTTCGATTTCCTCCTCTGGTTATCAGGCCCCTGTTCCTCATTTTCTCATCTTCATCTTCTCATTCGACAACATCTGCTGCCTCATTTCCCCTAATTTTACCTCCTTATCTTTGTGACCGGGTACCCAATAGATACTCAACTTGCGGTTTAAATACAGCTAACTAGTCGATCTGAATACAACTACTAACAAATATATAAACATTATATCAGCTTCCTCCAAGTTCAATGTTGCTCTAGTGCTGTACCCATGTAACAAAAGTAATTATAGTTAAAACCAAAAGCCTCCTAAGTATTATTTCTTTCTGTGTATTCATTTCTTTCTGATGAGCTCTAAAAATAGTGTAACGATGAGGCGGCACTCTGTGCTGCGCTGTGCATGAATGAAGTACGGCAACCTTGCTATAATTCCGATATGGCAAGGATGGTTCGCGAAGGTTATGAGCTGTGCTAAACAATCGAGGTAGAGAGTACAACTAGAATGTGCAAGAAACATCGGCGCAGTAAGAAAACAAGTATAAAAAGCAGCAGTGTGCAGCGCAGGGAGTCGAGTCTGTGTTGAGCAAGCAAAGGGGAAACATGCAATAGTAGTAGTGTAAAGTAGTAACAAGTGTAAATTTGTAAATAAAGCGATTGTTGGTTTTTGACTGCGTTTACGCTGAATAATTGAAGTGGTTTTATTTTCAAGCTCAATCCAAAGACGAACTTAGAGAAGTCATTTTCGTAACAATATCTAAAACTTCACAAGAAGAAGAAAGAATCATGCATTATGTGTTGCGTTTCGCCAAGTCTGCCAGCCCAACACTGAAGCACAGAGGTTCATGTTGTCTGCTTCTCTTGCATTCTTTGGCCGCACAGCCCGCAACAAGTAACATTCGCGGTCCCGAATCGATGAAGCTTCATTTTTAACCCCAGAAATACTGCAAGTTTTTCATACCACAAAGACTGCATATCATATCCGTTGATATCTTGAAGAGTACACATCGCATTTGACTAATTTTTCAAAAAAAATTAATTTTTTAAATATCAAATTTTTCACGAAAAAAAGTAACCAAAGTAAAAGTTGATAGAAATACTAAAGAAAATATAATAATTAATTATTATTGACTGGCACGACAGCCCGCTTACGAGAGACTAAGGCCTAGCTTCCCGCAGCCACCCATGTTGTGCGTGTTGTGCGTGAAAATATAGATATTTAAAAATAAAAAACCATAAAAATGGCCGCAATGGTGTTTCTAGTGTTTAACAACCGTGGCCTTTTTGTATCATAAGAACGCGACATACTGAAGTATATGTAACCACCAGTGTCCATGAAGAATTTTCTTTCTTCTTCTTTCTTTCAAAATATTTCATCACAAATCTTACTTGGCTTAATAGTTTTTTGTTATTCGAATTTAACTTATTCTTAGACGAATCCATTAAATTGAACTATGTGTAAAAGAAACCTTTTCACGCAATTCTCTTTACTACGCATTTACAATATTAGCAAAACCCTAACTTCAAATTCACCCAATCATAGTTCAGACAACAGCATTTTCTCACCCAACTTTAAAGTGCTCCAACTTTTCAGAACTTTTAGCCATAAGCCTCCTCTGCGTAATGCCACAGTGCGCACCTTCCCCCCCTCCCTCCGTTTTTCTTCTATCAAATCAATAATGCGCTTCATAAACTTTCAACTACAAACTTGCACAAACTTTCAACCTGTAGCTGTTAACAACAGCAACATGACACCAACAACTTCCAAACTACTACAGCAACACGAATAGGATTAAAATTCATTGGGCGCTTAAGGTGTCAAGTTTTAACACACACAATTAGCACAGCAAATATCGGCGGCCAAACGTAAAATGCTATAGCGATCTCGTGTTTGTTCGGCGTAATTAATTTTGCCGCACAAAGCGCGAACAACAACACAACTAAGCTTTTTATGAATGCGACCTCTACACGTCGGCCGCTGAGTTCTATTTGTGCAACCAATTAACTGGCGGACGGGCGAGCGAGTGTTTCATTTCCGTTGCGGCTTGGCATTGCTTTCTTTCATTTTTATTTGCGTAGTTTTTATAAAAGTGTATCAATTTTATTTTGCGCACAACAACAAAGCAATGGTTAGAACCACAGCGCAACTGAACTTGTTGAGAAAGTTTTCGTTTGAATAGTTCGCAATGTTGTTATTACTATGGCTGCACTCCCAGTTTGCCATTTGCTGACCCTCAACCAGCAAAAAAAAATCACTTGTACCCAGGTACAGTTATTTAGGATTCATAAAAATCTACATGTGCATGTTTACTGAGCAAAAATCAATATGTCGCTCAAACAAACATGCAACCAAGCCAACTTGCATAAACAACAATTCAGTGTGGGAATGCACACAAGTTGCGTTTGAACAGAAACTGCTTCACGCACGTAAAAATTTCGATATGAAAGTTGAAAATTTAAAATTTACGAACGCTACAATCGGCACATATATGCATTAAACGCATAAATATTGGGTTGACGAAAACATATTAGCCATTAGTTATTTTAGTAAGAAGATAAAAAATTGATGTCCAAAAACGCATTTAAAAAAATATTAAAGTACAAAAAAATAATTTCTCATTGTTTTCAACTACCTTTTGCTATTTTGCGACTTTATATTTAATAATCGCAATCGCAATCGTAATCGCATCACACTCAAATGAACCGGCCGATTTCCATGGAATTATTTTTGTTGAATTCGCATTGAGTCAATTCAGGTTCGTGAGAAAAGAAAATTCCCGAAAATCGATTGGAAAAGTCGGAAAATAACTGCTATATTTGACCGTGAATCACATGAGATCGGCTGAACCGATTTGGTTTTTTTTTTGTTATATTCGTAGTTGTCAGAGCAAGGTTTGTATAAAAGAAAAATTTAGGAAAACGGGGCGTGGCACTTTTTCACCAGCCAACATTTTCAGACAATAATTTTGGAACCATAAGTCACACATCAATTAAATTCACTTCGAACTTACTTTATTAAGTCATGTCTTCGACAGAGGGAATGGGCGAGTATGGGACGAGGGGGCGTGGCACCACCCTTACAAGCCAAATCTTTATAATGGAATATCTTCGAGATCGTCAAGTGCACAGCATGGAAAGTTTGTGTACCATCGTCTCATAAATGTGTCATTCTATTAATACAATTTAATGGGCGTTGGACAAGGGGCGTGCCATATTTGTTTGACCCAATATTTCAGCAGAACTGTAAGTCGCACATCAATGAAACTTGGCATGAAAATACCATTCAGTCATATCTTTCGATGGAGAATGGGGCGGGTATTTAACAAGGGGCGTGGCACCGCCAATACATCACAAATCTTTTATATTGAATAGCTTCGGAGTCGTTAGCTACACAGCATTGAAAGTTTGTGTACCATCGTCTCATGGATGTGTCATTCTACTGTTAAATTTTGATGGGCGTTGGGCAAGGGGCGTGGCACATTTTTTATGACCCAACATTTACGCAGTACTGTAAGTCCACTTAGTAACACAATTCAACTAGAAGAAATTTGTGAGCATTGGACAAGGGGGCGTGGTACTGCCTCAATTTTTGTATACATAGATTGTTTGTCCTAACTGACGGATTGATTGATTGATTTATCATGAGCTACAAACATTAAATTTGAACTTTAGGTACATCTTGAAGAATGAACTTCCGCTAAGACGGGATTTTTAGAAATTTGTATCGGGGGAAACAAGAGAACTTGCGTGCAAAGCCGCAGGGCCCAGCTAGTAATAAATATTCTCAATAAGACATTTTTCACGTCACCTGTAACCGTTATCATGTAATAAATATTTTTGAGTTGCATAATAACTCTTATGAGTTATAAGTATATTTTTCATTCTCGATAGTTATTATTTTCGGAATTATTTTTTTAAGTTGCTTCATAACTTTTATTTATCACTTTTTTTATTTATGTTACCGATTACACTGTACGTGAAATTTTCCCTCAAAAATTCAGACATGGAAAATTTGTTGTTGTCGAATCGCATCGTTTACTTTAAAATTTCGAGAACGAAAACAAGCTGGTTTGCTTCCTGTAAAGCAGACACAAAAAATTGCCCAGATGCAGCTAACCGTTTTACAGTGATTTATTTTATTGTTTCTCTCAAATTTATTCATTTGTGAAATGTCAATCATACGCCCCGTTGTACGGAAAGCTGCATGATTGAATTTATGTTCGGCATAACTCTCTTGTATGCATTAATTGGATGAATTCTTTTGAAGTTGATGTATGAAAAGTACGAGTATATTTTTTTATATTCCACGTGTTAATTTGCATTCAGTGGAAACGCTCACTTGGTCATGTCGTCGTATAGACAATGGCCAGTTAAATAAATAAGCTGAAAAAGTGTTGAACCACAAACCGAAGTTCATTTTCACGAGTGCTAAAAAATTGCAGAGGAGTTGCACAAAAGTTTCCTCGCAGTTTACATTTCTACAGCTTCTGCAGAAGTCATTATACAGCAGACCCAGTCTTTTGGCGCATTGACCAATGGGGCAGTGTCCAGTTTTGATGCCTGCGACAACTTCTACACGCATCGGTTGCCTGGATCTGCGCTGGTCAGTCGAGAGTCAGATTTGTTTTGTTTGTCTGTGGGGTCTTTCGCATTCTTTAAAATAAGGAATGAGCCAAATCTGCTGAAAGTTGCAAGTATATCAGAGTATACAAAGTCGTGCTATCTTCATCAGCTAATAATTTATTTTATTTAGTTTTTCCTCAAAATTTCCACAACATCTAAAGTGTAAATGTGTAAGCATTGCACGCATAATGTTTAAAACCTTAAAAAGAATACACCAAAAATCCATTTATACGAACACAATTTTATACCAACAACTTAACATTTTTGTAAGCTAAACGGCAGTAACGAGCAAATAAAAAAATATATAAAAGCTAAGCGAGCAAACCAGGCAACCCAACGAAAAGTACAGCGTCGACGGGCTGTTGGTGCGCTTTGGTGCTGTACAGTCATGCACACACACACACACACACATACAAGCAAGTGCAAACAATCCCTGCAAGACATGACTGATGGGAATTTCAACACATTCAAACGAATTTTATTTAAACCAACACTAATGCATAGTTTTTTCAAAATTTTCCTCACATTTTGGGACTTTTTTTTGTCGGTTGGAAAAAATACATTCGATTGTATTCATTGCGACCATAAAATAACATATGCGAGAACGAGATAGCTGATGTAGCCATTGACGGCACGTTAACAGCGTTACCATAAAAATGTATTTTCTACTTTTCAAAATCCCTAAACGAAAACTTCATAGTCGCATAATCTCAGCAGGCTGCAATATCTTAACAAATGACATAAAACCGGAGTCGAAAAATCCCTAAATAACTCGACACGAAAAATGCTCCTAAAAACAAAAGTATTTTTTAGACTAATTTTCGGCTGCTGAACACGAAACTGAAAATCAAGATATGTGCTCATAACTGAAATAAGAGGGGAAAAACGTGTTTTTCGAAGATTTTTCGAAAACGCTTCTTAAGAAAATTTTTTGATTTTCAGTTTCGTGTTCAGCAGCCGAACATTAGTCTAAAAAATACTTTTGTTTTTAGGAGCACGCGATGAACCAATTTTTTGTCGAGTAGTGTAATCAAAATTCCGAAAACAATTTAAATATTCACAAAAATTCGAAGTGGCAACACTGAGTAGTCAATTTACAAAAAGGTTTCGTGTGATTTTGTGTGAATTTAGTGAAAAGTTGCGTGAATTGATTGAAATTGCAAAATTACAACTTCGAAATTGAAGGCGCTGCTCGAAACCGAAGATAAGTATTAATATTAAACATGTTTTTTTAATAATATAAATCGTAAATGTTGTTAATATTTTGTTTAACAGATTGTGGACAAAAGCGAGACCGAATTCTGGTCAGAGCTGATTCTGAGTGAGCAGGACAAATATACGTTTGATTATGTACTGAAAACATGTGTGTTAGAATGTAATACAAAATCGCACGTACACAAAATTTCCCATCAGATTTTTCACTGGGCTCCTCAGAAACTTAGGAGAAATCTGACTGAATTCCCATCACACATTCCGATCAGATGACTAGTCATATGACTGGAAGTGTTCTTGCAGGGATGTGACTTAAATTTGCTGCGTTGTTGTTGCGTTGTTCCTGTAAGCCACATGTGGCACACATCAAGCGAATTTTGCTGCAAGCTCGTTCCTCGAGTTATCTGTTGTTTTTTTAATTTTAAGCAGAAGACATGGCCGCTTACTGCCGCCTTGGGTGTGCAAGCAATATGGTCGCATTGTTGCTGCATATTAAATGGCAAACAAAGCCAGGCAGACTGGCAGCCATTCACGTAGGACACCGACTGGCCAGGTGGCCCACTGCTGAGTTGAACAATTAAATCTGTTAAGGTGGACGCGATTTTACTTGAACGTATATTTGTGAAGCGGCTACGCTGGCTCGGTCATGTCTGCCGTATGGACGACGAAGCTCCGGCGAAAAAGGGGTTCGATGCGATGGTTGGAGGTCGACGGCGAAGAGGGAGGCCGTGTCTCCGGTGGAAGGACCAAGTTGAAGAGGCCCTGTCTCATCTCTTGGTGTGACCAACTGGAGAAGGCGCGCGCAAAGCAGAGGCGCCTGGAGAGAAGTATGTGGCAGGCCGTAACCCGATAACGGGTTGTTATGGCCAGTTTAGTAAGTAAGTAAGAATATTTGGTGAATTTTTGTTAAATTTTTGTTTTCTCGTGCATGGATTTTTAAGACTTGAATGTTGCAGCAACGTTACGCTTTGAGGCGTATTTGCACGCAATTAGCACTTTGGCGGCGTTGTGGTCAACTTGAAAGCAAATGAATTGTTAACATAAAAACGAAAAAAGTGAATTAATTTGGACGGCGCATGTGCATACGAAATTTTGCAGCAAATAAGATTAAATAAAATACTGAAAAACATTACGAGCGGAATTAAAATACAAAATTATAAAAACTGAACTAAGTAAAAAGAAAAACGCTGAGCTGAGTGCATTAAATTCAGCTACAAAGAGCGACAAAATCGTTAGTTTTGTTGACAGTTAGGTAGCTTTTACAGCTCGCAGGCGCTTATGCAGCATTTTACAAGCCATAAAAAATCACACTTTGGCTTTACTATCAAAACTTGCCAGGGGCGAATTCAGAAAAATATTTTGGGTGGCTTTGAATAAGTAATTCTTTAATATTCATAAATGTTTATGTACATGGATTTTATTTTGTATGTAGTTTTAAAATCGACCCTAGTATTTCAGGGGGGTTTCAACCTTAAACCCAGCCCCCCCTGAATCCGCCACTGCAACTTGCCGTTACATTGCAGGAAATTTGACTTATCAGAATAAATGCATTCGAGGAAGACTCAGTGCTTCGGAAAGACATCAAAGTTTATAGCTGAATTTCATTTAAATGTCATAAAAGTAAAGTCAGACCGATTAATCGCCATTATCTAACTTAATACTCGGCTTCTTTGGCTGATTTCTTTGTAAATTTTTACACACAAAAATGCAATTGCATTAGCTGAACTGGCCGATTATGTGGCTGGTTCTCTTTGATTTCACACACATTTGATAAGCGGCATTAATTCGGCAAAAGCCAAACTAGCCGAATATTTTATGATTTTTTATGATATGTTTCCACAAAAAAACACATTTGGTTATCGAAATCAATTCGGCCCTACTAGAACCGAACTAGCCGATTATTTGGCCGATTCTTTTTTAAAACTGTTTAATACAAAAATTTGTTTTGGCACATATTTGGTAATCGGCATCGATTTGTTGGCCGATTCTTTTGGAATTGGATTTAGTAATCGGCTTCAAGGTGGCATTAGCCAATCTAGCCGATTCTTTTTGACAATTTTTCACACCAGAAACGAGGTACATCCCACAAACTGAATGTAATTGATTTAACTAAAGCGTTGCCAAGCATTAACTGCGCACCTTCGGGGAAAATATCCGAACATTTTGCCGATTTTTTTTAAGGAATCCATACAAAAAACAAATTTAAGCAAATAGAAACCCATTTAATCGCACGTTTGATAATCGGCTTCAATTCGGCCGATTATTTGGCAGATTATTTGTTAAATGTTTTGTTAATTTATTAAATGTTTTAACATTAAAAATTAATTTAAGCACACATTTATTATTCGGCATTAATGTGGCATCAGCCATTCGATTCTTTTCTGAGAATTTTTCACACCAAAACCAGGTGCACCTCAACTAAACTGATCTAAAGCGTTGCCAAGCATTAACGCACCTTCGGCCAAACTAGCCGAATATTTTACCGAATTTTTTTTAAGGAATACATACAAAAAACACATTTGAGCAAACAGAACCCTATTTAAGCACAAGTGTGGTTATCGGCATAAATTCGACTGTGTTTTTTTATTTTTTTCACACAGAAACACATTTCAGTACACATTTGTTAATCGACATCGTGTAGCCGATTCTTTTTGAAAATTTTTTACATAAAAAACAAAATTAAACTTATATTCGGCATAGATTCGGCATTAGCCAAACTTGCCGACTATTTGGCCGGTTCTTTCTCAAAACTGTTTCACAAAAAAATACATTTCGGCACATATTTGGTAACCGGCATCGATTATTTGGCCGATTCTTTTGGAACTGGATTTAGTAATCGGCTTCTAAGCCATTCTATCCGATTATTTTTTGAGAATTTTTCACACCAAAAACCAGGTGCATCCCCCAAACTGAACTAAACTGATCTAAAGCATTGCCAAGCTTTAACTGCGCGCCTTCGGCCAAACTAGCCGAACATTTTGCCGATGTTTTTTAAGCACTCCATACAAAAAACAAATTTAGGTACCCAGAAACTCATTTAACCACACGTTTGGTAATCGGCATCAATTCGGCCGATTATTTGATTTTTCGATTTTTCTTTATTTTTTCACACAGAAACAAATGTCGATTAACAAATGTGTACTTAAACATTTGTTAATCGACATCGTGTAGCCTTCTTTCTTTCTTCTTTTTGCAAATTTTTAACATAAAATACAAAGTTAAACTTATATTCGGCATTAGCCAAACTAGCCGATTATTTGGCCGATTCTATCTCAAAACTGTTTCACAGAAAAATACATTTCGGCACATATTTGGAAATCGACATCGATTATTTGGCCCATTCATTTTGAAAATTTTCGAACCGATTCTTTTTGATAATTTTTCACACCAAGAACGAGGAGCATCCCCCAAATTGAACTAAACTGATTTAAAGCGTTGCCAAGCATTTTCTGCGCGCCTTCAGAAACATTTGTTTAGCATGAAAAAGTTGCTCTTTCTGCAAACACAATCAGTTTGGGGCCTTGGGAGAATTTTTAGCCATAAAGTGACACAAATTCACAATGCGTTCTCTCACTTTATTTCCTTCTATTTTAAAGCTCAACAAATATCACATTCTGATTTATATTTTTTAGCATTCAATAATAAATATTTTTACTCTGAGAACGTTCCCTCGACAATGAAATGTCCATATAAAAGTCAAGAAAAATTAGTACATTTCAAAATTTTCTTCTCATATTGAGTCATAAATGTGTTTTCTGATAGTGACGTGCTGCGTTCCATCTATTTTCACTTTACGATAAAAATAGCACATCATAAATTGCCAAATAAGTTTGCTGTTTGCATCAAGGAAAAAACTTGAAAAATTCCTAAGGAAAATCCAAGCAGTATCTACGCACACAGCACTTAAAAACTTAGCTACAAATACATCAACGCAACCCACACATATAGAAAAATTAGTAACGCTTCTGAAGCGCTCGTGGCTGGATCACAAATTCCCATTAGAAATTAAGCGATTTGCTTACTCTCGACTCATGGCCTCTGGCCTCCAAACAATTATCGATTAATGCGCAAACAAATAAAAGCAACAACAATAAAATTTCTAGCAACTATTATAGACTGAGGCGTTCGTGCGTTGCGTGCGTGTGCGGCACAACGCAGACAAACCCAAATAATATAGAATCGTGTGGAAACAAATTGAATCTAATCGCATTGAAGTAAGTTGGATTGGTTTGGACTGGGTTTTGTTCAGTTGAGTTTGGTTGAGTTGGATTGGGTTGAATTGGATTGGGTTGAGTTGGATTGGGTTGAATTGAGTTTGATTGGGTTGGGTTGAGTAGTGTTGGGTTGAATAACGAAACTTAATCAATTGGCAAAAACTAGCGTGCGCTGCCACACCCACTCGGCATGTTGGTATTAAACCGTTTTTATAGCCAACTGAAAGAAATGGGAAAAGCCGCCTGCGGTTATCTACTGCGATCGATAATCAATGGTCTGGGCGCCTGTTGCTTATGAGTTCGTTAAACAAACGTGCGCACATGCTTGCTAATCTCAAATGTAAACAACAACAACAACACCCACCAGGGCCAGAGATATATTTCTTGTGCTTATTTGCGCAAATTCAATTGCATCCATAAGTTGCCGCGCGACCGAGATAAAACATTCGCATGATGCTAATTAAATTCAATTTTACTTTGGGCTCCAACGCTAAATGCCGACAACGCACACAAATTAAGTCAACTCGTTGCAGTTCGGATACAACGAGTTTGCACAATTGTTAGTGCCAATTAAAAGAACAAAAAGAAATGTTAATGCCGATTGGAAATTCTTATATTTGAATTATAAATGTAAGCAAAGTTTTAGATCTGCAACTTTTTTGAGTAACCGTGAATAAAAGACATGTTTGAGTGCAAATTTTTTCAATTTCTTGAAGTCAAAATAAGTTTTTATGTGCGATTTGAAATGATAAATGCTGTAAGTGGCTTTGCGTTGAATTTGAGACGCAAAAACGTGCTACAAATTACCACCACAGCTGCTCAGAAACCACACCTATGGATATCAAATGTAGTACAAACTCCTCATGTATATCTCTTCAACCCTTTAAGGCAAGTTCCCCATACAAATTGAGTATTTTTACACCAGGCCCTCCCACTGCTTCAAGGTTACTTCCCACAGCGTCGAATGTAGCAACGATCCACAGTGATGCGAGTAGTGACAAAAATGCCAAAATGCAATGTTTTAACCACAAAAATCGAAGTTCGAGGTTTTGTTGGTCATATTTCAATTAAGAGAAATCCCAAGTTTTAAAAAAACATTTTGAATAATATAGAAGTTATGAGCTCTTGAAGTACACTCTCACAGCGTTCAAAAAAAAATTGTGTACAAACAACACATTTTTTCTTTCACTTTGAGGTACAATATTTCAAAATCAAGTATGAACGGGTCCCTAAAACTTACTGTTATCTTAAGCTTAATATAATTCAAGTCTTAAAAGGCCAAAATTTCGCTGATTCTTCTCACCTCTGAGCAGTAACGTTATGAAAAAAATGAAACAAAGACAACAAGTGAATAAAAACTGATTTAAAACTTTAAAGGTGATTTAATAAAAACCCTCTTTATTACTTTAAAAATTTTTTTTATATTTTATTTCGGCAAGTATGTACATTATGATGTAAAATTTTCAGCTGCGCATATTTGCGCTAATGGAAATTATTGGCCTTTTTCGATGAAGACTTGAGTGCAAATTGGCGATATTTTCACAGTTTGGTTGAATGCCAATAGCAATCGGTCAAATAATGCTCTGCTGCTGATGGAAAATTTGTTTAAGATAGCTTCGGAAAATCAATTACAATTACTATTATATTCAAAATAGATGGGTTAATGGAGTTTCGACACTACATTTTGTTTTTTTTCGTACAAACCCAAAAATTTCGTACAAACCCAACCAAACCTTCAACCTTCACTTGTATGGGAGGCGCCCTCTGGTGGAGAATTTTTGAACTCTAATTAATTTTGTATTTTTTGCACTCAGAAATGTTGACAATTGTTGAATAAAACATTAAAATCGGTTCAGTAGTTTCTCAGATACGATGTTTCCTCGCTTACTTCAATACATTTTCAAGTGTGGAGTTCCATTAAAAATTACTAGTTTTGTATGGCAGCCACCTTAAGAGTTGCATATAGCGGTTATGTGTGTATAGAAAAAACATTCAGAAAGAAAAACAAATGGGGGTCAGTCTTACATTTGGTACGTCTGGGACCAACCTGAGAGCAGCAAGAGCCCACTTTCTAAAAACGATGATTTTGTATGGGAGCCTCATTAAAAGTTTGAAATTGGGGGTATTAATGTTTTGAAGAAATATTCAGAAGCAAAAATTAGTGGGTTCAGTATAAGATTTTAACCCTCTAAGAGCAACTTCTGAGCAGCTGTGAAGCAATATATGGAGATTTAATTTTCAATTCCTTTTTGAAAACAGTTCATTTTATCTATATACACATTTATATATAAATTTGTATTCAAATAGAAATACTATGAACGTAGCTTTTAGGAACTAAGATAATTTTCACTGTTAAAATGAAGTTTTTTCAAATCCGTTTATATGGGAGGTGGTTGAAGTTTTGGTCCAATTTGATTGAAATTTTGCACAGTAAGTTTTTTACTCATACAATAACTGTAACCATTCTTTATATTTTCTGTCATTCTGGTTTATGAACTCTCGCAACACTGTGTGATCTTCATTTACTTCAGAAGTGATAAAATTAAATGTGCAACATTTTTGTTTTTTGTTTTTTGGTAGAACTCCACAGGTTTTCAAAAATGAGTCAACCTGGTCCCTTTGTGATGGATAGCATAGAAAATCAACAAAGAAATGTTAACATCTACGTTGCCACATTACTTATCAACATACCTCTCAAGCGTTTTTCTTAACCCTTCGCTGCATGGCATTGCATATATGCAATGTTAACTTTTTATTGATTTGGAAACTATTCTGTTCACTATTTTACAGTCAGTCATTCTTCAGTTGTGTCTTTTATGTTAAAACATTTGATTACTAACATTGAAAGTATATTCAAAAGAATCGAAAAAATAATAAGTGTTTCGATTTGGTGAAAGAATTTTGGTTATTGATGGAGATGGTGATATGGCGATGGCCGTCGCTCAGCTGTTTAGTGCGTTGAATTACGAGTATACAGTGACGCTTAAAATCTGTTCGACTCCCCGTAGTAGCCAACACTAAAAACATAGATACAACCGACTTTCATGTCGGCGGTAGCGTTCCCACCAGGATACGGAAAATGTTCGCAAAACTTCTTTCGTAGATACAAGAATTCAACAAAACTTCCTTTTTGCCATCAGAACTTCAAATGCAACAAGAATTATATGACAAAAATGTTTTTCCTTCACGGAAATTAAATCATGCAACGAAGGGTTAAACTAGAAGCAAAATCTGTCTTTTATTTGCACCATTTTTTGTATAAGAACTCTTCAGACTATCAAAAGTGGTTCAATCTGCTTGCTATCTCAACAAAAAGCCAAAAAACAACTTGACAAAACCATGTCTACTTCAGCGTTTCTTTAGCCTTATCGACATAGCGCATCTCCCCAAATATTTGTTTGTGGTTGGTAAATATAATTGAAATGGCATTGAGCTCGAAACTTAAGAAATCCCATGTGAGCCTCTGTTTAGGAGTAATTTAAAAAATCGTCTGTAACTAAAAGCTATTCTTAAGCTCACTTTTCATAGCATACATCCAGGCGGAATGGACTTACTTTTCAATATTGACATTAAAAACCTATATTAGCTAATTTTTATTTGCTTGAAAAGTACAAATTTACTTGCCTGTTGCTATTCTCTCGCTGCTCTAACACATGCAATTTTATTTCCACATCAACCGCGCATTTCTGTTGTAATGTTTATTTGTACATTTACAGAATTTTCTGTTCTTATTCCGCTTGCAACACGACCCTATTCGATTCTGTCTCATTTCACTTCAATTTTTCTTCTTAACGCACGCCAGCGTCCATCATTTCTTGCAAAAGTAATTTATTTATTTTTATTTATTCATTTATTTTTATTTATTCATTTATTTATTTTTTTTGTAAATTACAAACATGAATGTGTACTTTAAATTCAGAATAACACCAACAATAACCAAGGCTAGCGCACTGTTTGCCAACACAAATCGAAACACTCCAACGCACTCTGACGCCTCCTTTCACTTTGTATTTTGGTTTGTGAATTTTTTTCGATTCTCTTTGCAAGTTTTCGCCTTTTTTTTCTTTGAACTTGCAATTTAGCACTCGTGCTGCGTGTTATTTTTATAATATTTTTTTTTCTCTCACTCGGCACTGCTATGTCCGTCTGCGCAGCGTAAACGCGCACCGGTAACTGCGGCAACCAGCGGCCACTCAAGTGTCAGCCGACCGCCGCACAGCGCACATTTACACGTCTCCGCAATTGAATTCATAAAGATGCTTTATCTCGTATTTTGATGCCGCGCCACGTATCGACAGCACCGAGTTGTGCGCCGCCCACTCGCCCACATTGCCTGGCTGACGGTCTGAGGCCGCTCTGTGAGGCAGGTAAGTAACGCCCGCTGTAGCACCGTACAATGACCCGCAAAGCTTGCGGAAATTATCACTGTACAACAACAAAGTTTGCACATTTTTCTTATGCTTATTTTTCATTTCCTTTTTTATTTGTGCTCGAACAAATTGCTGCCCAAGAATTATGACAACAGTGCACAGGTTGTTTTCGTAGGCGTAGCGCATTGTCGCAACATTCAAAGTTGTGAGTATCGACATTCCTTCGAAAACACACGCACGAACACACGATGCCGCTCGATACAAATACAAACCGGCTTACACGAACGCACTCAATCGGCCTCGCGCCAAAACGGCCCCTTGTCGGCAACAATTTTGCATATCATTAGCGAGCAGCCAACAGCTGCCACTCAACGGGCGATCATCACTCACACTTGCATGCCATCGCACATCCGTTGAAGTGAGAGTATGTGTGCGATTGTAATTGCGTGAATATGTGTGTGTGTGTGTGTTTTTTTATAGAGATGGAAAGCTTTGAAAGCCAAAACCCCGTCAGTGTGGGACTTGAACCTCACTAAAACCATCTCTCACATGTCCGGTTTACCTCCCCGGTACTACATGTGTGTGTGTGTTTTTGTTTGTTGTTTTTTTTGGAGAAAGGAAAAGCATTGAAAGCCGGCGTGTGAGACTTTCACCCACTAAAGACCCTCCTATCTCCTAAACTGCTGCCAGGGAACGTCCTGTATGTGTGTGTGCGTGTGTTTGTGTGCCTCGGCCTGCCGCTCCAAGTCAATGTTGAAGGAACGCACATCCTTCGCTTGTTTTACGCCATTTTTGCACAAAAAATAATTAAACACCCACTGAGCTGACGTTGCCAATTTTTATAAAATTCCACTTGTACCAAAAATAAACAGCAACAACAAAAACAACAACAACACATTCGAGTATCTCACAGCTTAAGTGTATTTAATATGTCAGCGCATTGAACTAATTAAATCTAGACGACGTAAGAATTTCTAAATTTCATTTTCTTAGCCGCTTTCTAACGGTCACTCAACGGTCACATAAATGGCCTTAACACCTGTTAATGTTGCTCAAGTTGTTTTTTTACATTGTTGCCAATTAATCTAATTAATTGAATTAACAAGTTTTTGCAGCGCAGCGCCAAAGAGAGCAACGCCTTGTTTGCTCTGCATGAAAAAGCAACAATAAAATCGTAGCACAAACAAAATCATAGTAAAAAAGAAATAAATAAAAGCAATAAAGAAATAAGAAAAAAAATGTTTGGTATTTTTATTGAAATGAAATCGCTTAGTACTTGACGGATTGACGTTAAACTGTTTCATATGCGGCACAAATGAAATAACTTTTGGCAATCAAACAGTTTTGCGTTTTAGAGTGCGAAATTGCTCACTTTTTGATATCCAAGCCAATCAATTATTACTACTTACAACAAAAGTTGTTGTAAAAAGAAATTCATTAAATTATTAAAGAGAAGGTTTTGGTTCAATCGAAATTCCGTTTAAAAGATATAGTTTTGTATTAAAAAAATGCTGAGACAGTTTTGAACTGCAGTTTGAGTGAGTTAAAGAAAGAAAAAATGTGCCCAACAAATTTGCGAAAACGCAAATGACAATGTGTATAGTATTTATGATTCTGATACTGTAACAACCAATCTTAACCCTTTTGACCCCAAAGTTGCCTAAAAGCAACTTCATCTATTTGCCATCTTATAGCAAAAGCTACGTTTCATATATGGGTTTGATTTAAGTAGGCAACAACAAATTAATATTTTTAGAAGAGAATTCAAAGCACATTAAAAACATTTTACTTTACTATACTTTTAACTGTTTTACTTATTTTTCCCCAAAATAATTTCCAATAATTTTCAGCGATATCAGGGAAAGTTTGTGTTTTAATTGAAGTCTACGAATTGAGTGCCTTCGATCAAAATCCTGTTTCTTTAATAATGGTTAAATAATAAAAAATGACAATTTTGTATTGTTCCATAAATATTATATAATTTTTCTGTAATTACAAAATACTTATATAAAATTTATTTAACCCGTTCTAAGCTGAAATTTATTAAAAGTAAACTAACTCTAGAACTCTAAAAAAGATTCGTGACGACTTCAAATATCGTAAAAATCGGGGTCGAAAAGGTTAATTATTAAAAAAAAATCATTTATTGCCTTTTTAATGCCAAAAAAAACATTCCGTTCTGGAAGGTCAATTGAAGAAAATGTCAATAAAATCATGAAAATCGTAGAATCCGAACATCACTTAAACATTGCTTCCAGTACTCAAAAGCTAAATATTGTACCAAAAAAACCATGAAACCACTTAAATAAGGCTGAATAAAAAAATAAACTCAATTTACGGATGCCACACGACTTAACCCTTTCGCTATTTTGTTGCCATATGGCAACATGCTACTTTGTGCACGTCTGGACCCTCTATGGTTTCAAGAATAAATTTCTATATTGGTCCCTAAAATAGTATGAAATTTTAGGCATAATACAGAAATAGTAAATCATATATATATGTTCATAATTTTGAAAAATATAAGTGTAGGTACAGGCTTTTTTAATGCTATATTTTTAAATAATAAAGAAAGAAGAAGCAGCAAAAATAGGAAACATTTTTAATTTTACTTATTACTCCAATTCCAATGCTGAAGTAACATAAAAAATATTCAATTTTTATTTCACCAAATTTACTTAAAAAAAACAACAAACATCTACGAGCACTTGAATTTGTCATTCAAAATTTAAAACCATATTAAAATATTTAAAGAAATTACCAAAACAATCTGCACCCATCTGAACCACGTGCCATCACATAAACCTGGCATTTATGGTTCATAAAAGATTTCAGTTTCGCTAAAAGCACAAATCAATCTTATTCAAAACACGCCAACAGCTGCAAAAAAGTACTAAGCACACAGCGTTATCGCAATGTTGGGCTTGTTGCCCATTTCAGCAGCCGACAAATTGCCAGCCCATATTTTGATTAAAAACAATTTTAATTGTTGCTACGCGCCCAATCATGAAACGCGCCCTAAACAATGGCAAACACAGCGACACACACACACAAACATACACACACACAAGTGCGGCATCATTAAACAACACTCAGCACGTGCTCGCGCCTGAAACTCGCTCGGCGCCACACCTCTGCTGGCCGCTGAGCCAAGTTATGTGGAACTACCGAGCCATCTGTCAGTCATGTGTGGCTGTGTATGTGTTTGTGAAATTGGCAACGTCAGCCGCACCAATATGTCAATGATTTACGATGAGACAGATTTGCGCTGAGCCACGCAGGTGAAACACATTCCAGCATTTCATTCAGCATTTCGTTGCAGTTTTTGTGCTTTTGTGTGGCGTTGTTTTCGTCACATGGAGGAATTTTGCTGTCGCTGGCATTGTTGTTAGGCGCGCTCATTCTACGTTCTTCTGGCCTTTGTCGGCATCGGCTATTTACACAATCAATTGCACTAATAACATTCATTGAGAAGGTGCAGCCACGCGCTTATCAAACGTGTTAGGCATTTATTATAATTGCGGCGAGCAGCAACGATACAACGATGGCAGACGTAGCGATTATTTGTGATATCGATAACAACAACTCTGTGACTAACCAAAACAATGCTTGCAACATTTGTTTAAATAATACAGTGTTGCTCAAATAATAGTCTCATGTGGTATGAAAATGTGTAACATTGGCGACTTATAACGTTTGGAGAAGATATCAACGGTGTAGAAAAATTTTTATATATTTTATATAAAAAATATTTTAAATAAATATATATTTTTATACAAACATAAAAATTTTACTCAATTCATTCAAATTATTTCAATTCAATTTAATTTAACTCAATTTAATTTCCTATTTAATTTGATATTGCAATTCAATTTAAAGTCAAATAGTGCGATTAAAATCAACTCAATTCATTTTCATTTAATTTCATTCAATTTTATTGCAACTAAATTCAATTCAATTTGATTAAGTGCAATATTATAATTCACTTAAATTCAACTCAATTTATTTTAATTCAACCTTATTAAACTTAATTCAAA
Organism: Melieria omissa; assembly: GCA_963971225.1. NCBI lineage: Eukaryota > Metazoa > Arthropoda > Insecta > Diptera > Ulidiidae > Melieria > Melieria omissa. The sequence goes on from OZ020268.1 coordinate 116,551,900, forward strand.
TTCGTTTTATCCAATCCAATCTAATCTAATGCAATACAATTCAATCCTGTTTAATCAATTCAGTTTCATTCAGATTTCATTTCAGTTCGGTCTTATTCCAAATTAATTCAATTAGATTAATTCAATTAATGAGTGATTTAGTGAGATTTTAGACATTAATTGAATATAGTTCAATTGAACGAAATTAATTTAATTTCAATTAAATTCTGAGTTAAAATTTAAATAAATTCAACTCATTTCAGTTAATTTCAATTATGTTCATTTAGAATCAAACTAATTCAATGAATTACATTTTATTCACTTTAATTCAATTGAACCTAATTAAATTAAAAAAATTTGTTTCTATTCCAATCAACTAATGTTAAATAAATTTAACTAATTTAACTAAATCAAATTCAATTCAAAATTAGTTAATTCAATTTGATTTAGTGCAATATTACAAATTCAATTCCAATTTGATTGATTTGATTTAAATCAATTCAATTGAACTTAATTTTACTCAATTTAATTCAACTAAATTCAGATAAATTTGATTTGATGCGAAATTATAATTCAACGAAATTCAATTCATTTAAAATCAATTCAATTCCACACAATTCAATTGAAATAAATTCAATTCAACTCAATTTATTTCAATTCTTCCTTATTGAATTTAATTGAAATTAGTTTATCTAATCCAATTCAATCTATTGATTTAGTGCGATTTTAGAAATCAAATAAATTTAGTTCAATTAAACGAAATTAATTTCATTTCAATTTAATTTTATATGAATTAATATTTAAATCAATTCAACTCATTTTATCATAGTTAATTTCAATTAAATTCATTTCGGTTCAATCCAATTCAATGAATTAAATTTTATTTACTTTAATTCAATTGAACTCAATTAAGTTAAATAAAATTGTATACAATCCAATCTAATCGAATATAATCCAATCAACTAATGTTAAATAAATTTAACTAATTTTGCTAAATCAAATTCAATTCAAATTTAGTTAATTCAATTTGATTAAGTGCAATATTACAATTACATTCAAAAATGATTTATTTAATTTAAATCAATTCATCTGAATTTGACAAAAACTCAACTCAACTTAATTCAACTAAATTCAAATCAATTTGATTTCATTAAAAATCAATTCAATTCCACACAATTCAATTATTATAATCCAAATCAATTCAACTAAGCACTAAGCCTGAGCAATGCATGTCCGTCCGTTGAGGTGTTCGGCTGTCTGCTGGTTTCTCTAGCATGTCTCTTTATCTGTTTATTTCATCGTCAATCTGTACATCCAACCCTTTGACTGAACGTCTGTCTCTTCATATGACCGTCCATTTCTATGTCTGGAATGTAATTCGTCTTACAATGCCCAGGAAAATGTGTGATTGACATCAAGAAATTTTTATATTTTTGAACAAAATGTCCATTCATTCATAAATTATTAAAAATAGTTACTTTAAATATTTCTCCGTTCATCCGTCTGTCAATTTATGTGCCCAACTTACATCTTCCCGCTTGTAGATCCTTGCGTTCGTATGCCTTTCCATCTGTTTGATTATCCGTCCCTCCGTCAGACCGTTTGTACGCTGTATGTCTGTCTGTCCAAGCGTCAAAACTGCAACCACTGACAAAAACATTGCTCCAGTTCATCAAATTTTGCTGGACAACTGTTGAAAATAAATGAGAGAGATATGGTAGAATTTATGTATGGATTGTCACATGTATATGTATTTGTCACATCTTGAAGCAATATTCATGCATGAGAAAGCTAACGGTTGCGCATTTGCTCACGTTACACCAAAAACGTGTTGGAATGAACATTTCGAACGTTCTAAATATTTGAATGAGTCATAGAGATGGAAACATCGTTGGAACAAATATGTAAACTTACTAAGAGGCTATGTGAAAAAATAGAAATCAATTTAAAGAAACAAGTCTTGAATCTTTGTTAGATGAGAAACATGTCAGACATGTCAGAAAATAGTTTGTCAAAAAAATATATCTAGAATTTTGCTATAATTTTTAGAATTTCATCTTTCTACTTTCTTTCTCCTTTCATCAGTTAAATTTAATTTTATTAAAACTTTAACTTACTTTAATACAGTTTTTTAAGTTTTCCAGCTTTTTCACTTTAATTGCAGCTTTACAAGGCAAACGTTTCCTAAAATGTATCTATGGCCACGTGAAACAGAAATGTTTTCACTGTTTGCATAAACTCACAACATAAAAATTATAAAAATAAATTCAGCCTTATTGATGCTCACTTGTCTGCTATTGTTTTTTCGCATTTCATTGCTGTGGCAACAAGTGTGTGTTACATAAATATACAAACTACGCCACTACACGTGGCTTAAACGCACACAAAAACAACTATGAATTGTGGCACGTGGCGCCCTTAAGGCGCCACTTTAAGGCCAATGTGGTAAATTAAATTATAAGCAGCAGTTACTTGCCACAAAACACCACTGAACAGAAGTGGCACGTTCTCAGCTAAGTAAGTGGCATATTCGTCTGGGTTTAGTCTCTGCCTACTTGTAGAACTCTTTAAAACCGAATCCGAACCTGGCAACTAGAAGTGAAGTAAATTATTTTAGTTGTCTTTAACTTTTCATATTTTTGTTTTTTTATACAAAAGAAATGCAAAATAATTCTTGAAGCTTTTTATTTTCATAAATAAAAGGAAATCAATTACTTTAATATCCGTTTACGTTTTTATAACTGATTTCTGTTTGTTATTTTTTTTTTATTGCAGCGATACGGGTTTTTACGGCATTTGAGCGTTTGTGGTCGCATTTACTTTTTGGCCAAATTTTACTGCCGCTTTCACGCAACGATCTGCCTGAGAGATAAACAACATAAAATTGCAACTTTTGCTTCGGGGCAAAACAAGGCCGCGGCACGCTACAGTCGCACCGAATTGTTCTCTCTTCATTTGGCTTTAGTTGTATTTATGTACCAGGTCACTCTCTATGGCATTATAAAGATACGATGTTAAAAAAAACTTCTCAGACAATTTTATGATTGCTTTGTTCAGTGTTATCTGAGCGCGCATCAAAGATGGACATCAGCAAAGAGAAAATATGCCATATTGTACAGTTTTCCTTCAATAAATCAGCCACACACATTGACATTGGCTCTCTTGAAAATCCAGAAATTTGGTTCGGATGTTCTTATGTCTCAAGTGAATAGTACGGACCTGGCACCAAGTGATTACCGTCCTCAGTGTTGTCCGATTTAAAAGGTTTTGCTGTGTGTTTGATGGGGTTGGCAATCATCAATCATCTGCTATGAGCTGCTGAAAGGTCAAACTTTTAATTCGAATTTGTACTCTGTGATTACAGTCCTCAGTGTTGACGATCAAAAAGATTTTGCTGCGTGTTTGATGTGGTTGGCGGTCATCAATCATCTGCCATGAGCTGCTAAGAGGTCGAACTCTTAATTCGAATATGTACTCTCAACAATTGGATCGTCGGCAGGAAGCAATCGCCTCGTATCGGTTAGCTTTGACCAATAGGAGCAGAATTGTGTTCCTTCAGGACAACACCAGTCCATCGAAGTTCCGGAAGTTTGGTAGGGAGACTCATGCATCCATGACCTGGCAGATCCAGACTTGATAACAAATTATTATTTATCTTTTAACTTTTATTTATTTTTATATTTATTTAACTTATTGTCTTTTTACATGACAGTATTTAAGTATTTGCTTACATATTCGATAGTTCAGTGGGTAGTGAGCTGTCTTTTCATGCCAGAGGTCCTAGGTTCGACTCATAGCTCGGGCTGATGAAATACTCGTCTACGTCTATCGCTATCCACATGAAGTAAAGCGTAATTAACTCAGATTCGGCACTAAACTTAAGTTCCCCTTGGCTCATGTTGGAATACAACAGGTTGGAATTTGTCAACGGGAAATCACCTGAACCTACCTAGGTACCTATTTTTTTTGTTAAACTTATTTATTTTTCCAAAATAAACAGTCACAGAATTGGAAACTCCTCACAGACTAAACAACATGTTACATAAAATAACACAAAATCCATTCCACTGCACCAAAGTCAGTCTGATATTATTATGCAAAACGATTTGTGTCCCAAACCGTAAATGTTTAAACATTCGATGTCACTGTTTATTGACTCCCACAAGGTAACGCAATGCATTTGCTGATATCAGACCGGAGCATCAGACTGACTACACTACCAGTTCACAAAAATATTAGAGGAGTTCAGTCGTCATAGCATTTTAGGTGTAAAGTTACAATTTTTGAATTTTCGAAAGCAATTGGTTTTTATTTTACTTTATTTTATTTTATTTTATTTTATTTTGCTTTATTTTATTTTATTTTATTTTATTTTATTTTATTTTATTTTATTTTATTTTACTTTATTTTACTTTATTTTATTTTATTTTATTTTATTTTATTTTATTTTATTTTATTTTATTTTATTTTATTTTATTTTATTTTACTTTATTTTATTTTATTTTATTTTATTTTATTTTATTTTATTTTATTTTATTTTATTTTATTTTATTCTATTTTATTTTATTTTATTTTATTTTATTTTATTTTATTTTATTTTATTTTATTTTATTTTATTTTATTTTATTTTATTTTATTTTTTTATTTTTATTTTATTTTATTGCTACGATAGTAAATTTACACTAAAAATAAAGTGTGAACTCTAAAATTTTCTTCTTTTGTTGTTGTTAGTATTTGGAACAGCTTTGTATTTTATAGCCTTTTCTTTATAGCCATAACTTTCTTTCATTGCCATTTCAATTCAACTTCATCCAGTGGCGGATTTAGTGTAGGTTTTGGATGTTGTACCCCCCCCCCCCCCCGAAACATTTGGGTCGAAACTACATACAAATGAAAAGACATTTTATGGCATTTTATAATTTTTTTTCTAAATATCCCCCAAAATATTTTTCTGAATCCGCCCCTGACTTCATCTGACAACATTGGCATAGCATTTTTTTAACACTGCTTTCAAATAAAACGCAACTATTAATTTTAGCACTTCAGATGCTCGTATTGTGGTCACTGTGTGAGTGCTGCGAATGTGACTTTGGGTTGTCTGTATGTGTGCGTGTGTGTGTGTGTGTGAGAGAGAATGTTGTGTTTACATTGCGCTGGCCTCGTTGTTTATTTTCATTGCCAATTATGTTTACAGTGGGTACGATTTATGGGCGGCTTTCTGTTCAATTATTCGCGTTGCGTCTGTTTTTTTGCAATTATTGCGGTGGTTCTTGTTCTTCTGTTTTGCATGTTTTTGTTGCTTTTAATTAAACTGTTGATATTTCTTATTATTATTCGGCGTTGTTGTAGACGCTTGCAATCGTGTGTGGGAATGAATGAAAACTTTTCCTTGAATTGATTTTGGGTTTTATTGTTTTTTAATGTTCTGCTGCATAGATTTGCTGACATGGTGTTTTATTGGTTTTTGTGTTTGTTTTTTTGTTGTTTTTTTTTTTGTTATTCTTATTGTTGTTCTTCTTGATTTTGTGTATTTGTTTAGGACGCAAGAATGTGTTTGATCTTGTGGTTGATTTGAATTTCTAATTGTGGCATATTTAAGCAATTTATTTTCATTTAACTGTTGCTTTTGTTCGACAAACGTTTTGCCTCCATTTGGGTTGTGCAACAATGCTTTAAGGTATAAAACAGTCTAAGAGGAATTTTGATTTATTCAAGCATCATTTGCATTTTATTTGTTTTGGCTTCTGTATTGATTGCGAGTGCTTTGGGCGTTACGTTTATTGAACTCAATAGTGGAAGAAAATTCACTGAACAACAACAACAACTAGTACTACAAGCAGCCACGTGACCAATAGCTTCCACGTCTCAATGATTTATTTCAGCGATTTAACATTAAATTCCGAACTAAATAAAAGCAGCGGCCATAAAAGCGGCCGAACGAAAAACCCCAAACACCTAAAATACATAAAGGGCAAAAAGTATTTTCAGAAGCTTTTTATATGCCAGAAATGCTACAAATCTACGGCAGCCCACCAGTGGTGCAGCCCACAGAGGGGATATGGGGGTTCAAACCTGCCACCTAAATACAAAAACTGCTGTTAGCAAAAACAAAATGCTTTGAAATGGAATTATTCCCAATTCCCCTCCAAATAAAATCCTGTGTGCACCACTGCAGCCCACACACCCACAAAAACAACACACAAAAAATAAACACAAAATTTGCCCGTCTGAGTAAATTTTACGACATGAAAAATCTGCAATACGTTTTATTTGTGTTATTCAAGCTAAACAAAAAAACAAACGCATTTTTTTTATTTACTGTTGGCAGTTTATTTGTGCCACTTGGCCAGCGATCGTCTAAGCATTGGGCGCATGTGGAAATTTTTCAATTGTTGCACGAAAACATTTCTCCAGCGTACAACAACGAAATATTCAGTACACAAATTCGTCTAATAAACAAATAAAAAATTCCACTGTTTTTCATTGGGAAAGCATAATTCAAATCGCGGAGCGTTGCGCAATGCCAACAGGTGCCCTGTGCACACAGAGGCGAGTTGCACTGATACCCAGCAAAGATAAGAATCGCACCCGCAGTGAAGCCGACAAAGGCCAATAATTTTATTTATTTATTTCACGGTGCTGCTTAATGGTACAAATCTTATGTAAACTTAACATACCCAAAGCAATTCAGAGAAAAACGTAAGCTAAAGTTTGACTCCACTGAGGACAACAAACAGACACTTGGACAGAAGTGGTGCTTAACTTAGAACTATTCAGGACAATAACTAACTAATTTCTAGCTAATTTAATTAAATAATTAACTTAATATAGTAAATTTTTAAAAACTATACTAAATTTCAATAACCTAAATTGTGATATATTGTTGACGTGACTTATTCAATTCTATGAATTTCATTAATGGAAAATAAAATACTTAGCAGTAATCCGATATTTGTCAAAAGAACACAACTAAAGCTTGGAATACCTCTGTCAGCCTATCAATGCAACTAGCTTCCAGTTCTACTAGTTCAGTGCTTGAATAAACAGAAGACGAACCAAGTGGAACTTCCAGGATTCCTTAGAATTTCTATTACTCACACTTTGTAGACATTTTTCTGTGAGCCTATCAATGCAAGTAACTTCCAGTTCTACTAGTTTAGTGCTTAAGATCACAGAAGACGTAACGAATAGTACAGAAGACTTCCTTAGCATTTCTATTCCTCACACTTTCTCTGTCAGCCTATCAATGCAAGTAGCTCTCAGTTCTACTAGTTCAGTGCTTGAGATATCAAAATACGAACCAAGAGAGTTTCTAGGTTTCCTTGGCATTTCTATTCCTCACACTTTGTACACATTTCTCTTTTAGCCTATCAATGCAAGTAGCTCTAAGTTTTACAAGTGCAGTGCTTGAGATAACAGAAAACATACCGAAGAAAACAGAAGACTTCCAGGATTTCTCAGCATTTTTTTAGTCACACTTTGCAGAGATTTCTCTGTCAGCCTAACAACGCAAGTAGCTCCCAGTTCTACTAGTTCAGTGCTTGAAATTACAGAAGACGAACCAAGTGGAACTTCCAGGATTCCTTAGCATTTATATTTCTCACGCTTTCTCTGTCGGCCTATCATTGCAAGTAGCTCCCAGTTTTACTATATTAGTTTAGCGCTTGAGTTAACAGATAACTTCCAGGATTCTTTAGCATTTCTATTCCTATTCAAGTAGCTCCAAGTTTTACTAGTTCAGTGCTGGAGTTAACAAAATACGAACCAAGTGGAACTTCCAGAATTCCTTAACATTTTCATTCCTCACACTTTGCAAATTGGTAGATGGTAGATATCGACCCAGCTCTCTCTTTGTCGTTTCTAGTTATTCCTCATACTTTGACACGTTTCGCCACCTATGATACAAGTAGATATATCTTTGGCCGTAAGTAATACCAGCCAAAGTCGATTTTATGAAGTTTTCTGGAGAGCACTTTTAATTTTTGAATTTGCTTTAGATTTAACTAGATAAATTTTAGATTTTTGGGCGTAAAACATTCATTTTATGAGCAAAAGCCATAGAATTTTGTGTAGTAGTACATTTGAATACGACGAATGCAATGGCGGTAATAACTAAATTTTGTCCTAACTCGACTTTGACTGTTATTCCTTACGGCCAAAGATTTTATGGTTTTCGGAAATGTTTTCAACCTAATAAAGAAGGACAACATTTTTGCCCACAATTTTTTGGATATTTTTCTACTTAGGCTTCTTTTTCTTCCCATCTCTTTAACTTGTCCCAAGTGAGCCTTGCAATCGTTCATTCAAATACTTTTTTGGTCCAACGTGAGCAAACGCAACACGCAATGCGCGAACAATTTTCTTATGCCTACTCACTCATCTTGATGCAATATGTAACAAACATTTTCTTCAGACATACTCATAGCTATCTTTCTCAACCTAATTCAACAGCTGTCTAGCATTATTTGGTAAACTTGTCAGTCCTTTTAAAAGGACAAAGGATGCAGAAATGAAAAACTGAGTACGTAGTATTACTATGTTTGGTCTCTAGTTTCACGCCCATGTGGATTTTTTCCGGTGTGAAAAATTTTTTAGAATTTTTGTTGCTCCGTGTTATCAACTGCCCCCAATTTCACGGCGGTAAATCATGACTCAAAGCGCCTGTAAGCAGCATTAAACTTGTCCTTAATTACCTTAAAAAAAAAATGTTTAATAAAACACCAATATAGATTAACTCAAATCATTGACAAAGTGGTGAGGAGAGAGTAGAAAACAGATTTCCTACCTTTTGTTGATTAGTGTTTCTATCTTCATGTTTTGGGTCGGAAACTTTTCAGACCATACTCGAAGCTATCAATAGCTTTATACACCAGTCAATAGTTTTGTTTGAAAGATACGTTTTAATGTTGAGTCGAGTTGTTTTATTTAAAAAACCATTTTTTTATTTGTACAATGATTTTGTTTTATAATTATAAAATTTTAAAAAGATGTCCTGTCCATGTTTCATAAAGGCATTTGGGTTTTTTATTGAGCTTCATTTCGTACTTTCAATTCCAACAGAAGCTAATCATGAATTCGTCCTAATCGTCTTGGTAGGATAGGTTAGGTTAAATTGTAGTGGCTGACTCTGTATGAGACACACTTAGGCGTCTATATGGACGTGTATTGTGATACCACAAAATGTACCCGTTTGAAATGTGTATGCAACACTGTTTTTTCAACATGTATTACAACACACATTTCAAACGGATAGGCGAAGGGAAGGAAGGGACCTACAATTTAACGCCGAATCCGAACGGCGATTGGCAATTATTCCTTTCACACTTGGAGGATTTGCCATTGCTTTGACAATTGACTTGTGCGATTCTTGTAATTCTCATCTGCTTCATGTGCGATAGAAGTAACAAGTTTTTCACCAGCCCGAGCCAGGAATCGAACCGAGGAATCAGACCTCAGCGCACTACACGTTGAACTATCGAGGCCGGCAAGTAAAAAGTAATGAAAATGTTATCAACATTTGGCCAACAACTATGCATAGTTTTGCATTTATTTCCTAAACTTTAATTAACGCTCGAATTAAAAGTGCACAAATGTATCTATTATCAGGCAGATGATTATTGGAAATTGTCATTGTTGCTACCAAAAATTGAAAATTCCATAAATTTTCGATGAATATTTAATGCGAAGTAAAACGCAAATATTTCAATTTCACATCTAATATGTAAAAACAAATACTACAAAATACAAATAAATACTACTTAACACAATTAGTGGTTTGTAAGCATATATTACAGCCACGTGTTAGGTTCAAATCAATATTAATATTAGTTTGTTTGATATTTTAATAACAAATAATAATTCAATAACAGATAATAATTCGCATTTATTGGTTGACATTTTCATATTTAGTTGCATACACAAAATGCAATAATTCCAAGCAAAATCGAACAAGGTTGAAGTGTTATGATGCTCCATTTTTAACCCTTTGCACTCGAGGCCTTTTTCGCTTGCGCGAACCAGCAACTCGAAACGATTTTGGCCAAATTCGATAAACACATTACAAGTACTTAAAAAACATTTATAAACAAACAAACGTATACAAATAATAAAATTTCACAAATTTTTCACAAAAATTTTTTCGGCCGGGCGCCGAAGCCGCGCCGCTCGAGTCGACACTTCAAATTGGCCGCGCGTCGTATCGGCGGCGCTGGAGTGCAAAGGAATTAACATAGTTACAGACATTTATGAGTTGCCTCCATTTGGCATTTATTTGAAACCTAATACGTAAATTTTAATATAGTTATTTAATTTTTCAACACAATTGCAAGCTGTCAATAAAGTGAAAGCTTTTCCTACCTACCTGCATCACGCAAATTTAACAGTGCATTAATTTAACTCTACCGCATGAAATTAACTGAAACATTGCAGTTCAGCCCAAAAATATACTCTATTTATGGAAACTTCAAACCATACTATGCTTTCCTAGCGGCATTTGTATTCCTGTAAATTGCATACTTTTAGGCTAACTATACAAACTTTACAAATTTAAAACATTTAACCTCGACAGCGATACCAAGCAATCACTAAAGTGCCACTCTGAGGCATCCAACGGGAATGAATACTTTGGTTGGTGATTGCCTTTAAGCTTGGTTCCTTAACATAGAGTCATACCAGGACCTGATAACGCTTGGCGTCTCGCGTTTAACATATAAGCTTCATACTCATAAAAGTTCCATACAAGAAACTAAACATTATCGTATGTGATCCACTTTTCATCACCTGTTACCAAACGTTTCAAAAATGGCTCGATTTCGTTGCGTTTCAGGAGTAAATCGCAAATGGAGCTTAGCCAGTTTGCCAACCATTCATTTCGGATCAGCATCAATTAAACAGTTAGATGATATTTCGAAAATACACAAATAAACCAATTACCAAACTAGTTAATACTTAATCTCCTGGCAATTGAAGAACCAATGCCTTGACTTACCACAAACCATTTTGACCACATGCGACATACTCGTAAGTTTGGACTTTCATTCATTTGATTTCATTAGCTATTAAATCTGCTCGAAATGCTGTCAAGTGCACAATATACTCATAAAATCACGCCTACAAATACACAGTAATGCAATTCAATCACATTTATCAACTCAATTAATTTTATTGTTATTTGTTTTGTGGCTTAAGTTGTGGTTAACATTCAATTTCCATGCGCTGGCTTCGCCCCCGCAATGCTTAAGTCATGCGCAATTTGTGCGAATAAGCAAACAAAAATACACAGAACACAAACAGAATTTTCATTATTTGCAAATAATCATAGATACGGCACAGTAAAAATCATATGAACGACAATTGAACGAACACGATTAGAGGTTTTTTCCTATGAAAATGTTTGTATGTACGTGTGGATGTGTGCAAGTAGTTATTTCTTTGCGTATGTATGTACGCAGTGCATAGCCAGCCTTCTTAAGGTTAACAGTATATGTGTTTTGTGTGTGTGTTTATCTACGCTTGCGTATGTATGTGTTTTCCCATTGCTCCAAGTCCTGTCTGTCCGGTACAGCGTGGGTAATGATTTTGCTACTTTATTATTCCCACTGCCACTGTCACGCTCAGCAAATTCAGCGGCACACCAAATAGTCTTCAAATGTTGGTTAGGCAAACACAAAGTTTTTGTTTTTTCTTTAGCAACAACAAAAACACACACGAGCGCCCACGAAAACTAAAACAAAAGTGGAAAAGCAGGAAAATGAAAATGATGTAAATTGTGCGTTATATTGACAGTAGCAACGGCACGTATACTTGACGGCATGACAGTGACAGACATAGCGACAGCAACAGCGACTGTGACAGCAACAGCGGCAGCAACACCAACAGCGGCAGCAAGCAATTGTCGGCTTCGGCTTAAATGATACGCGTCAGCAGCAAATAAAATGCCGCTTGTAGTGATTGATGAATTGAAGCGTTGATTGAATGAAAGACGCGTGCTTTGGTAATGCATACAGCTATGTAAATATATGTATGTTTGTGTGTATTTACAACATTTTCATGAATACAAAGCGACAAGGGACAAACGCTAACTGGAAGCCAGCACGCAGCAAAGCTATCGAACACATCAAAATTTCTGCCAAATTAGCATAAACCAGTTGATGATGAATGACTGAAATGAGTGAAAAGCATCGGCATCGGCAGCAACGATGACGTTGACGGCAAGTGGCAGCGGGCGCAACGATAGCGTTGAGTTTGAGTGCTGACAGCAGGATTATGAAAACAAATGCTGCTGCTGCTGGCAGCTCTACTCACGACGTTGCTCTGCACTGACGAAGTCGCTCAATTACGGCTCTGGGCGGATGTATGTATATGTGTGTGTGTAGGTGCGTTTATGTTAATAACGTTGTGCTTCGCAAGCGGTCAGCTCTCGACTTGCTGTGGCATTAATATTTGTATCCAGTGAAAAGCGACTTGAACGGAGAGTAACCTAAAAATAGAACTCATCAGCATATGTTTTCGTTTCTAGTCTGTTTTTAGTGTTGACATTAAGCGCTGCAAAGACGTCTAAGCGGCATTCTATGTAAATCATTTGCAACTATTACATTTACATTTTGGTAATTGTTTTAGCTATTGCGCATGCAACGCTGTCGAGTAGATATTGAACATTATTCAAGAAACTGTTAAACTTTTGCTTAAGCCGCTTTTAAAGCTACTATTAAAACCGCTATTAAAGTCACTGTTAAAGGTACCATTGAATTTATTGTTAAAGCCACCATTAAAGCCTTCATTAAAGGCGCCGTTAAAGCCACCATTAAAGCCTCTGTTAAAGCCACTGTTAAAGCTACCATTAAATTTATTGTTAAAGCCATTGTTAAACCTACCATTAAGGCCTTTGTTAAAGGCACTTTCAAAGCCGCTATTAAAGCTACTATTAAAGCCACTATTAAAGCTTCCATTAAAGCCTTTATTAAAGGCACTGTTAAAGCCAATTTTAAAGCTACCATTAAAGCCTCTGCTAAAGGCACTGTACCATTCTACCATTCAAACTTCTGTTAAAGGCACTGTAAAAACTTTTAAAGCTACTATTAAAGCCACTGTTAAAGCTACCATTAAAATTTTTGTTAAAGCCACTGTTAAAGCAACCATTAAAGCCTCTGTTTGAAGCCACTGTAGAAGCTGCTGTTAAAGCTACCATTAGAGCTATTGAAAAAGCCACTGTTAAAGCTACCATTAAAGCCTCTTTAAATCACTGTAAAAGCCACATTCGAAGCAACTGTTAAGCCAGTTCAAACCACTGTAAAAGGCACTGTCAAAGCTATAGTTGATTGTAGCACTTGCACATTCTCCCAAGTAAAAACGTACTTTTAAACAGTAAGTTAAAGCGCTAAAAAATTCTGAAAACCCATTAAGTTAGGCTTAGTTTAGGTTTAAGTGGCTGCCTCTTTCTAAAAAAAGAGTTAAGTAGTTTATTTGCCCAAGTTTTTGAGTGAGCCTCTACTTTATCATAACTTGATTCCAGTTATTATAATCTAATGCTGGCTCTGTTCATAATAGACCTAACCAAAACAAAAAAATATGAAAAATTTGGATTTGTCACATGGCCATGTATGTGCTTATGGCAGACACAGGGTTGCATTGCCCATGTTTAACACTAGCATACCCGGCCATTCTAATATTTCTTAAATGCCCACATGGAATTATGTTTTAAAATAGGTGCGAAATTATTTTATAATACTTTTTTTTTATTTAATTTTCTTTAATTTGAATTTAATTTATAAAATTAGTAAAAGTCACGAGATTATTTTTTAAAAGCCATGCAATAATATATAAAAGACCTATCACTATTTAAAGTTTAGGATATCTATCTTAAATTTCACATAGATTTATGTTATCAAAAAAGGTGTGAAACTAACATATATGTATGTTTTTTTAATTTAATTGTTTTTTCATTTTTAATTTTTTTAATTTGATTTAAAATATAGTTAAAGTCAGATAAGATTTTCTTCCAAAAAGCCATGCAATAATGTATACAAGACCTATCACTAGGATATCTGCCTACTTTAAGATGTCTACTCTTTTGTCGTCAAAAATCCTCTTGGATCACAAAGAACTCAAAAAAAGATCGCATAGTTCTGATTTGGATACAAAGCCATAAGGACCACGAAGACATTGAAAGCGCAGCGTTCACTATTAAAAGTTAAGGATATCTGCTCTTTTGTCGTCAAAAATCCTCTTGGATCACGAAGAACTTAATAACAGATCGGATAGTTCTGGTTTGGATACAAAAGCAGAAGGACCACGAAGACATTGAAAGCGAAGACGTTCAGGAAAACTGACCTAAAACAGAATATTCACAACGGATTTAAAACTATACCCATATCTTCTACACTTTGAGGCTTCTCTTCATTCAATCATGATTCAATCGAAAACTGCCTCAAGTCGTACTAAAACTTTTAGACTTCTCAACTTAAAGCTTTTCAATGATTTTTCTACTACAGTCGTGTCGGGGTATAGTGAACACCCGATATAGTGAACACCTCGATATAGTGAACATCCAAATTTTGATATGGAGGCTCTAAATATTGAAAAAAATTTTAATCAAAAAACAAAAAGTGTTTTTTAACACATAAAACGAGTTTTTGAACAAAAATGTTAACCAAGTGAACACCCAAATTTTGATACGAAGCCTCTAAATATTGAAAAAATCTTAATCAAAAAACAAAAAGTGTTTTTTGAGCAAATAAAACGAGTTTTTGAACAAAAATGTTAACCTTGATATAGTGAACAACCTCGATACTGTGAACAGGCCTTGCAATAATTAGCTCACTATATCCAGACACGACTGTATCTTCTTTGTTTACATATTTCTACTAAAAGTCAAAGGAAAAGCATTACCTAATAAGTACTCATATCAAATATTTGTTGTTTTTACTTCACTTAACCATAGAACGCTTTGATGCACACCTGTTCGTTGTTATTGTAAATGAGCAATTTTGTCTTACATGTTCCACCGCTTAGAGTAATTGATTAATTTACCTAACCTTACCTTCAACAATTATTTGACATAATTTTTCTTTAATTTTTTTCAAAACGACTCATAATTCTAAATTACTTTATATCAAATGTTTACCATTTTAATTTGACTAATTTACTTATCAAATTTACTGTCAAATGACTTCACCTCGCTTTGACACCACAATTAGCGTTCAATTAGGCATACAACAGCCGTCAACAGTCTGTTGCATTCTGATGTCATAGAAGAAAATATTCTTAGTCACACCAAAAGTAAAAACAACAACAAATAACAACGACAAAAACAACAAATAACAATAAACAAAGCAACCATAAACCTGCCACAACACACACATTCACACTCACACGCACTGCCATTACAACAAAAACAATAATAAATACATATTTCCAAAGCACACAAATAAAATATACCTCAGGCACAATTTTATTGTTTTGTTAGCGACAAAAATATCAAATTGCAGACGCAACAACAATAACAAGAAAAACAAAAGCCACATTTTCACATAGAACACTTAAAGATCCCAGCTGGGTGAATGAATGACAATAGTCTATCAATCGTAGCCACGGTACGAGCCATACACACGATCGCGTTCGCGCTCACGATAGCCGCCCGACCAGTCACGGGCGCCGCTATCACGCGGCAGCCCATAGCGATCGGTGCCAGCAAAGTAGCCGTAGCCACGATAGCGCTGACCCGAATAGTCGGGACTCCAATAGCCGTAGTACTGACGCAAACCACCATTACCTCCGTAGCCGCCATAGCCGCCGTAGCCCCCAGTGCTGCCATATCCGCCGTAACCGCCTGTGCTGCCGTAACCGCCAGTGCCGCCCAGAATGTTGGTGCCCGTATTGGTGTTGGGATAGTAGCCGCTGCTGCCGGTGCTGCCGGGATAGTAGCCCCCGCTTGTGGGATAGTTGTAGCCCGTCCAGCCGGTCGATGTGCCGGGATAGTAACTGCCCGTGCTCGGGTAGGAGCTGCCCGTGCTCGGGTAGTAGCTTCCCGTGCTCGGGTAGTAGCTGCCAGTGTTGTACGGATTGTAGGTGCTGGGCCGATACCTGTTCGGATAGGAGCCGCCGCTGCTTCCGTAGCCATAACCATAGCTGGGACTCTGACCAAACAGGCTGCCCAAGTTGAAGACTGTTGCATGGAATAAACAAATTAAACACATAAAACATTATAATAAAAGTAATAGTAATAATAAAACATAATAAGAGAAAAACAGAAAATACATAAAAATGTTCAAGTGGTTTATAGTTATAGAATTAAAACTTTAAGTATAATTATCACACTTAAAGTGTGATTAGTGAATTGCGGAAGCAAATTCAAAAAGTTAGAGTGTCGATGACACTGAGCGAGGGCGTTAAAGTTTATGAAGTATTTAATATACATATATCTTTTTTTTAATTTTATATTTTTTGGTTGTGCAGCGCAGACTTCAGAAATAAAATGTATAATTGTTTTATACTGCAGGTTTGAAGATGTAACTGGTTGACCACAAAAGGCCACACATATATCATTAGTGGGTTCTTAGCGATATTAGATAGAGAACCGTTCATGAGTTGTTGTTGGGATATAGTAGTTTTCTGCTGTAATTGTACTGCAAAAGACTTGAAACGTTCAACCCACTGAAATAGCTATCATTCATCGAATATGTGTTTTGTTAAACCTTTCGTTTGGGCTGAAAATTAATACAAGAAATCTCTGAAAGTATCATAAACCTATTTTAAAAACTTATAACACTAAATTATTACTAAATAATTATATTATTTAAAATATTATTTTCAGTATTATACCATTTTAAATTTTACACCACTTAATTTTCTGTGTTAAACCAAAGCGAAATTCTCAAAATTGTTACTACTTATACCAGAACAAATTATTTATCTGATCTGTATATTTAATAAATATGGTTAATGCATTTGTAGATCATAACAAACATGGCTTACTGACTGAACGGCCAAGTGATTCATCATTGCTAAGCTCAAAACGAAAACAAAAAATTTAAACAATAGTTTCATTTTATAAAACGTATATTCACAAAAATTCAAATCTTCAAAATTTATAAATTAAAATGTTCATAAATGGGTTAAAGAATGATATAGAGCGACATTATTAAGAAAGTCTATTGATGAAAATGGTTCAAATCGGAAATAAGTCCAAACTTATTTGACAGTTTTACGAAAATAAAAATCTGACGGGTTCAAAAATGCGTTAACCCATTGCTGCCGGGTACCAGTTCCGCCCATACGATTTTGATAAAATTTCATACACGACCTGCAATTGACCCAAAATTATCAGAAAAATTCACAATTTTTGGAGTCTGGTAACTCTAGCTAGATGGCGGAATTTTAGACTGACCTCCACTAGACTAAGGTAGTTCTTTCTTTACCCCAACCATCCCTATCAAGATATATATATATTTAAGAAAGGTTGAGATATCTCTACCACAACTTTTCTGTGATTTTTTTAAAAAGTCAGTTTTGATGGGCAAAATTTTACCCATTAGGCAGCAATGGGTTAAGGTTTGTGTATGGGGAAGCAGTTAAAGTAAAAGGGAGCAGTCTTTTGATTTCCAATTTGATGAAAATTCTTCAAATCGGAAATAAGTCCAAACTTATTTGACAGTTTTTCGAAAATAAACATGTGACGGGTTCAAATTGAGTCAAGGTTTGTGAATGGGGGAAGCAGTAAAAAAAAAAAATTCGTACGAAACTTATTGATTTAAAATTTGGTAAAAATACATAAATGGGAATTATTTTATATAGAAACAAACGTTTATATAGAAACAAAACCTCCAAAGCCCGTTTTCACAGTGTTGAGTTAACTCTAGACTTAGTTAACATAACTTTAGTTAACTTAGACTTGAGTTAACTCTAATAAAAGTTTACTTAGATTAAGGAGTGAATTGTCCAAAAATTTTAAATTTTCAGTGAAAGGTTTACTTACAAATATTGACAGCACAGTTTTGAAATTTGATTGAAAACAATTTCCGTTTGGTTTATCAAAAACTTTTTTGACAATTAACTAGTGTTTGTTTGCGAATAAGTTAAGTTAAAGTTAAACAACGGTTAATAGATAACTTTTGAAAACTTGCTACAGTGAAATTTAAAAACGACAGTTTTCAGTTCAATACGAGTTAACTCGTAACTGTGCAAATGGGCCTAACGGGATCAAGATGGAATCAAATATTTTTATGGAGCTGTTAGTGAAAGCTAATCAAATTAAGAGTAAATAAAGACCAACCTTTTAGTTATTCGAAAATCAAATTAACCGTAGACCTACGTTAGGGTCGTTGTCGACCAAATTTTTTTTGTACTTCTAATAATTTTTAATTTTTTTATTTTTTTAGCTGTTTTTTCATGACATTCTTACTTGGATATTATCCATCGAAATCCAACCGTTTTATATCAGGTGTACAACTTTGCTTCCGCCGTTTTTTTCCAAAATTAAAAGCTTTATTGCGAAAAAGTGCTTACAGATGTATTATTCAAAGTATTGTCCGTCGCTAGCGACAACTTTCTCCCATCTTTCCGGCAATTTTCGGATCCCGGCTCGAAAAAAGGAGTCCTCTTTTAACGCTATCCATGAAGCAATCCATTTTTCCAATTCTTCGAAGGATTGAAAATGTTGATCTGCCAGGCCGTGTGCCATCGAACGGAATAGGTGGAAGTCAGAAGGGGCGACATCTGGGGAATACGGCGGGTGGGGCAAGACTTCCCATTTCAGCGTTTCCAGGTACTTTTTGACCACTTTTGCTCGATGTCCCTCGGTTTCAACTCGTACGGCACCCAGTTTCCTTCTTTCTGAATCATGCCCAGGGCCTTGAGACGTTTTGAAATGGCTTGCTGACTCACTCCCAACGATTCGGCAAGCTCTTCTTGGGTTTGGCACGAATCTTCATCAAGCAATGCTTCTAGTTGTTCATCTTTGAATGTTTTTTCTCTTCCACCACCATGTTTGTCTTCGACATCGAAATCACCATTTTTAAAACGTTGAAACCACTCCCGACACGTTCTTTCACTCAGAGCAGCATCACCGTAAGTTTCTGAGAGCATTCGATGCGCTTCAGCTGCATTTTTTTTCGAATTGTAACAGAAAAGTAAAACTTCCCGCAAATGGCGAGAATTGAGCACATAAACGGACATTTTCGAGCGTGAATAATACGAAAACAAGAACAACTGTCACTGAAACGGCGATGACAATTCGTTAGGCACTGTCCACACTCACTTTAAAGGCATTACCATCTATGTATTTCAACCAGCCTCAGCCGGTACAGCCACCTATCGGAAAACGGCAGAAGCAAAGTTGTACACCTGATATATTAACCCTTTCCGACATGAAAATAAGCCCGTTTTGTATGAATTGTATGTGCTGTAGTACAATATATTGGACAATGTGACTGAAAAGGTTAAAAACCTAAGTTGGCTTGGCATTTTTTATAATTTGTTTGTGTGATTTCGTGATAATCTTGGTAATTTTCGAGTCGTTTTTTAACGTAGGTTTACGGTTAATTTTATAGTTTTTTAAAAAGAAAATCTGACAGAGTCGAATATAGATTAACACGGTCCTGAGGACCAGCAGTAAACTTTCCGTGTGGCCGGCGCCGGTCCCTAAAGACCGGCACTAGAATTTTCGTTTGGCTGGCGTCGGTCCGTTGGACCGACAGTATTAAAGTTAAAAAATAAATATAGTCTCAGTGAAATGTGATCAAATGTAGTTTCAAGTGATCAAATTTAGTTTTAGTTTACAAAGAAGAATTCCTCATCTCTTGGCGATACCCTACAACATTGTATCGCTCGCCGGCTGATGGCTGAAAGGAAAGGACGGTAAATTCAGGGCTCAACGTGTTAAGAGTTCGAATAGAAAAGCACAATTTAATGTGCCCCTTGAGTTCAAACTTGGCAAAGCAATTCCAAATCAAAAAAAATCAAGGCATGGGTTTTAGTTTTTCGAAAATTAAACCCTGTTTGAACTGTGGTTGAAATTTTGTTAACAATTTGTGTTTCAACTCATACTCTGATGATGTCGAAAATAAGTTAAGAGTTTGAAGAACTAGGGAAACTATTCCAAATCAGAAATAATCCGGCAAGCATGTTTTCAGTTTTTCGAAAAAACCTGTGACTTGTTCAAAACTAAATGTTGAAAAATTTAAAATGAACGAATTTTGGTTGAAAATCAAATTAAGAGTTTGCATTTTATGGAAACCAACCTCTAAACAGGTCAAAATTGGTCAAAAGTTTGTATGGAGGCTTTTCATACCAGAAGCTCTGGGTTCGATTTCTAGTTCGAGCTGGTTAAACACTTTTCTACTTAAATCGCTATCCACAAGAAGTAGATGAGAGTTATAAGAAACGCCATGCAAACACTGGTGTGCCTCAAACAGAGGCAACCAATATCTCCTAACCTCACTTTGTATGGAGAATCTGAGTGAATGTGCTTCAAATACAACTAATTTTAGGTCAAATCTTTTTTGCAAAAACGGTTCCATACGACATGTTCTAAAGTGGGTTTTTGTTTGCTCCGAAGAAATATTGTCTGGATCTACAAAACACCAACACGAAGGATCCTGAATTTAATGGAATCACAATGAACCCAACTGGGTCTCCGAGTGGAAGTGTATGCCGCACACATAACTTCTATAACATAATCTATTCGGTATCTATGGGATTCCCTGGATATTTAGATGGGATTTATACATTATCGCCATATTCTAACGAGGTTAAATATTTTCAATATTTTCTATATTTTCTTTATTTTGTATGCCCCTCAAAACTTTGAAGTCCTTTTAAAAGCACAAAAGATGTATAAATGAAAAACTGAGTACGCAGTATTACTATGTTTGGTCTCTAGTTTCTCGCCTATATGGATTTTTCCCGGTGTGAAAAATTCTGTAGCACGGTGTATTCTATAAAACCACTTTTATTGCTCCAATTGCTCTCTTCGGCACTCAATAATAAACTCAAAGAAACATTTGTCTGCATTACTCAATGTTAAAATTTCATCTCATTACTTTTCCTATTAATTCCAACTTAGCAATATTTTCATTCCTTTCGATAGTCAGCCCGCTCATTCCTACTTATCATGTAAACTCGTATTTCTCGAAATATATAAACAATGTCAACTTGTACTCACATTTGGCCGATGTTGCGGATGCAGCTAAATCCGTGTTTACTGCCGCATCTGCAGTTCCACTTGCCACATTATCCTTAGCCGTTGTGATTGTTGTTGCAATCAAAATTGCAAACTGCAGCAAAGAACCGAAAAACAAAGACGATATATATGAAAAAAGTATGCACAACAATTTCAAGTTGATGTCGTCACTTTTCAGTTAACTCAGTGAGAATTGCATGACTAACCAGCGGCAGTAAAATCTTAACGCTTCCAAGCATGTCGCAACCAAGAATGAATCTGTGTGCGGTTGGAGAACCAATGATGACGCCTTATGCTTTAGCACTGTTTGGCACTTGATTAAATACTTTCAATTTTCAGTTTCAATTTTAATTCAAAACAAATAAAAACTCTTCACACGTTACACGCACACACACACACGCACACAAAATGCACAAGTCTTGCGTTTAGAATCCAACGAAATACTCAACGTTACAATAGAACTCGATACACTTCAAGTCGTTGCGCGTTTTCTGAGGGCCGTGTCATTCCAACCACTTGCGGCGGCGTTTAAGCGTTTTTTGATGCTTTTTCCCAGCGTGCGAAGCAATTTATATTTTTCATTTTCCGGCTGAGTTGTTGCAAACTTCACGTCAGCATTACTCACGCCGTTTTTAAGCCAAGTTTAGACTGCATGAAAAGCTTGTGATGTCGCAGCGAAACAACAACAACAATAACAACAACGGCCACAACCAATACGCCACAATTTCTCAAACCAAAAATAAACGCTCAAAACAATTCCAATAAAAACAAATTATGCCTAAAACCAACACTTTGCCAAAAAAAAACTGTGGCGGCGGCACTTAACAACTTTTACTTCATCCTTGGCGCTTCAGCTTCAATTTGTTGATATTTTTAAATATTTTTTTAACGCTGCACACAATTGACGGTCTCACAGAATTCCCCGTGCGCCGGTAAATCTAACACGCGTCAAGCTTTTGCAGCCCCGATTTCGAGCGATTCGCAGCGCGCCCGAACGAAGCTTTCGGCCCAAGCAAATATCAACAGGCGCAGCAAATTTCAACGAAAAATTTCAGCAATTTGTTTGAAATGCGTTAACGTTTATGGCGCGCAAACAGTCAAACTTTGTCAACGGACAGTAAGCAACCAACAAAAAAACAAACATTAAGAAAACACAATAACAACAAAACGCCCAAGACAATCATCGGCATATATATTCGCTATGTCTGTGTGTGTGTGTGTGAGTGTGAGCGGTACATATTCGTTTTTAAATTTACCGCACTTTTTATGACCTTTTTTCGTTATTTTTCTGTTAATGTTTTTTTTTCTATTTTTTTTTCGCCCTGAATTTGTATACTTGCAGTCAACAACTGCCACATTTGTGCCCAGAATAATACCGAAATTAAGTTTTAATGCTTTGCGGGCAATTTTCTGCAATGTTGTTTTTACCAGTTTATCGCTTCGACTTTGCTATTCATATTTTCAAATATTTACAAACTTTGCTGCAATACTTTTTTAATTTCAGTCCCAACTCAATTCAGCTCAGCTGCTTCCTTAGGCTCAGCTGTGGTGAGTTTTCGTTTTTGTATTTGTTTTGTTATATTTTTTCTTCTTTATTTTTGTTTGCACACATCTGCCCTTGAAATTTGCCGTTCATTCATAAAAATATCGATTTTACGACACCAACACCAACACAACATCAACCACAATGACAACAAAAACGACTGTTGTGCCTGTGCGTTGTCGGACCACACCTACGAAGACGAAATATTGGCACATTGTATAATTTCCTTCATGCAACAAGAGCCACAAACAACGCCAATAGTGGCCGAAACAGGCGTAGTCACAAAATTACAATAAATTTGAGACTTTCGTAGAAAAAACGCAACGCAAAAAACGACTGACATGTTGTGGAACAGTTTTGTGTTGACTGAAAGACTTCTATGGTGCCAGTCAAGAAGAAGAAGAAGAAGAAAGACTTTTGCTCAACTTTTAAGCAATTTGTGGAGCTTCAGAAAAATTCTGACTGGAAATCACTGCTTTAATTTTAAGCAATTCTTGAAGCTGCAGAAAACTGTTGATTAAAAAACTACTTTAAATCTTCAGCTTCAGATTAATGTTTAAAATTATTAAATTTAATTAAAAAAAATTTAATTTAAAACTTTAATATACAAATTTTAATATAAAAATTTTAATTTAATTTAAATTTAAATTTCACTCAATGCCTTTAACATCAAAAAATGAAGCAAAGTTGCTCTCTTAAGCTCAACATTTCTTTAATTTTTTTTCTTTTTGAATAAAACACAAAACATTCTCTGTTAGCTTAATTAACCAAAAATCTACTCTTGAAGGTTTCAAATGCAGAACTAAAACTAAAGTTTTTTAAAACATTTACATGAAATTATTTACACTACACACACAACTGATTTGTTTAAAGTTGCTCACAGAAAATTTCAAACTGAAAAGAAAAAATAATTTCAAACTGAAAAACCCCCTCACAATGAATATTTAATTCAATGTAAAGAGAGCAAAAGTCATCGTCAAACTTGAGAAATGGAATAGAAAAATAATCATCAAAGTAAAGAAAAAACAAATTACAGCAGCTAAGCCAAAACTTCCATGCTTACTTTTTTCAAGGCTTATCAACAACTTAACAACAACAAGGCTTAACTCAATAACAGTACTGAACTCGTTAGCTGAGAAAAACTCAGCGCACAATTGGCTCCAAGCAAAGAGTTTCCTAGTAACTAAACTTTGGCAACTTATTTTTCCTAAATTTCTACAACCGATTTTTCTTTCTTCTCTACGTTTGTTTTGTATTTTACTCAAACGTTCTACGTTTGAAGTAGAAGTTTGTTTACAAGTTTTGTTGAAATTTAAAATTAATTATTATGATTATGATTTGCTTGAGAGGAACGTTTATGCCTGGATGTCTCAAGTCCTTTAACTTTTTCCTTCGACTCAGGTTATCCTTATAATTTTTAGAACAGCTAACAACCAACCATAGTTGACGAATAGAAGAAAAGAAAATCAATAAAGAGGCAAGCAGAATCCTTATTACTACTAAGTCACCAACTGCTATTTAATCTAATCTAATCTAATCTAATCTAATCTAATCTAATCTAATCTAATCAAATCTAATCTAATCTAATCTAATCTAATCTAATCTAATCTAATCTAATCTAATCTAATCTAATCTAATCTAATTTAATCTAATCTAATCTAATCTAATCTAAATCTAAATCTAAATCTAAATCTAAATCTAAATCTAAATCTAAATCTAAATCTAAATCTAAATCTAAATCTAAATCTAAATCTAAATCTAAATCTAAATCTAAATCTAAATCTAAATCTAAATCTAAATCTAAATCTAAATCTAAATCTAAATCTAAATCTAAATCTAAATCTAAATCTAAATCTAAATCTAAATCTAAATCTAAATCTAAATCTAAATCTAAATCTAAATCTAAATCTAAATCTAAATCTAAATCTAAATCTAAATCTAAATCTAAATCTAAATCTAAATCTAAATCTAAATCTAAATCTAAATCTAAATCTAAATCTAAATCTAAATCTAAATCTAAATCTAAATCTAAATCTAAATCTAAATCTAAATCTAAATCTAAATCTAAATCTAAATCTAAATCTAAATCTAAATCTAAATCTAAATCTAAATCTAAATCTAAATCTAAATCTAAATCTAAATCTAAATCTAAATCTAAATCTAAATCTAAATCTAAATCTAAATCTAAATCTAAATCTAAATCTAAATCTAAATCTAAATCTAAATCTAAATCTAAATCTAAATCTAAATCTAAATCTAAATCTAAATCTAAATCTAAATCTAAATCTAAATCTAAATCTAAATCTAAATCTAAATCTAAATCTAAATCTAAATCTAAATCTAAATCTAAATCTAAATCTAAATCTAAATCTAAATCTAAATCTAAATCTAAATCTAAATCTAAATCTTATCTTATCTTATCTTATCTTATCTTATCTTATCTTATCTTATCTTATCTTATCTTATCTTATCTTATCTTATCTTATCTTATCTTATCTTATCTTATCTTATCTTATCTGAATCTAATCTATCAATTTATAAAAGTAAATAAATCCAAACAGCGATCAAGTCCGCATCTGCACCTTTCTAGCTTCACTTGTATCTAGTTTCTGTTTTCGGATACGTGGAATTAATTTCAAATTAAACAACTATGTATGTGTACAACATGCAAAAATTTATAAAATTCTCTTACACGAAAAAATTCTCTTACAGGAAACTTTATTTCTTTTGCGCTGCTTTTGTGCATAAATGTACAAAATTCAAACATGTGAAAAATGCGCTCACATGAAAACTTCTGCACATGAAATATTTACAAAATATTAAAAAAAAAAATATCTGCTAGCTTAAAATTTGCTTGGAATTTTTGGAACTATCGGCACATACATTGAATCAATGCCGAAGCAAAATCAATTACTATTTTACGATTCTTAAATTGACTCTGCTACAACGCACACAATGTTCTTTCACTCAAATCAGGATATACATAAATGTAATCCAGGAGATAAATCCAACTAGCTATTTTCATGCGTACGAGTGCGTTGTAACCAAACCAACGCAACAATGAACTCAGTTCAATCACAAAAGGCATATTTGCAGCATCGCAAATACTTTCAATCATACGCCAGCATGGTTGAATATTCACTCCTTACCTCTCAACCACATCGCACAGGCAGCAACAACGACATTTTCAGCAATGATGCGCTGAGATAACACAAGAGATAAGTCCAACTAGCTATTTTCATGCGTACAAGTGCGTTGCAGTTCACTCAGTGAAAATGTGAGCAACCAAACCGACGCAACAACGAACTCATTTCAATCACAAAAGGCATACGAACAACATCGAGAATACTTTCAATCATACGCCAGCATGGTTGAATATTCATTCCTTACCCCACAACTGCATCCACACAAGCAGTAACATCGAAATTTTTAGCAATGATTCGCCATGTCGCAGCAACAGTGGCACACAGCCCGCATCAACAACAATATTCCTTCCCAATACATCACTTATACACTCCTACAATCAAGCAATGTATGCTTAGCAACAACTACACACAACGAAATTGTTTGTGCAGCATCGATGAGAGTCGTGGTAAGGCGTTGGGCAAACTTTTGGCATCAGACGCATGCGTCTTTTTATCTTAGCGCTAATATTAAATTTGTTTTAACACAATGAAATGCTGTTGAAACAGCAACGGCGCAACATCAAAGCTATGTGCTATAACCCAGTAAGCCAATACATATGTACATCCCAAATGTGATAAATACATAAGAATTAATAACACTGTGCTTGAAATTTCTTCTCAAAACAAGCGGGGCACCTACTTAGCGACTTTTCTATAGGTATACTGAGTTCAGATCCACAAGGCGTTTGGCAGGATTAGCTCTAGTTTAAGAAAAATCCGACTTTGAATTTCAATCGAGTTTGTCTTCGAAAGTTTAATGCTAATTGATCCTTACGTTTTATTAGACAAAGTTTAGTAAATTTTAAGTATTTCCTATACTATTGTAAAAGATATATAACATACTGCATACACTACATGAACATATACAACGTCCATAAGTACACCCTCCGAGAAATTCTTAGTACAGCACAAACGAGATAAAAAAAATTATTTTCATTGATCAATATCCGTTTGTTCCCTTGAAAGTAATCGCTCTCAGTTATAATTGTGCCAGTGCTTTTCCCAATTCCTGAAATTCATCTGATGTGCTTTTTTCTGTAACTCTTGGCTATCATGGGTTTCTTTAGTTCTAAGAATAGGAAAAAGTTGCAGGTACTCACGCCCATTGAATAGGTTGGCTGAGGCATAATAATGATGTAGTTTCTGGCCAAAAAAATCACATACAAGCATTGTTGTGCTGCAAAAGCTATTAATTGTTTTCATCGTTTTCCTCGTGTTGCTTCGAGCAAACGGCACATAATTTCTCGGTAATATTCCATATGGACCGTACGAACTTCTGGCTTACGACATTGTAATCGAAGGAAACAACCAATTGAAAAGCAAAACATTTCGCTTTTTCTGTCTTCGGCCTCTTCTGATTGCTTCCATTGGCATGATTGGGCACTGGCTTCGACGTCGTAACCATATAACTAAGTTTAATTGCCAGTTATGAGACTTTGGAGTAACTATGGTTTGCCGTTGACATTATCTCCACACATTGTCTCCCGTCTTCTTTGGTCAAAATTAAGCAATTTCGAAACAAAATCATTGCCAAAAGTTTCATGCCTAAAACATTCGAAAATTGTTCATAAAATGAACCAACCAAAACGGCAACAACGTAAGCTTGTGTAGACTCTGCGAAACAACAGGGCAGACTTTTGACAATAGATCATCTCTGGTCTCAGTGCAAATATCCCCTTTTTAAATCCATCTATCTATCCTCAGTTTGCACCATTTGAAAATATTTTTTTTGTTTGCCCAAAGTAGCGTCGCCAAATATCACAATAAACAGTTGAAGCATTGACCAGAAAGTTGCCACGAAAACAAACTAAATCCGAATATGCAAAATGGCTAATAATGTCAGAATTTTTTGAAATGTTAGCATTCGAAAACAGAATGCAGTAGCCAGCAGAAATTTGTAGTTACCTTTTTTTTACAGACCTCGTCAACATCTGAATTTCATCAAAGTATCTGTTAACCCTTCACACGGCAAAGGCGAATTTTTTCATCTAATGTTGTTTTTTAGATATAAACCTAAATTTACAAAAACACGTATTTTTTATTTTTTCATATACTTTAATTTTGTAAGGTTTTTGTAAAAAACATTAAAAACAAAAACACAAAAAGCATTAAAACTTGTTTTTTTATTTTAATATGTTTAGTTTTAAATGAAAATTTTTAAAGCAATTAATACGTTTGTTGTAGCATAGTCCTACTCCGCATTTTTCGCAAAATGTTTGTGTGTTTTTATTAATAAGTATTAATCACTTTTGTTTCACTAAAATAAATGCGTGCAACTTTTCGCAAAAACGGTGACAGCACTTATGTCAAGTAAAATTTAGCTACTTTTTCCCATTTTTAATGCCAGTATTTCAAAAAAGGAACCTTGCATAGTTGTAAAATTGCAAGAAAGAGTCGTTTTGATAGTTACTTCCGAAATTACGGGCAATTTTACGGTTGGTTGCAGATATGCAACTGTACCGTGTAAAGCGTTAATAACAAACCCAATCTTAAAGATCAAATTCTTAACAGAATATGTTTCTACTAAATTCAAATATATCTTAAATATTTCTATAACCTACGCATAAATATGTGTCGAGCCAACTAAATAATAATTGATGCCAAATCAAACTTTTACGATAATATTTCGTATGGTGCGCTCAACTTTAGGAAAAGCTCTAACAACTACAAATTTTCGTAGCATAGCTTCAGGCATGTCGAAATGAAATACACTGTGTAACAGTAGACTAGAAACAAGCAAACGTGTTGATGGTACAAGGTTTAAATTTTTTAAATTACATTTCGCAATGCCCACGAAATCAGTGTTTCCAGAATCGTAGTTTTTAAATAACGTAATTGTCAGGAATTTGAGGTTTCAACTAAAAAATGTCGAAATCTGGCAACTGGAAAGTACTTCATGAGCCCTTCTTGACAGATGTATGTATGTATATGTGTAGCTAGTTCAATAGCCCGATTACACTACTCGACAAAAAATGGGTCAATCGCGTACACCTGAAAACAAAAGTATTTTCTACACTAAATTTGGGCCACGGGATATAAAACTGAAAATCCAAAAATTTTTTTAAGAAGCGGTTCCGAAAACCATTTTTTTTTCTCTGTTGTTTCAGTTATTAGTACCTACCATACATATCTCGTAAACGAATCATTCGACTAACACAACAATCTCCGTTTGTCAAAAGATAATTCCTTAGCCTTTCCAGCGATATACGATATTGTCCTAATCAGATGAGATTTGGGGAAGTTACTGATGGTGAAATTTGAAAAAAGTAAATATTCACTTAGATAAAATAAGTTAACTTTTTTATAGATAGAACAAATGATCTCCTCTGGTTTTAAAATCTAAGATATATTATCTGAGCAAAAATTAAGCCCAACATCAATAGAAGTGAAAGAAAAATTACAAAGTTATGATGCACTGAGTGAAAACACCAACTTTTCATTTATTACACCATACGAAACAATTTTTTTTCCGATACCCATCCAAATGTTAATATAGACGTGAAACTAGAAGTCATTTATAGTATCCTGGCATAGGCAGTTTTTCATTTTCTGACCCAAAAACCTTCTGAAAGCACTTTAAAATTTTACGGATTAACACATTTCAATGTGGAAAGAGCACGCTTATGGACACTCTGGGATCCTAAGGTCATTTACGAGGCCAGGTACGGAACATCAATTAGATTCCTGCACGGACTATCTGATTCCATACCTGGATTTTGATTCGCGCGCACTTACCTCCTTTCCCTCAAGGGAAGAATGGGGACTTACAAGTGTGATAAGAGACGCCTCCATCACCATATTCACAGATGGTTCTAAGATGGAGGAAGGTACAGGAGCTGGTCTCCACTCAGATGCACTAGGGGCTCAACGGTCTTTCAGACTCCCGGACCTCTGTAGCATCTTTCAGGCGGAGATTTATGCAATCTGGAAAGCTGCTGAATTAATCCGCGACAGCGGATTATCACCCACGGATATCACAATCTGTGTGGATAGTCAGGCAGCCCTTAAAGCGCTGGAATCAGCGACTGTGAAATCAAAGGTAGTGCAGAGTTGTCGCAGTGCACTTCGCGGCATCGGACATCACCGAGTCACTCTCTGCTGGGTTCCGGGCCACTCTGGAGTGGCAGGAAACGAGGCAGCGGATGAGATGGCAAGAAAGGGGGTCGCCCTGCCTCTCACCGAAGTGGATAACTCTGTGCTCCTTCCGATATCTGCCCTGTATTTGCGTATTGACAGGTTGAGCAAAACTTACATCGAGTCCTCATGGCGGAGCAGAACTGATTGCAGTACCTGCCGGGCAATATGGCCTTCCCTTTCCGTGAGGAAAACGCGATATGTACTGTCCCTGAGTCGAACCTCTATTAGGCAGCTTGTTGGAGTCATCACTGGACACTGCGCCATTGGATCTATGCTGGTCAAATGGTGCCTCTCGTCCAGTGATGTCTGCAGAAGCTGTGGAGATGAGGAAGAAGTGGAAACGATCCAACACTACCTGTGCCACTGCCCGGCTCTGCAGGAACGCCGACTCCGTACCTTGGGGTCAAGGTTCCTGGTAGACTTGGCCTGCGCAGCAGTAGTTGAAATATCGGATCTACTCTCCTTCATCAAGAGGTCGAACTGGTTTGCCCCGAACTGAGAGCCACTGGTTAGCTCCGGAATCTTTCATGAAGGGATTCACAATGGGCCATTTTGGCCTCCGAGTGGAAGTGCTGCCCTTGGGACGCACACACCCTTCCCTACCTAACCTAACCTAACACATTTCAAATATTTTTTTTTAAATATTTGCGGTTGTGCAATGATGAAGACATGGTTATCAAATGAAAGAGGAAAATTGTCTCCTTTCAACTTAGTTCTTTATTTTGAACTTTCGAAGAATTTCTAGAACTTTGAAATAGAATAAAATTTAGGTGTATGAATCTACAAACTGAGATTCAAAATATGTAACTCCATACCTGACATGTTTTGGTCCTGAAAGTTCACTTTATTTGTAAGTGCATTTTTCGTGTCGAGAACTATGTGGATGAGTGGATGTGGAACCTAATTGGAGTTTGGCCGATTTCCTATAGCAAATTGAAAGAAAACCTGTGTTTAACTGATTTTACAAACTAATACCCGAGTAAGCCTAGCAATTCCCAAAGTCTCAGTAAGTCCCAAAGCGTGCAGTAACCAAGTCGCAGGGTCCACATCTTTTGCTAGCCACATACTTAGGTAGTGTAGGAAACAAAGTAACAAACAAGATTGCTAAAAGTGAACTCTCTCTACCGAAAGAGAATACAGTCCCAGTACAAAAAATTTAACTCAATGACGCTATGTGAAGACGGCGAAACCCGATTGGCACAAAATTGAATACTGTCTGACCCGGCAATCTTCATCTTGCACAACATTTGAATTAATTAAAGTATAACGCCACCTGTTGTGGTCTAAACCTGAACTGACTCAACACGACTCTAACAAACAAGGCATGCAAATTGGACGGTCCATTTGAGTGTGATGCCGTAACTCACAGCCACTTTCTTTTATATATAGAGATTTAAGTTATATGGGTGGTGCCACGCCCCCTTTTTCAATACCCGCACCATTCCCTCTGTCGAAAGGGAAAATGGTAGATTCGTACTTAGTTTCATTGCTGTGCAATGCAACTACGAAAACAACCAAAGAAAAATCAACCAAATCGGTCCAGCCGTTCTCCAGTGATTCACGGTCAATTTTCGGAATTTTCTTTTCGCACGAACCTGAACTGACTTAATACGAATCCAACAAACCAAACCCCATGAAAATCGGCCGGCCCGTTTGAGCGTGATGCGATTACACACACATACATCCACTTTCTTTTAACATATATATATATAGATGACAATGAGTTACACTTTTTTCTTTTAATCACTTCGCTTGAGAGCATGGAGCTCTTGTGTCTGTATGTTAATCAATTGAAATCTACCAGAGTAGGTGACTAGCCTATTGCTGGCATTCATAGGTGATGGCGCTGGCTTTTGTCGTCCTTTAAAGCAAACTTCCACAAATTCCTTCGGCCAGATCGAAACCCCTTAATGAGTTGTTATGGCCACCTAAGTACAAAAGGTAGGTATGTATATAATAGATGCCTGCTTTTGTGATGATCAGTCAATCTGTGGTCACTATGATTCGCCTAACCACAAATGTTGTGTGAACCACCATTCATTCTTGAATCATTTAGAATTTCAAAACCTTTATTGAATTTCAAGAGCCTAAGAAATTGTGATCATCTGACCTGAATTTAGCTGCTTATTTTCAATGAAGGTTAGGTTTGGTTGGAGTGGCAGCCTCCTACGTGAGAAGCTCACTTAAGCACATCTTATGGCTCATTGTGATACCACAGTGGATGGCGCGACTCCCCCTAACAGCGCTGAGAACCAATAAGATTCCATTATGAACCTGGCTCTATACCTGATATTCAGAGGCGATAGTTTGGTAAGACTAGTGAAAAAAGCTGAGCCGAGAGACTTAAGTCTCCTTCTGGCTAATGAAGTACACTGACGAAACTATTGAGTAACGGCTAAGGTTAAGCAGCTGGTTAGTCCGTTTCATGTTATAAGAAGGCCAGGTTAGTCGAAAGATACTGCGTGTCTGTTCCTCAGACCACAGTTCATTAGCTACTCTTTGGTAGAATTGTTTGAGCATCTATAGGGTTTTCCAACAAGAGGTGTTATTTTAGTATTCAAAGAAAAATGGCATTTTTTGAGATAAATGATCGGATGTTTATTTCATAATAAAGAGGAAGGTATGCCGTTAATAATGAAAAACAACATCAGCCAAATGGCCACCACGACCACGCTTACAGGACCATATCCTTTTCATGAAATTTTCCATAACCAAATCGCAAAGTGGCTGTCCTATGTCCTCGATAGCCTCACGAATTCTATCTTTGAGGTCTTGAATCGACGCTGGGCTGTTGGCGTACATCTTATCTTTCACGTGGCCCCAAAGGAAGAAGTCGCAAGGTGTTAAATCACAAGATCTCGATGGCCAATTGTGATCACCTCTTCCAGAGATAACACGGTCCGGAACCTTTTCCCGTAAAAGAGCAATGGTTTCGTTGCTTGTGTGGCACGTAGCGCCGTCTTGTTGAAAGTAAACGTTGTCCAGATCAATACCATCCAACTCCGACCATAAAAAATCATTAATCATCTCTCGAGGAATCGACAAACCTGGGTTTTCTTCAACACTTTGGGCTACAGCAGAAATATTATCAGTTGTTCTTGAGCGACGTGCACGGGTTTTATTCTTCACATCACTAACTTGTCCCAACAGCTCGAATTTTTCCACCAATTTCTGTATTGCGGTCCGACAAGGTGCTTCACGACGACCCAAAAATGCTTTAGTTTTGCGAACTGTGACTGCAAGATTTTCACCATTTTTGTGGTGAGTTTTAATAATTTCAGTGCGTTGTTGAAGCGTGTATTGTTGCATTTTTAGTAATGGCGTGGTTTCTACTTGTCAAATGTCAAAGAATAAAAGCTTCAAAAGTGACAGCTACCGAAATACCGGGTGATTCAAAATAACACCTTTTGTTGGAAAACCCTATACTTAATCGATGCAATAGAAGCTCCCACTAGGAGGAAGGACGTGGCCTCAGCGAGCAACATGCTAATTCGTCCGCCTCGCAGTTGCCTACAATACCCCTGTGCGAGACGTTGGAACGTCTAGCTAAGTTGTTCAAGGATTTTCGGCAGTCCAAGCCTGGATGAGGTGGTCACCCCCACGAGCAACTTAATGCCTGACTATCCGAATATATATGGACATCCGTCTCATGTGGTTTCTCGTGGATGAGCCAGATTGAGGCCTGGTAAATGGCCATTACTTCTGCCTGAAAGACACTAGAATGGTCAGGCAGGCGGAAGGACAGACGAAGCCCCAGTTGGCTACAGAAGATCCCGAAGTCAACCTTGTTTGTATTTTCAATGAAAAAACATTATTTTTTATTTTTTTAATTTTATTTTATTTTGAACTAATAAATAAGAAATTTATAATTTGACGGTATGGTTCGCTTTGGATCCAAATGCTGTTTTGAAAAGTCCATATGAAATCAAATTAGGGGTAAACATTTTCCACATTATTTTTACTTTCGTTTATTTTTATTCAGCTTTAACAAATACCAAAAGTTTAAGTCCTTTAAAAAGCTTCATTAATGACCTCAATGAATTCATTTTGACTCCCTTGAGCATTCTATGCAAAGTCAACGCTCGACTATCACTGGCAATGTGCCAGTTGCATTAAGTTTTGCAGATTACACGACTGACTGACTACCAAGTTTGGCAATGGTTTATGCATCAGTTGAGCTGTTGCCGTTGCGCTTTCTACAGTCGACGTTGACAATGTGATTGCCGCTTCCTCGAAGATTGTTGGCTCGCTTCATTACGAATTCCCTCCCACTTGCAGTGCAACGTAAATTGAATCAAAGAAATAAAAAAGCGTTTTGTTTCGTTTTCAGTGGTTGGTTTTTTAATACATTTCGCCTTTGTTAAACTGAAGAAAATCAAATTTCCTTGAATTTAACAAAACAATTTCCATTTTTCAATTATTATTACGTACAGTAAATATTAAATAAAAACTAGTTACTAAAATAAAAAATAATAAATTGGAACAAATCAAAAATGAAAAACAGTAAATCAAAAGCATTGCATTTTGCAAGCTAGTTGAATATACTATATAGTAAAAAAGCATTTGAACAACATTTCACAACATCGTCTACATCGTCGTCAACTTGAGCGTCGGCGTCGTTGCGCGCTTATCAGCAACGCGCTGGTGGTGTTGGTTGGTTGGTGGTTGGATCTCCGAGCAAGACACAAGCGGCACAAGTTACAATTTTTTTTGCAAATAAAGCACGTTTTACAAATACAAACACGAACATAAATACGGATACATGGACGGAAATACATTTCACAAAATTTTAATAAATATATACAAAGTGGACAATTACAAAAGTGGGTTAGAGCTAGGAAACAGTTACAGTTAGTCACATCAATTGTGTTCAGACAGTTTTAACAACATTTTCTTTTTTTTATTACATTTTAATTTTACATACATTTTTTGTGGTAACATTTTGGTGTTTGGGTTTTTAGGAAACGTTTCGTGTTCAGTGTTCAGTGCTTAGGAGTATTTTCGTAACATTATTTTGCTCTTATTCAATCTTCTTCTTCTTCTTACATCTTGCTACTACATTACATTAACAAACACATACACATTTGCTTGGTTAGTTGCTGAAAAGGCTTGAACACAAAACGGAAGCGGAGGTCAGGAACGGGAGCGGAACGGAACGGAACGATTCGATACGGGATTGGAGCCGGATGTGTTGGAAGCGGGACCGGGAGCAGGACCGGGAGCAGGAGCAGGAACGGGATCGGGAGCGGAAGCTGGACCAGGAACGTGGTAGCGTAGCGGCAAGCTGTCTGCTGTGCACGGGCTGACCAGGATCGGGCACACTGCATCATGGAACCGTGGCTGTAGTTCTGCATGAAACAACTGGAATGTGGAATGCTAGAGACGGATAGCTAGGATTCGGGATGTCGGTGTGAGCGGGAACATGGGATGGCAGTCGTGGTGCACAAACAGTACGCGAGCTTTTCACTTTCCATCGTTTCTGTTTCTGTTTGCGTTTGCGATTGGATGATGTTGGGATGGGAAGTGGTTGGACGTTGGCGTTATGAACGGGATCGACGGTATGGTCGCGTGTCGTTCACGGCGTCTAGTCCTTCTTCGCAACATCGGCAGCGACTGTCTCTGTCTCCGCGGACTTTTTGTCGTCGGTCGTTGGCTGCGGCCGCGCGTCATCGGCGCCTTTGTCGGCCACCGGTAACGCTGGCGCCAGCCGTGTCGTTTGCGCTTGCTGCTCACCTTTGTTGCTCGTCGCGTTGGCGGCGACAACACTCTCGGTCGCCACCATCTTCGTCTCGGTTGCCTCGCTTTGTTCGTTCGCTTCCGCTGTCGCGGTCGGTTTCACTGTCTCGTTCGTGTCCGGGTCCGCGTTCGTGTCGCGTTTCTGATGCGTTCGTTCCGGCAAGTTCTGCGTGCACGAGCAGGGACACATGCATTGGTCCTTGCGGGCGCCACCTGTAAACTGGCTGAAACTGAACGGTATGGCCGCCGGCTGCACACCCAGCGGGAACGGATCGATGTTCTGATGGTAGCGATCGTTTGTCAGTTTCGCATTCGAGTCGCAATTCTCGTACGCCGACTGCGGCAGTATGATCACCGGCATGAACGCGATCACTGCGCCCTTCGGTATTTTGTCGGGTGCATACGATGCCGCGTAGCCGGGCGCCTGTGGGAACACCGGCAGTTGTTGCAGCAGCGACATGGAATTCGTGATTCCGCCAAAGTGCGCCGGGCCGGCCGATGTTGTAGTTGTTGTGAATTGTTGGTTAAAGTTGTTGTTGTTGTTCGAGGACGGTTTACTATAGGAGGAGCTAGAAGTTTGTGTTTTTTTGGACGAGTCCGCATTGCACGGGCACAGGTTCTGTGTGATCTGTTCGTGAGAATTATAAATGGGACGAGGTGTTACATTCTTGTTGTTGGTGCTAGGCGTGTACGCGTTCGTATTCGTATGAGTGTTCGTATTGTAGGTGTTTGTCGTGGTGACTACGTTCTTAGTTGGCACTCGGTCCACGTATTTCTGGCTGGTGGGGTATTCGTTGATCGTCTTGCCGGGATTCTTGGGGGCCTCGTATGTGTTGGTGTTGCTGTTGGTGTTGATGACCTTCTCGACCACCTTCTGCTGGTTCTCGTAGCCAGGCGTGTTGCTGTGAGTTTGCGTACCGATGCCGTAGCCGCCTGTGCCTGTGATCGTGGTGACTGTCTGCGGTCGCGTGTAGGTGTCCGTTTTCTTTTCAGTGTACGTGTTGGTGTTCGTGTTATAGTTCGTGGGCGTACTGGGGTACTGGGTCTGCTTGTGCTCTTCGGTCTGTTTGTTCGTGTACGAGTTGGTATTGCGGTCAACATTATAGCTATTTTTATTACCGGAATTTTGATTTGTATGCGTTGTCGTTGTGGTGGTTATTGTCTGAACGGGCTTATCCTTTTTAATAATGATATCCTGTTTGTATGGTATTTGTTGTTGTGTAGTTGTGGTCGTGGTCGTAATTGGTTTTTGTTCGTTATTCGTTTTGACGGGTGTGTATTTGTTGGTGTTGGATGTGGAGATTGTGGTGGTGGTGGTGGTTTTGGTGGTTTTGGAAGAGGGAGGAAAAGAAGGAGGAATATAGGTTAGTGGAGTTTTATCATTAAAATTATTATTATTGGTATTGGTATTGGTTGTGGTGGTAGTGGTTGTTATCTTCTTTTGTGCATTCGCATTATTGTAATCATAATTGGGCACAAAAGATGTCTGTTTATTGGTAGTGCTATGGATGGTTTTCTGGGATGGCACCTCAACTGTTAATGAGGATGATTTAGGAGGTTGCGTTATTTTACCAGTTTTCGAAACGGGTGGCAAGTAGCCGGGTGTGTTTTTTTCTGAGTCTCTTGGATCAGGTGGTGGGTAAGTGTATGTTCCGTGTGGGCTGGGACCGGGTGGTCCAGGTGGTCCGGGTGGTCCATAGGGGCCGGGTGGTCCGGGTCTGTATTTTCCTACATTTCATATACACACAATTAGGCATTGCAATAGGTAATGGGTAAATGTGAATCAACCTGGTGGTCCGGGTGGTCCCTTGGGTCCGGGTGGTCCCTTGGGACCGGGTGGGCCCTTAGGGCCGCCGGGTCCGCCTGGGCCGCCGGGGCCGCCTGGGCCTCCGGGGCCTCCGGGGCCGAAACCGCCGCCGCCGCCTACGCCGCCAAAGCCTCCATTCGGACCAACGACATGAACGTATGGTGGTGCCGGTGGACCAGTGGGACCTTCAACATGAACATATTTTCCCGAATCATCATGATAGTATTTACCTTCTTGTATACCTGCAACGTGCATCGAAGACAAAACAAAATGGCAATTAGTAAAAAATTGTGACGAAAACGGCGCAAAGCACCGAACTCGAACGAACGAACGACGACTTACCCTTATAACGACCATCGTCAAAACCGACATATTTACCACTTCCTGTAGAGACGTGTGAAAAGAGTGTTGGAGGAGAGAGAGAAATTCACAGATTAGTAAGAGCGACCACTACATGTGTCAGTTACTACTGCAGTAGAATTGCGAGTGGGTTGGACTACAACTAGAACTACTATAGCTAACTAGATTAAGAGAGATCTGCTGCTGCTAGGGATTACGAGTACGAACAAACTGCCGATACTTAACTAACTACGTACAAAAATACGGACAAGCACTTACTGACTAACAACTAAAAGCGACAAGCACCGGCCACCGTCGAAGCGTTCAAACGGCAACAAACCAAACCAAAATGGATTTTTTAGTATAGTGACATGAATGAACGGTTACTTGGGGTACTCTAACTCGGTATCGGGATCACAACGATCACAAACAAACAATGCTACAGTTAGTGCTACGGACTACAACCACAAACTAAAACGGTTACTTTTGGGTAATTGGCATAGCGGGTGTGAAATGATGTGTGTGGAAGATTTGTGAGGCGTTGAAATATTAGAATTCTTGGCGTAAGTAAGCGAGTGCGGGTGAATGTGCAAATGTAGATGTGTGTGTGTGCAAGTTTTGTAGGTGTTACAATTGGTCATTCTCTGCTATATAGATATATATATACATGTGTGTACAGATGTGCGCGTGTTGCTTGTGTTCTTTATTTTGTTTGTGGTGTAATTCAATTTTTTTCTTTTTTTGCATATCGTTTTGAAACGTTGATATGGGAAAATAGACGAGGCTGACAATTTCTCGATCAGAGAAAGAGAGACAGAGAGAGATAAAAATAGAGAATTAAAAAAAAAACTGGTTCATGTGCAATTCAAGTGCTGGAACAAAAAAAGTGCAGTGGCCACAACAATCCCTTGAATTTCATTCTTCGCTAAATATATTCGATATTTGATTTTTCTTTAGCGCTTCTAATTTTTTTTCCATTCAATTTGTGCTATGCGGCTTTTTACTATAAAGTATCTTATTGTTGTTTTTTTTTTTAATTCTATCAAGAAGGTGCAATTGCGATTAATGGACATAATTGGCAAACAAAAACAATTTCCTGCAACTGAAAATAAAAGTAGTGATAAGAAATCGATACATATATATAAATCAATACAAATAAATCAGATAGAGCTAAGCTAAGCTAATGCAAAAATATTTATTTAAAATACACTAACATTTGATTCTGTTGTGGCGATTTGTCATTTTACTACGGTGCGTCTATGTCAAATATTTTAGAAAGGATAACCAATTCGAATAATTGGATTTATCGAATTAAATCGATAACACCAATGTGAATTATCGGATTTAAGGAAATTAATTCGATAACATAAATGCGAATTATTGGATTTATCGAAATTAAATCGATAATACCAATGTGAATTATCGGATTTATCGAATTAAATCAATAAAACCAATGCGAATTACCGGATTTATCGAAATTAAATCGATAACACTGATGCGAATAATCGGATTTATTGAAATGTAATCGATAACACCAATGTGAATTATCGGATTTATCGAATTAAATCAATAACACCAATTCGAATAATTGGATTTATTGATATTAAATCGATAACACCAATGCGAATTATCGAATTTATTGAAATTAAATCGATAACACAAACAATTGGAAAATATTGGTTGGATTGGAATGAAAGATGGCAAATGAAAACAAAACCTTGGCGAGCAGATCTTGCGGTGCTGTTACTTGGCATCACTGGCACTGAAGTCATGGACAGAGTGATTCGATCAGAACGGAACAGTGGAGTCTGTGTGGAGTTAATAATTTTGCAATACTGTCCATTGTCAGTTCTATAGAACTGAATCTGTTTAGTATGGGACTCGAAATGCTGCTCTTCAAGACCCCACAACAGCACATAGCTGCTATTGGAAAAAGTTCTTAGACAAGTTTTCATGAAAAAACGAACGTTAGTGCTTGTCTTTCAAGAAAAGTATTCAATTACATAAAAAATTATCACAAAATGATGAATACAAGAGAAGAAGAAGAGGAGTCTTACAGTAGTGAGCAACTTTCGCTTGAAAATTTATCTTTCTCCAACACCGCCCAAGCCAGTGCTTCCAGTGCTGCCAATTCAATGCTTCATTGTGAAGTTATGCATAGTTTTTAGCGCAGAATTCGCAATCAAAAGTAGTTAAAATTTGTTTGTGAAATTAATTTGTCTTCAACAAAAAAATTTACCTATTTTTTAGAATAACGCTTCATACGTAAATATTTGCCACAGCGTTCTTAAAATTACTTTCTATATATAAAACTATAAATAAATTTGTGCAAATGCATATGTATGTGGTTTTGTGTGGGTGTGTGTGTGCTTGTGTAAAAAAAAAACATTGCATTTATCATAAAATTAAAAAAACAAACTCTATGGCAGAACATAAAATTGTCTTCTTGAAAGCTTTTAACATTAAACTAATTCTTAGTGAAAAAAGTCTTGAACGAGCTTTGCAACTGGGGACTACTAATTAGTGTCTCAATTACTTTATCATTGTGCCGTTACAGTGACCATTACAATTGGTTTTCATATGGGAAAAAATGGGTTGAATTTTTAAAAGAGTTGAAAGAAGTTTTTCGTTGCTTTAAACAAGAAGCATTGAAAAGCTTTAGAGTTTTATGTGATAAAACTTGAAGACTGTCAAAAATCGATCTGTCAACTGTCGACAAAGGATCCTGTAACACTAATGTGGTTCTGGTCTCAACTTTTGGACCAACACAAACTCAAAAGCGCATCTTAGAAGCTTTTTAGTTGAATTTGAATCCCAATGGGTGAAAGTTGGATGTCAAACGGTCACGTTGGAACTAATATTCCAGAGATTTTGACATTTTGAATTTGATGTGTTCTACTCTACATATTCGAGAAATCTTTATTGATCCGAACTCTGAGTAGGCATTGAACGACTTGTTTGTGTTTTTTATTAGTGCGAGACCGCGACCTAGAAGATCTATTGAACTCACAGTTCATCAGTGAGCCCAACTACCAAGAGGAATTTGAGTATCCTATACCTCTGGATTGTTTGTGTTTGAGCTTAAATCTTTTGAGCCAATCGGGACTATATATAACCAAAAGCTTTGAGAAAGTAATTTGGAGGAAACATTAATAAGACTTTAGCAAGGACCTTTGCCTTGAATGTTACTCCAAGAAGCATCTTCCCATTGAAATAATAGTCGAAATGTTTCATCTAAGCCTCCTGGGAAAAATCGTTCTCAGAAATGATCCAAGTCTTATTGTTTCTTCTTCATTTTTTGGGCTTTATTTTGATCTATTGTCCTTAACATAAATATCACACATGCAGCAATTGCTGGCCCCCCTGGATCCACTTGTAACACACACATTACAGTAGAATGCTGTAAAATATTTGAAATAATT
Source organism: Melieria omissa (assembly GCA_963971225.1). Taxonomy (NCBI): domain Eukaryota; kingdom Metazoa; phylum Arthropoda; class Insecta; order Diptera; family Ulidiidae; genus Melieria; species Melieria omissa. Next base: position 116,593,223 of record OZ020268.1, read on the forward strand.
CCATATACTTTATTGAGGTCCATGGACCGTTTATTAGCCGTCATACTCGACAAGTCAATGACTCAAGATGGCTTTTCATATCAGAGCCAAAAGTTAGTTTGTACGATACTACTTCAATCAGTAGTTGATTTGATCAGTGTAACGCCAGCAACAACAACAGCAAAATTGAAATTTCAATTGCAGCTACTGAGCTCGTTCGAAACTCCTTTCGTTTCCTACGTTCTATCTCAACGAATCGCGTCTCTCGTCTATGTTCGGCGTGCTTTTTACATACTATTTGCAGGCTTGTGTTTTTGTTTTTGTTTTGTTGATTTTTTTTTAGCTAACCTTTGTTGTATCCGGCGTCCCCACCGTGCTCAGCCGGATATATGGGGACGCCCGTTGAATCCGGTCCGCCTGGGTACGATGTCCTCTCCGGATGGCTGTCCGAGGGCGAAGCTGTTAGGGGACTGGGTGGATTTCTGACCTGACCTGAAGATGGTGGGCCGTTCTGGCCGGGGTTCACGGGTGATGGGCCGTACTGATCGGGGTTTGCGGGTGATGGGCCGTACTGGTCGGGGTTTGCGGGTGGTTGGCGGTACTGGTCGGGATTCGCGGGTGGTTGGCGGTACTGGTCGGGGTTTGCGGGTGGTGGGCGGTACTTGTTAGGGTTTGCGGGTGGTGGACTGTACTTGTTGGGGTTTGCGGGTGGAGTGTGTGTGCCTACGTTTGTCGGTACAATGGGTCCGTTCAGTATGTCTTCGTAACGTGGTGGTTTATTGTTGTCGGGCTGTCGGGGCGGGTTGGCGTTGTGCAAGTGCGTCGAACTGTCCGGCTGTCGGGGCGGGTTTGCGTTCGGCGTGCGCGATTGCGAGGGCGTCGAACTACCCGGCTGTCGGGGCGGGAAGCTGGGGGGTACGTTCTGTGACGGGTTGCTGGGCGGTCTGTTCGACGGCTGGACAGCAATGTGCACAATCGATTGGTCCGTATCATGGTCAATCTGCAATTGAACGTACGGGCATTATATAGCAACGGGCTGACAACTAACGCGCGCGACACGTACATGCGGGAACTCTTGCTTGAAGCCGACTTCGAACCGACCGCAGCCGTGTGGGAAGTACGAATTCTCCCAAGTCATGACGTTGGGGGCTTGGTCTTTGACGGGATATACTTCGACTGGGGTCGGCGGTTCGACGGTGCGGTAGCCGTGCGTGTCGGCCACGTAGTGGGTGGCGCGCAGCTTGTTAAATGCATCGATCTCGCCGTAGCAACCGTAGGTGACGCCATCGGGACCACGCGTCTCGTGGTGGAAGTGATTGGTCTTGCCAACGTCGTAGCCATAGTGGTAGGCACCTTCCGATGGCAACGATTGCGCGATTGTTTTCGTCGTTGTTCATTTTGTTTTGGAATTGGATTTGGATTTGGAGTTGGAGGTGATAGAACGCAATTGGAGTGTGATCAATATTACATTCTTATAAATATGTGTATATATGTAAATAATAAATAAGGCCTAAACACTAAATGGAGCATACATATTGTAATTTGCAAATGATTCATTGTCGATACTTAAATAGTTGATTGAATAATCGATTTGCTTTTCAGAAACAATGAAAAAGTATTTGCTTGTTGTTGTGCGATTGTAGATTCAATACAAATTTCGTCTTAAATATACTAAAAACAATACAAATACATAAATAACTGAAACTCTTATGGGACCTTAAACATACACACGCAAGCGACAATAAATGTCCGAGAACGAATACAAAATTCATAGCGCAGCTGTTGCAAAACAAAAATGGAAACACGAGAACTGAGAAGTGTGAACGAAACAGAAACTCGCATTCGTAAAAGACACGTCGCAAGGCTAACTTATGGCTAACAGGGGCTTCGAACTAATGGAAAGGTTCAGGAATGGGATGGTAGAGTTGCAGGACATTACAGGACAGGGAAGGGAAGGGCGATGGCAGGGGCGGATTCAGAAAAATATTTCGGGGGGGGTTTCAAAAAGTAATTCTTTGATATTCATAAAATGCCAAAAAAACCCCCAAAACACCCCCTGAATCCGCCACTGGGCGATGGGTTGCTGGACCAATGGCACCAAACGCGCTGATACACGTCAAAGTGGAGAGGCTAATGATTGTTACTACTTGATTAACTATTCAATGGTAATTATTTAGGAAAAGAATTACAACCATTAAATGTATTCGATTAATTTCATTTAATTCTTCCACTTAGGAGTGGAGAGGCTAATAATTGTTGCGTAATTACGTGCTAATTACTGTTTGACTATTCAATCGTTAGGAAGAGATTGTAATTAAATAATTTAATTAATTATTTAGGAATCGAATTACAACCATTATATGTATTCGATTAATTTCATTTAGTTAATTCTTCATATAGAAATGGTATTTTTCATTTACTAATCAATTTGATTAACTTAAACCATATTGAATGGATTTTAGACGCAATTAGAATATTCAATTCACAATATTAAAGAAGTGAGATTGTTGCTTACACAACAATTAATACATTGATTTATCACAGTGTCAACTATACTAATTTGAGTAACAATTATTAAATTGAATAATTATTCATTGCAGAAAAGTTTAAAAACAAAACTATTTTACAATATATTTGATTAATTAAAATCTTTGGTGAACAATTTTTTGTAATTTTAATGTTTTAATCAATCATTTATTCTTTGAATTAATTAATTATTATCAAAATTATCAATTTTTTCGAGTAATTAAATATTTAAGTGACTAGTTTTGATTATTTTAATAGCCTAGTCAAAATAATTCAATAGTAATTGAAGTTATCAGATTGTAATTTATGATTGCAAAAACCATTATTCGCATCAAAGTATTAATAATCAAAGTAATTAAATAATAAATTAAATAATCAAAGTAATCATTAAATAGATTTTGTTATGGCCTAGTCAGAACAAGTCAGTAGTAATTAAAGTATTCAGATTATAATCATGGCAATTATTTTGTTTTAAAAACCAATTTTTGGAATAACCCGAGTAATCACAGTACTTAAGTAATTCATTTTTATTGTTTTATTTATCTGTTTAAAACATTACAGTTTAAACTCGCAAAAATCAATTATTCGAATAATCCGAGTATTCAAAGTATTTAAATAATTCTTTTTTACTATTTCGTTGATCCATTCAAAGCATTTAAGTAGTAATTTAAGTCGCAAAAATCAATTATTCGAATAATTTGAGCAATTACAGTATTTAAATAATTCATTTTTATTATTTAATTTATCTATTCAAAACATTTCAGTAGTAATTAAATTGGCAAAAATCAATTATTCAAATAATCCGAGTAATTAGAATATTTAAACAGTTGATTTTATCATTTAAATTATCTATTCAAAACATTTCAGTAGTAATTAAAGTCGCAAAAATCAATTATTCGTATAATTCGAGTAATCACAGTATTTAAATAATTCATTTTTATTATTTTATTTATCTATTCAAAACATTTCAGTAGTAACTAAAGTCGCAAAAATCAATTATTCGTATGATCCGGGTAATTAAAATATTTAATCAATTGATTTTTCTAATTTAAATCATTTATTTAAAACATTTGAAAACTGCAACAATCAATTATTCGAATAATCCAAGTAATTAAAATGTTTCAATAGTTAATCTTGATTATTTAAATGACCTTCTGAGTATATTTCAGTAGTAATTATAGTTGCGAAAACCAATTAGTCGAGTAATCCGAATAAGAAAAACATTTAAATAGTTAATTTCTCTTATTTTAATGATATATTTGAAACATTTCAGTTGTAATTGAAGTTTGTAAAAACCAATTATTCGAATAATCCGAGTAATCAAAATCTTTTAATAGTTGATCTCGATTATTTGAATGATTCACTTAGTCGTGCGTGCTGGACTTTCAATACTTAGCACAACTAATCAAAGAATCAACGAATTTTAAAACTTAGGACTTTGATTTAATAAAATAGTGCGAAATGGAATAAATAAAAAGAAGGAAGCAAAGAGCTTTCGTAATGAAGGCAACTTTGAAGCCTCCTAGCCTTCACAATACCGCTTGGAGTTTGGCTTAAGGAAATCAGGACTTGGTATGGGGCAGGAGTTCAGACTTTGTTATTGTTCTATGACTATAAATATCAAAATTTCCTAAGCTTGTCTTCGTTTATTTCAGCTGGTTAGCTGTTCACTTACTCACAACGTCGATGGTTCGCGCTCGCAACAGGATGGCATCCTTTTTCTGGTTTTGTTTTTGTTTTTTTTTACTGATAACTGTTTATATTTAATTGTTGTTATTGTTTTTGGGTAAATGGTGAGAGGATGAGTATGCGAAGCTTTTTATGGTAAAACAAATTCCACTAATACAAAATTACAAAATAATAAATTACGAGCATAGAGAAGTGGAGTGGAGCTGAGAGTTGAGTTGAGTGTGTGGATTTGGTTGGTTGAGAATATTTACAATTTGAGACGAGCGTTGAGGGGTGTGTTTTATTGTCTGTTGTTGTTTTTTTTTAGGTTTTTATTTGTTGCTTGGTTTGTTTAACTACAACTACGTTTGATGTTTAGTAAAGCTACAACAAAAATAACAACATACTTGTAAAATAATGAATACCGTTATGAATAAAAATTGTATTTTTTTTCTATTGTATAATGCATAATTAAAAATATATAAATTTTGTTTGGTGGGTTGATTCATTGGAAGGTTTTTTTTTGTTGTTGTTGTTGAATTTTGTTGATATTTCTTGGAATGCATTGAGAGTTCTTCGCATACAAATGCACTACAGCAAACAGCTACTACTGGTTTTATTTATTTTATATTGTTTTTTGTTGTTGTTGTTTAATAATTATGTTTAGGCTACAGCGCGCTACAGTTAATTTATTATTGTAAATAATTAATGTAGATAATCTAATTTAAATTATCGTACTTCAATTGACAGAAGAGAAGGGCAACAAAAGTAGACATTAGCAAAATTGATAACTGCATCTTTTGTATCTACAACAGCAAACTACAAAGAGCATACTACAAAATACATAGGCGATCGTATACGTTAATTAGTGGGGCTGCGCAGGATGCGTGCATCCTTGAACGCGGACGCCTGTGTGCTCGCGGCTGGCGATCGAGTGACTACTTGCAACGTCAGCGCACAAGCGCGCAGGCGACCACGGCGCGGCAGCAAGAAAAACTCAAAATATATAAATTTACTAGCAAATACTGGGCGATTTATAAATACTCGTATGTGTGTATGAAGAGACTAACTGTCTAAATGCATGAAAAGGAATAACATTGGGAAGAGAAAGGAATGGCAAATTACGATTAGAGGAAACAAGTGTTCAGTTAGAAAGAGTGCAGAAGAGGAAAATAGAAGGTAGAGAATAGTGTAGAAGAGAAGGAGCAGAGTGTGGTATGGAAATTATTGAAAGTGGTGCGTAGAACAGAGAAACAGAAGACAAAGTGTGCGTGAAAAGAGACAGCAACATGTAAGAGAAAGATGAAGAAAAAGATTAGCGGCGAAATGTGAGACAGCAAGCGTAAAGAGAGAAAGTAAGTAAAGAAAATGGTTGATTTGAAAACATATATAGAGTAGTAATAGAGTAATAGAGGAAAATAAAGGAAGTAAAGAATGTAAATGAGCGAAAGGAAAAGTTTATAGTGTACACACAAAACAAAATAGATGTGTTTTTCTAATGCTAAGTGAATGTTGAATGTGGTGTCATAGGTGAATGTGTAGGAATTTGAAACGTTTCTACTTACTCGTGTCAAAGTTTGACGCATAGTATTGGTCGTTAGTGGTTTTGGCGTCTTGGATTTTAAGAATTCGCCGTAGGCTTTGGTCTTGAGCGAGGGCGCATTGCATCAATACGCAAGCGATGGCCTGTGAAAAAGGAATCGAAAATAAATAAATATTAAAAAAATTTAAACTGTAAAATAAATATTAAATAAATATTACAAAATTTAAACTGTAGTAGCGAAAAAAATATTTAAAAATTTAAACTGTAAGAGCGAAAAAAATATAAACAAATTTAAACTGTGAAATAAATATTAAAAAATATTTAAAAATTTAAACTGTAGTAGTGAAAACAATTATTACAAAATTTAAACTGTAGTAGTGAAAAAAAATATTAAAAAAATTACAAAAGTATTAAGTACAAAATAATATTTTACTATCAGATACACTTTTGTAATATAACTTGAAATGTAATTAGGTTATTGCAAATATAAATAAATAAACATTTATATTTAAAATTTTGTTTACACTGGTCAGCAGTGGTGAACATTGTGATCATTTTTGGTTAATCCTGCATACAAGTTTTGGACTCAATACCATTTGAAACCATATTTGTTGTTGTCGTTGTAAAATACAGATATTTGGAGATTCTTTGAAGACCTAAAAACCCACTTGTATGCAACACTGTACGCTGTAGTAAACACTGACTATATGTGACTTTCTGGTAAAGAGGTTCTTTGAAGCCCTAAAACCCCACTTTCTGGCAAACTTCAGTAATCGCTTGACTACCAGTTTCGAAGTCTTCCAAAATGACTCACAACAGACTCATGTAACACAGCAGCTTTGAGATCTTTCCCAGTCTACGGAAACCTAAAACCCTCAAATAAACTACAAAACTGCTGTGTTCCTTACACAAAGTTGAAACCCATAACAAACCTAAGACTTTTCATCTCAAAACATCTTTCATTCATCATTCAAGTGAAGCATACAAATTATCACATACTTCATACAATTATTTTCAAGTCTTACTTAACATTACAAAAACTTAAAAAACAACCTATACAACATTTAATCGCATACACAATACACTCAAATAATCAAATAATACAACAATATGAATGTTGTTTCTAAATATGAAAAAGCAACTATGCCAGCTCACATCTAAGCAGCAGTCTGCATAGTTTTGCCCACTGTAACTAAACAATAGACAACAAATTACATAAGACAACACCAAACCAAACATCAAAACTCCAACACAACCATAAACAATGTCAATTCAAACAATTACCACATGACACCTAAAAGGCCAAAGCATCTTTCTTGCTTTCTTTGACTAATTGACAAAAAATATTTCGATTTTCCACAAGCAACGCCCACACTTGACTCCACGCACAAGATCCAAAAATATAAAATCGAATTTATCAAAAACAAAAAAAACACTCAAACTTGGTTGAAAGACACGCGCACACAAAAACGATTTGGCAACAACTAAGCAACAGCGACAACAATTCACTGCAGTTTTATAGCCAAGAGATGAGATCTCAAGTCAAATGAATGCTCCGATGACTAAAGCCGAATTGTATGACGAATTCTATTCAAGAAGCAACACTGACAGCAACAGCAAAGGAACAGCATCGATGTCGATTTAGCCCATGAATAGGTTTGCAGATAGTTTATTGATATTGTTGTTTTTGTTGTTATTTTAACAATTAAATATTGGATTTATTTAAATGCTTAAATCCGGTTAAAGATTTTTCGTAAACGCTGTTTTAGCTTTCAAATGTCAAATGTTAGTATTGTGTGTGAAGTCATAATCAACTCAAGTCATATTGGCATAAATGCAAAGAAATCAAGCTAATTTTAAAAATAATTATTTGCATTTAAACAATGAAGAATAAACGGCTGACACCAGCTTGAAGAGAGCGCTGTGCAGTTTAGCAAAGAATTTGGTATTTTTGATTTAGTGTTTATTGCCCACAATTTTGCCCACACACACACACACACACACACAATTTTGAGCTAATTAACCTTGAGACGCGTAGCATTGAGTTCGATTCCAAATATGTATGCATGTGTTAATATGAATTTCCTGATGTGTTTATGTCATGGCTGATCTGAACTGCTCAAATTCAGTACCAATTTTGATTAAGTACGAAAAAAACAGTTAAACGAATTTTCAGTTTTGGCTTAATTCTGGCGTTCAAGTTAATTTCTGAGCTTTGATGTATTCAGAGACCTATAGTAGAATTTTATGGCAAATATTTTCGTGGTGCATTTTGTCCTTAAAAAGTTGTTTTACAGGACATTTTTGGCATTTAAAAACAAAACGGTCAAATTGACCCATACAAATAGGAGCTGCAGGGTTAAAATGCTCCACAAAAATGTACCTCGTAGTGTTTTACAACAAATTGCTAAACGCATCACATGCCTAAAATGTGATGTTACATGGTTTTCGTATGCCGATTCATCATAAAAATGTGCAAAAAGAGGAAAACTTTGATCCCTTCCTAGAAAAAAAATGCAGACGTAAGCTTTCAAAACGCCGATACACGTATATTTTTTTTAACCCCCTCTACCAGAATCCGTTGTCAGAACTTTGTTTTTTTTGTGTTGTGCTGTGATAGCAGCCATTTGAGCCAAAATATATTAATGGAAATGGTTAGTAGTAACCGAAATGTCATAATATTTAGTAATGTTGCAAACACATTGCAAATTGTACACTTTAAAGCTACAATATGTGTAATAATATGGTTAACACTAACCGAAATGTGTTTCAATTGAAGTAAAATCAATAATCCGGTTAACAGTAACCGAAATATTAAGTTGTAGGCCAGTTTTGTGCGAGTATGAACTGAATGCTGACATTATTTATGCTAAAATGCCATAAATATTATGGTTAAAGGTAACCAAAATATACCAATATGTGTTATAATTGTACTAAACTTGAATAAATTGCAACCGTTGGAGTTGAAATACGATATATAATATGGTTAGCAATAACCAAGATGTATATTTTTTTTAGTTTATTGAACAAAACATTCTTAATTGCAAGTTTTTGAACTAAAATGTATGGTTAGCAGTAACCGAAATATGTTTCAATTGTAGTAAAATACATAGTCCGGTTAACAGTAACCGAAATATGAAGTTATATGCCAGTTTTGCAAGAGTATGAACTGAATGCTGACAGCATTTGAGCTAAAGTGCAACAAGTTATATGGTTAAAGGTAACCAAAATACAACCATATGTGGTATTAGTATACTAGACTTGAGTAAATTGCAACCATGGGAGTTCCAATATGGTAAATAATATGGTTAGCAGTAACCGAGATGTACACTTTTTTAATTTATTATACAAAACTTTCTTTAATTGCAAGCTTTTCAACTATGGTTATTATGGTTAGCAGTAACCGAAACAACTATTTGAGCTCAAACACAGTAAAATGTATCCACATTGCTAACTGCATATCAGTGTTGCACCAATATTTACTGAACTGCAATCGTTAAAGATTGAATTCAATAACTTGCAAGCGTTTCAACTAAAGTTTATGGTTAGCAGTAACCGAAACAACTATTTCAACTCAAGCACGTTGAATGGTACCTATATTGCTAACTGCATACCAGTGTTGCACCAATATTATTTGAACTGAAATCGTTAAAGCTTGAATTCAATAAGTCAAGTCGAGTCGAAATTCGGTAAGTAATGTAGTGAGCAGTAACCGAAACTCATATTAATAAAACAACACCCATTTGAACTCAAACACAGTTAAAGGTATCCATATTGATAACTGTATAGCAGTGTTGCACCAATATTAACTGAACTGCAAACGTTAAAGCTTGAATTCAATAAATACTTAAGTTAACATTAACCGAAATATGATAATGTTGAACCGATGTTAATCAAATTGCAAACATTTGAGCTCAAATTATCACAAATCAAGCAGTTAGCAGTAACCAAAACATTACATTAACTCAACTGTAGCCCATATCACTCAAGTAAAACACTTCGTATGGTTAGCAGTAACCATATTGTAATGTGACACTAATATTTATTCAATTTCAAATTGCTAATGCATTGCAATTTAAGTCAATTTAATGCCTTTAATGCAACATTTATGCAGATGAAAAATATACCACAGCTAGCTGCTGCATTTTGTTTTTTTTTTTTTAATATTAAACGTTTGCGCCTACAAATTATGCTGCGGCCGATTGCGTAATTCTTTGGCGGCTTTAAAAAATTTGCATATAATTTTTTAGCGATTAATGTCTCGCCAGACGCGCTCTGTATGTGTGTGCGTTTGTGCATCTATGTGTGTGATGTCTGTCGTGCGTGCAATCAAGTTGTCTCATAAAGACAACTTGTAAAATGTTGAGCAATTAAATGTGCATTTAATTTAAGTGCAAACACACACACACACACACATACACTAAAATATGCCTACAGTAAAGTGCACGCAAGATGTCAATAGGCAACACTTCAACGAAAATTGTAATCGTGCAATATTTCAACGTGCAACTCGTCTCAAAGCAAAAGGCCGCCAAGTATCGCTGCACTGTTGCCAGTCAAATGTTGTCTTTAAGGACAGCCGAAACATTCCCTCAGCCTCTCTGACGCATTTCAAAGACAAAAATATTCAAATCAACACTATCAACACCAGTTAGGTGCCGCACTTCAAGTGTTAATTTTGTGACAATAGTCACAAAAATTATCATTGCCATCACCTGTAACAGCGTAAACCCTATAATTAGACTCATAATTGTCAACACGTTGGTTTTATTTCACGTTTTATAAACGTTGTTTGTTGTGCGTTTTGACCTTCGAAAACTGGCCTCTCTGTTTCTGCTATTCATAAATTAAGCAAAATTATATATTTAATTCCTATTCACTATATTGCTTTCAGATGTTCGAACCGCACATACCAGATATCACTTGTATAGTATCTGCGCGTTTCGACCACTTTAATGGCCACAGCCGTGTAGTCAATACACACTTCCTTTTGGTCGCAAAGAGTTCTCAGCATAATTTGCTAATAATTTACACACTGCTGTCAATAGGTGTTGTATTCATTTTTTTTCATACATAATTGTTTTTTGTTATCTATAAGTTTTATTTAACGAAACCAGTTCAGCGCGTCGCTCGCTTTAGTCAAATACATTTTTATAAATGCGCAAAACTTTTAACAACCATGAAACATGTTTTCAAGTTTGGCGTTTTTAGAAAACATTTCCATACATGTGGGGGGCATCAATTTTGCAGCCAAACTTAAATTAGCTGCCATGTATTTAGAGGAACCTTTTTTTTTTGTTCCAAAGTTTAAAGTTGGTTCTCTACATGCGCCACTTTTTCCATTTCATAATAATTGGTTTTCTTTGTTTTATGTTTTAAAAAATAAATTCCAAACGCAAACTTCCCAAGCTCGTGGCATGAAATTAAAAGTGAACTAATGCCAGCTGACCTTCGACTTGTGTTAAACCATTAATTGGCTTCATTAATTTTTAGTGCAATCAGTCTTTCGTTTCGGTCAGATTCGAGCTTCATTTCCTTCCCCCCGTGTGCGCGCCACACACATATTTGACGTTCTGTTTTCTTATTAATGTTGTGTTTTCTTATTAATTTTTTGTTCAGCTACTTGTCTTGTTTCTTTTTTTCTATTATATTTTTTTTTCATACAAACATTCCCATTGATTGCCACTTTGTTTATGCTCTGCCGCAGCATCACTCGTCAGCCGCCCGCTGTGCCTTTGGCTTTTGCTTTCAAACAGCGCCCCAAGTCAAATCGAGATAACCACCAAACCACCAAAGTTAAACGATTTTTTTTAATGCTTGGGCTTCTAAACATTCATAATTAATTATACGAAAAAATGTTCACTTTTGACATTAAACAAGTGGATTTTGGAATTTTATCTGCAGACGCCCAGCGCCTATTTTGCACGCATGTTTGCCGAAACACCTAATCGGTTTGGATGAGTTTGGGTTTGTGAGTGAATTTTTTTATGGGCGTGTTTTTCCCATTTTATTTATGATATGCCAAGCATATTTACTGACACGACTCACAGTCCGCCTCTGGCTGGCGGCGAATGTCATTAGCACTGCTTAACAAAAAAAATGGCATTCCTTGCTACGAGTTCCGCTTGGAAGCACACGCACACACACACACACACGCGTATTCCTTCTCTTCCCGTTGCCATTCAGTTCACTCAACTCGGCGTTCAAATAACACTTTAATACGCAGGAAGCAACGGCAGAGAACGGCCATTTTTCATCAGCAAATTAGGCTTTCTTGAACAATGATTTATATGTGAAAATATCTCACACCCACAGCGTGAAAGCCGCAAATACATTGTGGTATTTTAAGAGAAACTAAATGACAACATTAAAAAAATCTCCAAACAAAACTTGCCAATAAATTTTACAAACAAAAATGGCACGAGCAGCAAACAGACATCAAGGTTTTGTTTTTTTTTTTTAATACATTCATAGACAGCAATTAGAGGTCAATATTAACGACAAATATTAGACAAATATTAACGTTTTGTGGAACGAAATGCTTACAAAAAATTGAAACCAATCTAAAATCACTCTTTTAGACCCTAAAGTGAGTCTAATTGAAGCGTGAAACAGAAAAGACAACAATTTTGGATAAGCGTGGAAGAAAAATTGAACATGAAGTTCACGGTTCAACGCAGTGATTGAAGGTTCATGACAACGAGCGAGTCTAGGTTATGTTAAGTTAGGTTATGGTAAGAGATACACTGTAGGAGAGAGAGAGACAGACCTGTGTCAGAGACCACATATTTCACTCGATTTTCGAAAATGTGAAACATTTTTTTCCAAACAAACTTCCAACCAAATCCGACCTCAACCGAACAAAATAAAAATTTGCATTATCCTTAAAGTCATTTTTAAATTACAAATTTATTATTATTTTTTTTTTGATTTTCGAAAATGTGTATGCAAACAATGTTGCCATTTGAAAAATTTTCCGACCAAACTTCCGGCCGAATTCGACCTCAACAGACCAAATCAGTAATTTCCGTTATCTTTAAAGTCATTTTGAAATTATAAATTTATTTTTTTTTTAATTTTCGATTTTCGAAAATTTGTATGCAAACAATGTTGCCACTTGAAAAATTTTTTTCCAACCAAACTTTCGACCAAATCTGACCTCAACCGGCCAAATTAAACATTTGCGTTATCCTTAAAGTCATTTTGAAATTACAACTTTATTCTTTTAATTTTTTTAATAAATTTTTTGTGCTAATGAAAAGATATTCACATCAAAAAACGAAGCGAAATTCGTTAAAGCGGACCAAAGTAAAAAAATATGACCAATTTTGGTCCGAAAACCGAAACCAAAAGCGGCAACTCTGTATGCAACACTGTTTTTTCCAACATGTCTAACAAAGGTCCAAGTTGAGAACGCCTACAGAGAACTTTTGCAGCAGGCCGCAACCTGTTTACGAGTTCTTGTGCTCCGTTAACCCTTTTGCTATTTTGTTGCCATATGGCAACATGCAACTTTGTGAACGTCTGAACCCTCTGTGGTTTCAAGAATACATTTTTTGTTGGTCCTTAGAATAGTTTGAAGTTTTAGAAAAAATACGAAATTAATAAACTGAATATTAAAGTTTACAGAAGAGAAATATACACATTTTTTTAATGGTATATCTTGACATAGTAAAGGAAGAAGAAGCAGAAAACTTTAGATAACTTTTTAATTTGACGTTTTCTTTCAATTTAGATACTTTTTTGTTTCATTTTGGCTGAAGTAAATGAAGAAATATTCAAATTTTCCTGGAGAGAACTTTTGCAGCAGTCCGCAGGCCGGTTACGAGTTCTTGTGCTCCGTTAAGTAAGTAAGAGATGACTTACAGATTTACAAAGCCGAATAAGAATGATTTCTGAATCCAGTTAGAGAAGTTCTAAGTTCTTAACAATTGTAAACCATGTTTACTAGTTTTCGCATTATCCACGTTCTGTAATAATTGGACTGAATTCCATATACCACCAGCCAAAACCGTGTATTATAAACAACTATCTTGTCTCTAACTGCCTTCTGGGCACAGATTCGACAGACATGCAGGATTAGCCAATCAATTTTTTTTACCCAATCAATCGAAAAATCATTTGAGATCTTCAAAGCCAAACTTGACTCTCTTCTATGAAAGAGCTTTAATTTTGGCCGAAAATATAAAAAACCTTTCTTTTTTAATCAAACCAAATGCAAAAAATCACTCCTGTTTGAAATATTCACCAAATCGATTAACTTCGAGGACAGTGTCGCCTTTGCATTGAATCGATTTACCCACTTAGGTGCACTTGTAGAGCATCGCAAGCAGCCGTTTGTTTGCATCGCATTAACTTTCAATTTCTGTCTTTGAATCAATTTGCAAACAGACAGGCAAGGCCACTTGAAAATGCAAAACCAAAATACACTCACACGCACACACACACACAAACCCACTCAAATTCAAATTCAAACTAAGCCAGTAGCGCAATGGATGCCATACGCTTCGATATTTATTTTTATAATTATGATTTTTTCTTAAACTCGATAAATGTTTAGGTAAACACCAATAAAAACAACAACAACAACAAGAAGCTGTACAAACACTAGTCATTTCATTTGATTATTTGGAACATGTAGAAGTGACAGCCAAGTGACAGCAGGCAAATTGCGCAGCGTTGAAGAAGCGCAACAATGCTGACAAACGCATCAGTAATGCAACAAAAATAAGAACAACAAAGCAGCAGACAGTGCGCGACACACATTCCGGACCCGGTGCATGCGTTAAAACAACAACAACAACAACAAAAATTATTAGCAGTGGCTTTAATGTTGTTGAACGTAAAGCCGGCAAAATCGCACAAAACCAATAGTGACCATAAAAAATAATGATTTCTCTCACTCTCTGTCTGTCGCTGCCGCGTTTGCAGCATTTACATGGTGTGAGTGCAAAAATGCAGCAGCAGTCTGGCAGCAATAGAGATGACAGCATTGAGAAACTGCCGACCGCGTGGAAATGTTGTCGGTGCACGTTTGATGCAACTGACATTTGGCTGATGACCAGGAACGCGTTGCACTGACAATGTACAATAGCTGTCAGTCTCACATTTCGGCCAACATGTGGGCGTGACTCTATGTGAATCAAATGTGCATATAAAGGATTTTAAACTGACACACGAACACCCAATAAAACGCATCAAATCGCTCAAAATTCCAGCCAAATGTGGCACACTGTGCAGTAGCGCCAACTGCAGCGCCTTAAGCCTTACTTAATTTTTCTTTTTTAATTTAATAGTCAGACTACAACAACCACCACATATTTGCACATCTTGCAGCCATTCACAGTGTCTGCTGCTGCAAGTTGTGCCTATTAAAAAAAACGCATTTTTGATTGACTTTTAAAATTGCACAGTTGGGACTGTTGCAAGTTGCAATTTGCAATTTGCTTGACAAAAATTTCATAATTCGCATGCGTTGTTGTTGTTAGTAGTAATGCTGATGCTACTTTGTGTGCGACTTGTTGACTTGATGGACAACTTTAATTGATTTGAAAAAGTTGCCAACACATTGCAGGCAACAATTTTGAAAACTTTGCAATATTTGACACTTTGACATTTTCACATTACTTGAAAATGTGTCGACTGGATCATGGCTGTACGCACACCCAGATCTTGCACACACGAACACACATACGCACACACACGCACAAGAGAACAAATGCCATTTTTAGGCGCTAATTGTGAAAGCCATTTTTCAAACATTCAACCAACCCACTGCTCCACAACGGGTTACATTATTGTTGCCCAACTATGGCCAAATGCAGTCAAAGTCAAAGAATACAAATACTATGAAAAGAACAACAAACAACAGCTGTAAACTGTGTTCAACGCACAAATTAAGGCGTGGAACACGCTTGAAGGCCCAACCAACTGCAATAAAATTGTTCATATGTTTATTGTTGTTGCTTATTTTAGTTGTTGTTTTACATTCATCTTCTCCTTGTATTTTTTTTTAACATTGCAATCTTGAATCATTTAAATGTTTTGCCTATTTGACTAATGCGTTTGTTGTTGTTGGCAAAAGCAACGTTGTCATGGCTGTTGTTGTTCTTATGGTTGTTGTTGTTGCAGATTATCGACAGCGGCGCCTCAACCATCTTGTAAGGTCGATTGCCAGTGGTTCAATGAATTGCTGTGACAATGTCGCCGAGCAGACAAATTCTTGGTTTGCCGGTAAATGGCAGTGCGACTTGGGGTTCTTAGGAGAGAAAGAGAGAGTTGAGAAGAATGAATTTAAATGCTTAATATATAAAAAGCATTAACATGGAAGAGATCTTAGTAGATGCCAAAATAGTTTAAATATCTAGTTATATCCAACTATTCTCAAGAAAAAACATCTTAAAAAGATATACAAAATTTCATTTAAAAAACTTTTGAAAATCCATTAAAAATTGATCCAAAGAGTCTTCCGTATGAACGATGAAGCTCCGGCAAAAAAATGCTCCACGATGCTAGAAACTCTTGAAATAACTTTAAAAATATATCCAAAGAGTCTTCCGTATGAACGATGAAGCTCCGGCAAAAAAAAATGCCCTACGATAATAAAAAGCTATTGAAATAACTTTAAAAATATTTATATCCAAAGAGTCTTCCATATGAACGATGAAGCTTCGGCAAAACAGATGCTCGACGATGCTAAAAAACTATTGAAATAACTTTCAAAATATATCCAAACAGTCTTCCGTATGAACAAAGAAGCTCCGGCAGAAGAAATGCTCAACGATGTTAAAAAACTTTTGAAATAACATAAAAACTTGATCCAAAGAACGATGAAGCTTCGGCAAAATAAATGCTCGACGTTGGAGGCCGACAGCAAAAAGGGAGACCATATCTCTGGTGAAAAGACCAACTTGTGGACTCCCTGTCAACTCCCACCTCGTACGTCTTTTGACAAACTTCTAGTCAAGTTTTGTAAACAATAGCAAGAAATTTTTAATGTTTGAAGAGACCTTTTCAAAAGCAACCAATTCCTGTAGGATACCATCAGTTGTTTCTTTTTAACCTCCAACTCTACCTTATCTATCTATTGAAATAACTTTAAAAATATATCCAAAGAGTCTTCCGTATGAACGATGAAGCTCCGGCAAAAAAAAATGCACGACGTGGTAGTTGAAGGTCCACAACAAAAAGGGAGACCATATCTCTGATGAAAATACCAACTTGTAAAAACCTTATCAACTCTCAACTTTTACGTCTTTTGACAAACTTTTAGTCAAGTTTTGTATACAATAGCAGGAAATTGGATCCCTTTGAAAAGACATTTTCATAAACAACTAATTCCTTTAGGAAGTTATCAGTTTGTTCTTTCTAACCTCCAACTCGACCTGATCTATCTATTGAAATAACTTTAAAAATATATCCAAAGAATCTTCCGTATGAACGATGAAGCTCCGATAGAAATAATGCTCGATGATGCTAAAGAGTCTTCCGTATGAACGATGAAGCTCTGCCAAAAAACAATGCTCTACAATCCGAAAAAACTATTGAAATAATTTTAAAAATATATCCAAAGAGTCTTCCGTATGAACATTGAAGCTTCGGCAAAAAAAGATGCTCAACGCGTTAGTTGGAGGTCGACAGGAGAAAGGAGACCATATCTCTGGTGGAAGAACCAACTTGTGGACCCCCTGTCAACTCTCACCTTTTAAGTCTTTTGACAAACTTCTTGATTAGATTTTTTGTTTGGAAGAAATTTGATCTCTTTGAAAAGATCTTTTCAAAAACAACCAAATCCATCAGCTCATTCATTCTAACCTCCAACTCTACCTAATCCATCTTTTTTGTGTGTACCTATTACAACTTTTATTACTCAATTACTCGACTTCACTCCAGATTTTCATCCCAGCATCATTCGTCAACATTTTGTTTGAGCAATAATTACCGCATTCAACTTGTTGCTGCCTTTTTTTATTTGTATTTCTATTGATTTATTGATCATTTAAATGCTCTTTTAAATGCTAAAAAAAAATAAAATCTTTTATTTTTATTGTTTTTGTTTTCATTATATTACAAAACGCTTTTGCAGTGCATTGCTTTGTCTGATTCATTGTTGCTGACATTTTTTTAATAACGCATTTGCTTTGAAAGTAAACGTCACAGCAGCGACATTGCACGCTCATCTTAACTGAATCACGCTCATCTTGGCTGTCTGCTGATATATAATAAAGTGCACACGAAAGTGAAATGACAACCACCACGTCTACTATAACCAAACCCATCGATTGCGTTGACGTCTGGCGGAGGCGGCGCTACACCTTGAGCCGTTCTCAAGACATTTGCAATCGTTGCTGCTCGCCTTTTGACAGACATTCAACATACTCGAAAATTCAAAGACTTTTAGACATTTAAGGTTATTTGTGATTTATTGTCAAGTGGATGGATTGAAGTGATTTAGCGCCAAGTCAAGTGAAATTGGACGCACCTCAAAATACTTAAATACTGAAGGGTGATTTTATTGATGTATGGTTTTGGAGTTCATTAAATTTTTTACAGTTCATTTGTGAATCCGTGACATAAGTCATTAGTTCAAGTTATGCAATTTTTTTGCCATATGACATTTCTTGGGAATGTGTAGATATTTTTAACTATTAGGTCTGTTTGGGTACAGATTGTTTATGCGAATTTGTACAAAATTGTACCAATTTTTAATGGATTCTGTTTGTGTACGCCAAAGCTTTTGCAACGAGAGAGAAACTGAGAGCGTAAAGTGTCAGTTTATATCGTGAGAACTTGCAAGTTTTTACTGGAAAAATTTTGTCCAATAACTTTTAGCCAGTAAGAAGAAGAACAAGAGAACATATGACATATGACTGGCTAAGACAAATAATTTTCTCAGCTCAGCTCAGCTGTATTTGCTGCAGCTGGAAGAGAAGAATCGCAGATTGATCCCAACGAACCATTTTAATTTTACCTTAGATGTCTGATTAAACTTAATTTTCCCAACGGCTTCAAGCCTCAAATGAAACTTTTAGATCAGCCTTTTCTATCTTTAACCCTCCTGTTTACAGCCTTTTCACTGTGTATTGTAGGTGAGCCAAATCCCAGAGATGTAACCAAGAGTAAAAACTTGAAAATTTCTTACAGATTCCTGTTTACGTTTTTGGTTAGTTTGTTTTTTGGAAGCGTAAGCTCGCTTTCCCTCCTGATATTTTTGACTGAATAATTTTTACTGGAAAAGTTCCCAAGCAGACCTATTTTGATACTTTCATAGTCATAATGGAAATACTTGCACGAGAACAAAATTTAATGACGAATTGCAGTGGCGGATTCAGGGGGGTGTTTTGGGGGTTGAAACCCCCCCCCCCCCGAAATATTTGGATCGCATATAAAACTGCATACAAATCAAAAGGCATTTTACAAATATTAAAGAATTACTTTTTGAAACCCCCCCGAAATATTTTTCTGAATCCGCGTCTGACGAATTGCTTTGAAAGTAAATGTGCTTAAAGGTAAACTATTGAGTTTATTAAAGTTTGTGCTATTTAAAAAATTATTTTCAGGCACTTGGACCAATTAAAAAAAATATAAAAAAAATTAAAAAATTATTAGACTCTTTTGTTTTTGTTAGGTTATGTAGAGTCACTCATTTATGCCAATAAACCAGCATCGAAAGCCTTTGAAAACTACTTTTCATGTGTTATTAGAGAGATTCGAGATGCTTTGCTCTACAAAGTGGTTCAAACTTGAACTTCTCGCAAGGTTCGCATATAACGAAGCCATTGTCAAAGTGTATATGAAATTTCTATACATATAAATTAATGTCTGTTTATGGTTAAAAGACTTGTAAACTATTAGACCAATGGATCTGAATTTTTAGTTTTAATTTTTAAAATTTTAATCTTCCATCAAGCTTCTGTCAAGTCATTGAAAGCATTATTGGCATTTCATCCCCTAGAATCATTTTATTACTTAGACAGTGTCCTCTTGGGAACAGCTTATTTACTACAAGAAAGTGCGTAGGCAACTTGGCAGCAAACTAAAGAGTAAATTTTTGCAAAAACCATAGACACAAATTACAAAAGTCTGCAGTCCTTGTCCATGAAATTTACCAGTCGAACAACAAATTAGAACGTTATATCGAATTTCAATACATTCTAAAATGTCGATGTTGTTCAGTATTGAGGATAACAACAAATATTTGCGACCCTTTCACAGATAATCACTTCTTCCACGAATCAGCGTCCGAAACTTGGCGATAATTGTGCTTGTTTATGGTTAATTAATTACAGCCGTTAGCCAAGTTTGAGTTAAAGCTCAGCAAAGCACAGCAAAATATGCAAAAGTGTGTGGCCAAAGTGTAGAAGTGAATAGGCCGCCAATCGTTTCAATCAGTTCTGTGATAAATTGCCTGTCATTTTGATGCTATGGAAACCACAATTAGGAGCCCTTCATTGCTGCAAGCTAAATGAAACATGATTGTGTTAGTGTGTTTGTGTGTGTGTGTGTGTGTACAAGAAAAAACACAAGTCATGCAATTAACATGAAAACTGGTTAAATGTTATTGGCTGCAAAAAGGCACAAATCAAATTGAATCAAATCAAAACGCATAGAACAAACATTAAGTGAGCATTAAGTGTTGAACGTTACAATCATTTCAGCAACATTGAGTGAATTCCAAATGGGTTATTTACATTTTTATACGAATAGACAGACCTGCTGATGCTGCCGGCAATCGAATAGACAGCCAAATGACAGTTTGACAGTCGACATGGTGCAATGTGCGTTGGGCTGCTGAATTGAATGGACTAAGCGTGCGAATTGAAGCCGACATTGTAAATTCTGCTCAGCGACAGCCTAATGGCGCGTGTGAATACGCGTCCAATTAGAATCGCTGAACAGGTGAATTTGTTCAAACAACAACAACACCAGCAGCAGCAATACTGACAGCTAATTTATGACAGCTTAACAATTCATTTACAAATCAAACAAAAGCGCCAACGGGGCAACGGACAGCTGAGTGTTTGCACCACCAGTAGTGCGATTGCTTCAAAAAGTTGTGAGTAGCAGCAGCAATAGCAACAACAACAGTTGCAGCAAATTGACAGCAACATTTGAATAGCCGAATTGCAGCAACAAGTGATCGTAGAAGCAGCCGAACAATATGGCCGATAATTGCTTGTTGCATGCAAATGTGCCACAAGCGACCCGCTGGCAAACGCATAAATTTGCACGCAGCCATTTTCCAGAGACAAACTATGAGCAGCGAAAACTATGAAATTTAACAGAACTTGATTTCAAAAACAAAAGACAAAAAAAAACAAAAACAAAAAACAAGGTCGACCAGCCACAGTAGCGGCCAGCAAATCGTCAGCCGACATGTGATGCTGCCAAGAGACAAATTTATTGATAATGCGTCTGTGTGTGTGTGTGTACGTGCTTGATGTTGAATTTCATTCGCCAATTACACAATTTTTATTGAAATACGAAACATTAAAAACGAAAATAAATGAAAACCAAAATTATAAAATTGAATTAAAAACCAAACTGAAATTGGAAAAAAATTGAATTGAAACCAAAAATTGCAAGCAAATGGCCTGAACGCAACGCATGTGGCTGCAAGAAATATAATTCAAAAATACTAAAAACTGGTTTTGTGCCACAAAAACAACAACAACGACAACATCACAAGTTATCTGCTCATTTAAAGTGAAACAAAATTGCGTGCACGTTGCAACAGTTCGCCCAAACTTTGCAGTAATTTTGTAAATTTTTTCTTTCGAAGGTCAGAATGTAGCGCTTTTATTTTTTTTGTAAAAATGTTACAAATGAAGCGCACAAAAATGCCAAAAGCAAAATTTACTATGCCGCTTCGACCATATTAAGGCGCGCACACTCGCCCCCCGGCGACAGCTGCAGTCTTCAAAACGTTGCGTTGGCCTTAATGACAACAATTTTGCCAACTGTCAGCTCTCGTTGCGGCGGCGGCGTCGGCCCGCGGCAGAGTGAATTAAAAATCCGAAATATGCGGCCGTCGCTTCCGCCGCTGCAGACTGCATTGAAATATTTGCATTGCTTGATTTCTGGCATTTTCGGCCGCCCCTGAGCTGCCAATAATGGCTATGGCCAATGGTTTTTTTTTCTCATTTATTAACTTTTTATATGTTCGAGTGTGGATAATTTTTTCATATACAAACAAAATTTATTGAATTTCATTTTGACTACAATATACAAAAATTTCAAAATGTTACCTTCACTTTTTTACACTCATTGAAAAATTCTTTGCAACTACAAAAACGTTGTCAAATTACTCACCTGCAAAGAAACAAAAACAGTAAAGAATTTATTAGTTAATTAATAATTAAATGGTTTTAAACTGTGACTTAAAACAAATTTTCATTTTTGCTTTTTTATGTTTTGTTTTTGTAGTTAATATTAAATTATTTACAGCTTTATAAGAGTACAAAATGAAGCTGTAAATTATGTTAATGTCGATTAATATTGCAAGCTGCTGTCAGCGGCCGCGGCCAATGGTACAAAGGACTGTTGACTCATATTTGGCTGAATTTGGTTTTATTTTTACTTTACTTTTGAATTCCGATGCGCTTAATCATGGCTATTCTTTGCGCGCTGATGCACCAATCATTGACTAATTAGCAGATCAAAGAGTAACATGGCCAAGCTGATGCAATCAATGACCCATGCAAACTTTGAGGCGTCAATTGGTGATCTCAGGTTGATTTCAGTTTAGGTTGAGTTGAATTTCACCACTTGGCTGCGCTTTGAGATTGTTTAAATTATAAAGCATGAACTTTATAACACAAAAGATTACAAATAGTAACTGAAGACTGAACTGTCTGCAGTCAAGTGGTCTGGGCCATTGTCAACTGTAAAGAATATTTACGGTGCTAAATTTCATACAAACACAACTGTAACAAATATACGCCAACACAACATTTTCAGTGCACTCAACAGCAGTTTGACAAAAGCAAAGATTCAATAGCAATTTACACACTTTCAAGTGCAAATGAAAAGGTTAAGTTTTCAAGTTTGAAACAAAAAAATCGTTTAGGCCATAATTGCATTTCGGAGCATTTTATAAAAGTGTGACGCTTCAACTTAGAAGTAAGTGTCAAACTTTAAGCCTTCTACGAAATAAGGCAAATTAAAAAAAAAACAAAATTTTGCTAGAGCCTGCTTTGCAAATTGCGAGAACTCTAACACTTAACCCATTTTGTACCTTTGATTCGTTAACAAATCAGAAATTAGTCAAATGTGGAGTTTTGCTCATATTACAATAAACCTGTGTAATCTGAAGTTTATGTTTTTTATATGATACAGAATCTATATGCTTTCTAATAAAATATTTTTTTGCCATGCCTTTCCTATGAAAGCTGCGCAGGCATTGGAAGAAACCTCATGCATAGACTGTTTTTCTTAAATTCTTTGAAAATACTAAAAATATCCAGATTTCTACAACACTGATGCAGTCTAATTGAAAAAATGCCACACGCAGTTTTTTTTTTACAATAAGCTCGTACAATCGAAATTTTACGATTTTCATATTTTATTTAGATCTATTGCATTTTGTAGAAAATATGTTTTTGAAAAAAGCGAATACTTTTTTTTTCTTAAATTCTTTTCAAAGTACTAAAAATCCAGTCTTGCTCAAAATCCAAACACAATGACTGGACTGGATGAAAATTAGTAATTTTGTAGTACAATAAAATATTTTTAAATCTATTCAAATGGGCACAGAGGGCGCAAAAGTGTTAAAAAAATTCAATTTTAACCTGCGATTTCGAACAAATCTAAACAAATCTTACTGATCTAAGCTAATTTTCCGTGTCTTTTTCACCTAATTTGCCCTTCTATTACAAAACTTTTCAAATAAAACCCTCAAAATATTGGTACGAAATGGGTTAAAGGACGCAAAAGAGTTAAAAAATTCGATTTTAATCTGCAATTTCGAGCAAATCTAAACTTATCTTACTGATTTAAACTAATTTTCCGTGACTTTTTTCACCTAATTCGCCCTTCTATTACAAAACTTTTCAAATAAAACTCTCAAAATATTGGTACGAATAGGGTTAAAGAGCACCGAAAAGGCTGATTTCAAGAAATGCAAGAAATGCTTTAAGCCACTTTGCTGGCTTTGTTAGGTTATGTCGCTTATTGTTTGCGCGCATTGTTGGTGGATTATTTTGTTTTTATGTCTTCAAGTTGTATTCTTTTAAAATATGGTTTAACAAAAATAATAATGAAATCGGTATTGACACTTTTGATTTGTATTGCCAATAAATTTGAAGGACTAAAAGATAAATTTAGTTTATAAAAAAGGGAGCTGAATACTTTTGGACTTTTGCTTGAACTTCGTTTTATTCAATGCTAATTTATTATTTAAATTTCATAGCAAATGTTTTAAATATCCACTACTAATAATGTTTCATATTTGACATTAACCATTTTAGCATTAACCATGGTCACCTTAAGTGTGCAATCAAGTGCCCATAAATCTTTGGTTGTTAATTTTTCAAACTTTTTTAGCGCTGCGGGATTTCAAATAAATAAAAATTGCTATACAAAGTGCAATGCATGTTTGTGGTTTAGATTTGTGTTGATGTTTTATTTCTTCAAAATTTCGAACAAATTTTTTAAGCACTTAATTTGAATGCTGCCCCATTGTTTTCAATCCAAAACAGAGATTTTAAATAGAAATTAAGTTAAGTTAATTAAGTATTTTTCACTCTTCTGGGATTGCATTAACATATTTAATACTAAACATTTCAAGCCTTTTGTAAATATTTTTTTTTAATACATAACGTCACACAAAGACAGAGTCAATGCAATTGTTTCATTTCATATGAATGTTTCATTTCATTTTCACTTTAAACCAATTTGCCAGCAAACATTTGTGCATCCATTAAGTCCAACAAATTCTATTTGAAATGTATCAATTTTACTGCCACACCAACACATACATACAGACGCCATGGCAAGACTGCATAATAAATATTTATGATAACTATTTCATTTCAATGTTTGTTGTAGTTAAAATACCACAGGAACACAAAAACTAGGCGCAATAAAAATGCCTCGCACTCAGTTGTGAAAACTGAAATAAATTCTACTAGAAATATGTCTGTATGTGCCATAAAATGTTATAGAGCACTTAATTATTTCAACTAAAACATCCGGTTCGAAATAGTTTTAAATTTACAACAACAAGATTCTAGCTCATCGCACTGTGTCACTGTGTATGTGTGTGTGTGTGTGCGTGTGAATTGAAATTTAAATAATACTATTCAAAATTTATGCATCAAATGAGATCATATTGGATTGAAATGTACAAAAGCAAAACAACAGTGTTATAACTTGAACAATTTATGTTCAGCAACAACAACAACTGCCACCGTCACAAAAACTGTGGGCAATTCTGTTAGCAGAATTCGTGCAGACACAAACGATGGCCGTGTCAAGTCCAATTTAAAACTTAAACACAGCATGGACCGACACCAACAATAGTCTCTCGTTTAGCAATGGACAGACGGCATAGCAACAACAACCACAACCAAAACCAGGCGCACTAAATCACCAACAATGGACGGCAAACTAGGCGACAGTGACTTGACTTGTGTCAGTGTTCCATGTATAATTTGAATCTTGTTGTTGTTATTGTTGTAAATTACCTAATTGCAAATGCAAATGGAATTGGCGCGCGCGTCGGCAACAGTTAAATGGTCTAAGTTGACGCGTGCTGGCAACACTGGTGTGAGGAATGTAACAATGCGGAAAATAAGTCAATAAGTCAACAAGTGGGTGTGATGCGATGCAGAAGCGACAGAATGCGATTGTCAGAGACAAAAAATTGTGTGAAATTTGTGGTCTTTTTTTGAATTCATTGTTTTAATTTATTGTTTTTATCTGTTTTTGGTTTTTTGCCGCATTCGCTACAGTGTGTCATAAAACACTGTTTTTGCGAATTTACGGCCATTAGCAACAAAGAATTATGTGTCTTTTATAAAAGCAAACACAATGGCAGACTTTAAGTGGCATCGAAAAACCCCATCATAACTGTACAATTCCATGCGGCCAACCGGAACTGCTGCCCATGGATAACTGCTGGTGTGAATGTGTGCGTGAGTGTGTGTGTATGTGTTCATATGCAAAGGTAAAAGGTAACTAAACTAAGCAAATTTTGCATCTCTGATAATTCTTCCTCTACGAATTGGACATTTTTGATTTTTCAGCTCTTGTCGCTGCTGGTTGCTTAATTAAAAAGTTGACATACACAGCTGGCGTTGCTCAAAAATATTCAACAAAAATACATACACACATATTTGCATAGGTATGTCGTTTGTAGATGTTGGTGTGTTGTGACGATTGGCTACAAGTTCAACAAGTTTTGTATCATTTCAAAAATTCTTAAAGAATCAGATATCAAAATACAGATAAATAAATACAAAAACAAAAAATACAGCTAACCGAAAATACAACAATAATTAAGTCTTTGGCGTTGTATACGGTTCGTTATTTATTGAAATTCATTTAAAATGAAATAACATTTTATTTTTGTAGCGTGGCACAGGCCGAAGACCGAAGATCGAAGCGTCTAAACTCTTAAGCTGATGTCATCGGTCGTTCTAGACAGCCACTAAAACGTAATATTGCTGTAGTTTTTTTGTGTGTTTACTGCCAGCTGGCAAGAAAGTGAGGATAACAACTTTGCAGCAACGTCAGTAAGACGATTCAGCCTACGACCTTGCGACTGCCTGCACGAAAGTGAAACTGCTCAGTTCTGTTACAAAACTTAACAATAAATAATAAATAACTCAAGTTTGAACAATCACCACATGAGTGATGATAAAACAGGCCTATACCATCAAATCTGCCTAATTTGCATTTAACCAAACGACCGAACAATGCCACTTTGATGCTGCGCGCATCAGCTGAGCGTCTAAGAATGCGAGAAATGCTTTAAGCCACGTCTAAGCTGATTTGCTGGCTTTGTCCGGTTATGTCGTACATTGCATTGTTTGCGCGCATTGGTGGTCGATTTTAGTGTTATTTATGTCTTCAAGTTGTATTCTTTTAAAATATGGTTTAAAAAAAAAACCAACAATGAAATCGGTATTGACACTTTTGATTTTTATTGCCAATAAACTTGAAGGACACTAACTTGTCTGGCAGTTCATTGTGGTTTCGCTTGACTGCACACTTAGTAGCAAGTCAGTGAATTGAATTAATGTGTGGAGAGGGTTGCCAGATTAAAGGTTTTCTGGGGCAGTTGGCGAATGAAAATAATGTGGACATTTACTCTGGGGAAAAGTTCTAAGCAGGACGCTTAGATAAACAAGATATATTTCAAAAATAAAAACTTAAAACATAACAATGTTTATAAAAGTTATCTGAATAAAGGAAATATATATATTTCAGTGGCAAAATATATAATGTTATTCAATAGATTTCAATTTCAAAAGCATAGAACATGGATTTAGAACATTTATGTTTAATTTTAAACGAAAAAGAACAAGTTGACCTTCTTTCAAATTCTATCTGGCAATTCTGAAATTCATTTATCTGAGTAAAGGAAATATATATATTTCAGTGGCAAAATATATGTTATTCAATAGATTTCATCTGGCAACTCTGAAATTCATTTATCTGAATAACGAAAATATATATATTTCAGTGTTAAAATATATAATGTTATTTAAAAGATTTCAACTTTAAAAGCATAGAACATGGATTTAGAACATTTATATTTGATTTTAAACAAAGAAGCAAAAGTCGACCTTCTTTCGAATACCATCTGGCAACTCTGAAATTGGGCAAAAGCTCTTAAAAAACGCAGCTTAAATTAGTAATATCCCAAACACATTGAAGAAGGAAACGGCACGACCACACGACTTCAAGATGGTGCAGGCCCCAGTGTAGTCAACTACTCGATTACAATGAAAACGGTATTTTTGAAATATTATTTTAAGTAATTATTTGTATATTTTTTTAAATAATTATTTTTATATTTTTTATATATTTTTAAATATGTTTTTTATGAAATATGTCAATTTTAACAATTTTGTAATTTTTGTGCAAATCACACCAAAAAAATAAAAAAAAAAACAGTGATTAAAAAATATATTTTTTGAAGCAGTTATGCTTCAATTGCTCTGGTGGAGGCCCCTGTGTAGTCAACTACAATGAAAATGGTATTTTTAATATATTTTTTAAATAATTATTTTTATATTTTTATATTTTTTAAATAATTATTTTTATTTTTTTATATTTTTTTATAATATTTTTTTGTGCGTCTAAACACAAATTTTTAGGTGTTTGCATCAATCTATAACCATTTTAACAAATGAAAATTTGTAATGATTTTTGGAAATATTATATTTTAACTTAAATACTAACAATTTTCAATAACTTCATTAAAAAAATATGTATTTTGAAGCAGTGATGCTTCAATTGCTCTGGTGTTATTGCCTACGAAACAGAGAAAAGTTCCATGTTTTTCAACAGCGGCAACTGCAATCAGAGATCGTCGCACAGTCATCAAAATAGAAGCCTTCTGATTTTATACTTTTCGAGACGTGGTCGTGTCGCTGCTCTTGTCAATGTGTTCTCGCCCTAAAACCCCTTTAGCTAGCAACGTCAATGCACTAAACACTGACGCACGAGCAGCCATGATGGTAGGCACGTTAAAGTAGACAAAGGGTTAAGCGCAGAAATGTGCGTTGCCTGTTGACAGCACCAATTCACATGCTCGCATGCTCGACTTGAAGAAGTAAATCAGTTGAGCTTATCTTAACTGCGCATCTTCGGACAAGAATAGCCGCGCCGCGGTACACAGAACCACAGCAGCAGCAACAACTTCATATTTTGTCCCCATATGACATGTTAATGTAGGCAATTGTGCTGACAGCGACAACGGCGACAGCGCCATTTAAGCCATGACCATGGCACAATAAACAAGGTAGTGGCAGGAAGGAGCGAAAAAATTCACGTGTATTTTGTTAGTGTTTTTGTTCGGTTCA
This sequence comes from Melieria omissa, assembly GCA_963971225.1. Classification (NCBI taxonomy): domain Eukaryota; kingdom Metazoa; phylum Arthropoda; class Insecta; order Diptera; family Ulidiidae; genus Melieria; species Melieria omissa. The sequence continues at coordinate 116,621,972 of OZ020268.1, forward strand.
TTGTCAAATCGGACGGACGGTTCTCTTGCCAACAGTATTGCCAGCAACGAATAGACCACTTGGTCTATTCGAGAACGTAAAAATACACCAAGTAACAGCAAAAGTACATAGCTTCTTTGTTTTAATCTGTTGTTTTACAATTAGGGGCAAAAGTGCTAAGTGCTAGTTCGCCGATTTTGCGTTAATTCATAAAAGTTAACGAAAATTGGAAAAATAATATCCTTTCGTCATTGCAAACATGCTTAAAATTTCACAGAAAAAGAGTTGAGTGGCCATGCTGTTCGCCGAATGTAAACAAAGCAGACAAAAATTTCTGACAACCTACCGAACTCTGACGAGAAAAAAATAAAATTCGCTCCTTCCTGCCACTACCTTGTTTATTGTGCCATGGCCATGACTTGAAGAGCCAACAAGGCGAATGAACCAGCAAACGACGAACCGACCAAAGCAAAGCGAACGAACGCACTTTTCGTTCTCAGCTTCTGCTGTCTGCTGTCAGTTGCTGATAATGTTGCCAGCAATGCCGGCTGTGAAAGGTTGCTGTCATTGCGATGTACGCATAACAATTACCAGCCAATCACACACACGCACGCACACACTGATTGAATGCAGACAGCAGACAGGCTGTGAAAAAAGCACTGCTAATGTTAATTCTGACGTTAACCGCGAGATTTGTATCGCATCACACTCACTCACACACAGCTGTGTGTGTGTGTGTGTGTCAGTATTAGCCAGAGGCAATTTATGTGCTCGTGCGCAGCTTTGGCGGTGTCGGCGCAGCGCTGCGCTTTGTTGCTGTTGCCGACATTACGTGCGCTTACACCCACTACGCGCCGCGCCGACACTCCGTGTGTGTGTAAACGATGTGAATTTTACGCGCTGTCGCTATTTGCCGCATCTAAGTGGACTTTTTGTCGAACAAATGCTTGATGCAAAATATTTGTATAACGTGTGTCGCAAAAATGACTAAGCGGCACATTTTTACACGTCACTAAAAAAAAATACATAAAAAATTATGAAAAAAAAGTGGGTAAGCCGCACATTTTTACACGTCACTTGCCGGGCATTCCGAAATAAAAAAGTTTTAATTAAATGACTTTTTTTCATTCCAAGTTATTTGTGTTAATCAAATTGTTTCCATTAAAAATTTTTAGCTTTTTCATTAGAAATTTTTCATACAACTTATATTCTTAAAATTTTTTAAGACTTTCTATTATGAAAAAAGTTTTAATTAGTCAACTTTTTTATATTACAAGTTATTTCTTACTATAAAAATATTTTTCATTAAAAATGTTTACTTTCTTCATTTGAAATGTTTCATAAAGATATTATTTATCCAATTTTTAAAACTTTTTATTACGAAAAAAAAGTTTTAATTAGTTAACTTTTTTCTATACGATGTATTTTTATTTATCCAAAAAAAATTTAATTAATAAAAGTATTTGTATTTAATTAAAAATATTTTGCATTTTCATTAGAAATGTTTCATAAAATTATTCATTAAATTTTTTTATGACTTTTTCTAACGAAATAAAAGTTTTAATTTTATTAGTTTTAAGTTAAGTTTTAATTTTATTTATTATCGATTTTTTTCTATTAATAAATTTGTTTTCATTAAAAAAGTTCAGCCTTTTCATTAACAATGTTTCATGAAATTTTTTTGTATTCATACAATTTTTAGAACTTTCTCCCGAAATAAAAAAGTTTTAATTAGTGAATTTTTTCGCTACGATTTATTTCATTAAGAATTTTTTATTATTTAATTATTAATTTTTTTTTAATTTTTTCATTAAAAATGTTTATTCTTACAATTTTTACAACTTTTTATTCATAATTTATTAACAAACAGTTTTACAAATGCAATTTTTGAAATGTCACACGAGGTTAAAGTTTCATAACTTTTTGTTTTCATAAAAACAATAACAAAAAGTGACTAAGCTTAAAGTTTTTTCCAGTTCACTGCGGCGAATTTCTAAAAAATCAAGTAATAACATTCTTTTGAATAAATTTTTTTAAGTTTTTGTTTCATAAAAAATAAATTTTATTCAAAAATAAAAAATTTTCAAAATTTTTTTTAGAAATGTAAACATTGTTTTTTTTTTCAATGGGTTAGCAAATATTTTTTGTTTTTTTGTGTATGAAAAAGGACGATTCGAACAAAACATTTTGTTTCCATATGTTTCTATATATATTTCTTATATTTTTTCACTTTAAAAAAAAATTTTGATCACAAAGATTTGAAAAACAAGTACCGCAAAGTGAGCCGCATTTCACATGAAACGGAATTTTCAGAATATCTTTTCAGAAAAATTGAAACAAAATTATTAAAATAAAAATGGTTTATCAAGTTTTTGTATATGAAAAAGGACAATTCGGACGAACACACTTTATTTCCATATTTTTTATATTTTTTTTTTAATTTTTTGTTTTTCATAAAAAAACATTTTAATCATAACGAACATACCACAAAGTGATTGAGCCGAATGTCACATAAAGCGGAATTTTCATAATTTTTTTTATTAAAAAAAAACATTTAGGAGAAAAATGATTAGCAAACATTTTTTGTATATGAAAAAGGACAATTCGGACAAAAGAATTTGTTTCCATATTTTTGGATATTTTTTACATTTTTTGCATTATGTGTATTTTTTTTACTAAAATTACATAAAGTTCTATTTATTAGAATATTCTCCTATAAATTTTTATTTAATTTGATTAAAATATTTAGTATTCAGTAAACCCTTACTAACTTTTTAACCCGTCAAAACATTGTTTTCATTATGAAAAAATGCTCAGTTCAAAGTACTTGAACTTTGTATCCATAATTGTTAGTTTTTTTTTTTCAAACCATAACAATTTTTTCCCCATACAAGTTTAAAAAACTTGGCACTTAATATGACACTTAACATAGCTGCCACACGCTACTACAACAACAACTACTTACTGCTCTCATGAGCTGTTCACACTTTGAAATTGTTGTGTCATTTTCGCCCGGCCCAGATTTCTATCTCACCCACTTAAGCGCACAATTAAGTCACTACTGGCTCTCACAATTCACTGTCAACTACCGTTGACAAAGTTGGTTAGGCACGTACGCACACACACACACAACAATACATATTCAATTAGCTTATAAATTGTGTGTCACGATAAGAATCGCAACTTGGCGCCTGTTGCGACTTAACGACACAATAATTGCTGGGTCAACATTTGCCAATTGGCAAATAACACTTTTCTAAATAAAATTTTTGTTTTACGACACAACATTCGAATGCACTTCAAAGTCTATAAATACAACAACAACCACTATTAAAACAACAAACAATTCTTACAAAGCGAAAGGCATCTTCAAAGCTGCATTTTCTGCTCATTCAATTCGTTGTTGATTTCTATCAACTTGTTGCGGCAACTTGCATTCTCCACGCACAACTCCATGTGGAAGCCGATCATAATTTATGACCAGCATTCAACAGAATTTACGATCTGAACAGTTTGGGCCCATGCGTGCGTTGCTGATTTCATTTTTTTCCCCATTAATAAAACACCAAAACCGCAAAACGCCATTCAATCCGTGTGCAACTTGTTGCGTGCGCCGTTGCTGTCAATTGTTAGTCATGATTTGTGTTTTTGGCCAACATTTTTGCATACGTGTTGTCGATCAGCGATAACAAATTTTGTATTGCATTAAATTTTCAATAAATTGTTTGCAAAGTAAAAAATTCAAAATGTCGATTATGTGTCAAAGGTTTAAGTCGCACAACTCTATTGTGTGATCCACGTATGAACGACATGCGGAAGAAATCAATGCAAACGAAACGATGCCGAAATCTGCACATCATCGATACTGCTCGACGCTGTCTCGGCGTGGCTTATGTAAAAATTGTTCAATGAATGAACAACATTTGAGTTTAAACAAGCTTTTGTTGGCATTGAGAGTTGAAATTATTGAATTAAATAAAAAATTCGCTCACTTTGGCAAATCGTCGCCTGAGAAAACGATTGTCGTATGTGCTATTAAATTCAATAGAACATACGACACTCATTTTCTCAGGCGACGAAATACAGAAATACCCACGAACGGATGCGCTTTTGTATGGGATTTCAATGGGATTTTTAAATTGCTATCTTTTTAAATTGCGTTGTCATTTCGTTCAACGAAACTGCGAAAAGTCAATTTCGTGTAGTCACATTGTGGCCAGTTGTCGCCTATAGAAAGTGAATTGATGAGAAATGAGCCGGCAAACAGTTATTGAAGCTATTGAAGAGTTCAAAGAGTTGAACAAAATCGGGTTTTGCACGAAATTCTCCATTGTGCCGAGAGTTGTGTGTGAGTTGCAGACGTAGGTGAAGACGAGGCAAGCAAAGACGATTGCGAAATAAAACGGAAGTGGGCTTTCAAATAATAATAAACAGTGGAAGATGTTGAGTCACATCATTAATTTGAATTTGTTGAATTTGATGAATTTGAATTTCGATGTTTCTTATAAAAAAATTAAGGACATGAAGAGTTTACTTCATATGGAATTTTGTTGAAAAAATTAAAAAATATTACTTAAAAGGGCATTGAAAAATGGAAGTGTCTATTTCCTTGTTGCACACTTGAAACCATTGCAGCACCACAAAGTTTGGGTTTTGGGAAATAGAAAACTTCCTCGTTGATACGAAAATCTAAAGCTAAATAATTTTTCTCGTCTCTTCTTCAAAGTCCTTTTTTGGCTTTTGGAAAATAGAAACCTTCATCATTGATACGAAAATCTAAAGCTTAATAATCTTACTCGTCTCTTCTTCAAATTCGAACCATGTCATAAAAAATACCACTGATTCATTTTTAAAAAATTCGATTTAAACTTCATTTTGCACTAGAAAAATCCGCATCTATTAAAAATTTCATGACTCATACACATCAACTATCAAAAATGTTTGACCACATAAAACTTAACCCTCACACCATGCACCGTTAATTTGATTATCAGCCAAATGCATTGACACCTATGTGAAAAATTTATTATATTTTTAGTCAACTTCACACATTGTGCAGACAAAAAAAAAACAAGCTCAAGCAAATATTTCGCCTTCGGCAAATGAGCAGAACACAGCAACAACAAAAACAACTACAATAAAAAAGTAACCTTGAAATAATTTGGTATTACTTTTGCAAATATTTATTACCAATCAGGCCAACTGACGGCATCTCTCAAATTTATTTTCATCTATATTTTGTATGTTGGTCAATTTTCTTCGAAATCCCATTAATGCAATTTCTACTAAACACTCAAAGACTTTTTTTTAGAGGAAATGTTAAATGACTATCAACGCCTTTGCGACGCTGATCATCAATTAGCAACTTGGCAACGCGGCAACATGGCAACGCCACAACAAGGCAAACGGCCGCTGGCACCTGACACTTGGCAGTCAAAGTGTGCAACATTAATTAAAATCGCTAAATATTCAAAACTAAATATTCAGCTCAACTTTAAAGCGTTTTTTCCGATTTGATTTTGCGTTTTTGTGTCGTCTTTTTGATTTTTGTTCTTCGTCAGGTTGAACAGCCTCAGCGTTGTTGTGTTGTTTCTATCTTTCCGGTTGAGTCTAAATGTGTGTGTGTGTGTGAGTTGCCAACGGCCATGTGGCGGAAATATGCGCCTTGTAATTGAAATCCTATTATTTTACATTCTATAAACCCAACAACAATAACAACTTTGGTGAACAGTCTAAAAGCAGATAAAAATCAAATCATCAGCAAAGAAGACATTCAAATGTCGAATGCGTCAAAGTCGTAGGCACAAAGCACATTAAAATTACAACAACAAAACACACGCATAACACAAAAAACCGGCAATAACAAACATGCAAAGGCCCAGACAGAGCTAATCCCCACCCGTCGCGCGCCACACGATCATAACTTGGCTCTGTGTGCGTGGTCGGCCGGTGCTAACGGTGCAGGAAAGCCATTATGTAAGCGGCTTGTTTCATTTGTCATTTTTGCATAATGCTGCCATATCGACGAGCGTTCGAAACTAATGCTATCGATTTCTGGGTTTTTGAATTCGACACAGCCGAAGCGGTAAAATGCAGATGTCAACAACAAGGTTTTTGTTTTTTTGTTTTTTTTTTTGTACATAAAATGCAATTAAAAAATCAACAGTTGTGTTCACTGACTGCAGTGGAAAGCAAAAACAAAAAAAAAACCGGATTTATATTTCATTGTTGCCAACTGTGCAACTTTTTTTTGTGTGTGTTTGAAAGAAGTCAAATAAAAAAGTTTGACCTTCACAACTGGTTGACTGGGAACTCCAAGTATGGTAAATTAATGTTATTTTGTTGATGAGATTTTTGTGAAATTGCTGTTTTTTTTAACTAAATAAAATCAAATTGACAGTTAAATTGAAAATTTACATTTCGGTCTGGTGACATTTATGGATGTGGCAAAAACCGTTAGAATTGTTCAGTTCATTTATACAGGCATAAGTGCTTTCCGCTTCAGCGGCACAAAGCTGCCCAATAAAAACGTCGACTGGTTTCGTTAAAAGGAAAGTAAAGAGCATCTAAGTGCGAGAACGAGTTCAGTTGGCAATACCCAAAATTGGATATGTTCTAAGATGTGGATTCTAATACTTAGACCCTTCAATTATGAATCGCCAAAGCGAAAAAAGCGAAATAAAATTTCAATAAAACGCGCAGTTAAGCTTAAAGTTTTGCCCGCAGGCTGCACAAGCAAAACAGCAGAGACATTTCCAACTCATGGCTGGTTGGTTCGTAAATACTTTTAGTACTCATTATTATAGGGTGTTGCACACACAGTAGCAGCGCATACCAGTGCTTTAGTGGAAAGATAAACAGTTTTGGCGAGCAAAAAACCCCACACAACAACAACAAGCGCTTATGGAACGGAGGCAAAGTCACTCAAAGCAACAACAGCATCACTCAGCACCTTTGCACCAATGTGACAGAGGCGCGTGCGCACAAACACATACAAAATGCATTAAATGCCTGCCGCCAGTGACGGATTCAGGGGGGAGGCGGTTCGGGGGTTGAAACCTCCTAATATGTTAGAGTCAACTTAGAAACTACATACAAATTAAATGTCATTTTTTTGCATTTTATGAATATTAAGTTACTTCTATATTGAGTTACTTCTTGAAACCCCTCCCCGCCCAAAATATTTTTCTGACTAACCACAAATAGTCAGAAATTCTAAAAAAAAAACGTCAGAAATGCCAATAACACTAAAAACTAACAAAGACGTAATTGGAAATTTATGATTATTTGAAGAAAATAACAAAAACCAAAGCAAACAAACAAAACACAACGTTTGGCAAACACTTAAGCTCAATGCGCCATTAAATTGAGAATGTTCATGTCGACAAGTTGTCAAGCACCCATCACTTCTGCGTTAACTGAGCAACGTTTAAGTTGGAAAGTAATGTCGCCATGTTTACGCAAAGAATTTAGTACTACAAGTATTTCCGCTCGGATACTCATACTTTAAACGTTTACAAATTCTATTTGACAAATATGGCAGCGTGTGTTGCATAGTGTTGGCGCGCACTTTGACCTACGCACGGAAATTGCGCAACAGACATGTCTGCCCACATCTCGCTGAACTCATACATATTCTTATATATAGAAATTATACAGACGACCTTGAAAAAGTTCAAGTCTATGTGTGGAAATTTATGAACGAATAAGCAAAATTTGCTTGACGCCTTGAATGAATTTTTATTGTGTTGCTGTTTATTAAAATATCATTGAAATTTTACTGTTAACAGACAGTCAACTTATGGAGAGTTAAGAAACTTTCAACTCGGAAATAAAATTCCTATAATAAAAAACAGATAATAGTTAAATAGATACAGTTTTCTAATAAACGAATCTGTTTTGGCTTTGCATAAATGTTGTTCTTTATTTAATTTATGACTAATATCTGTACCTAATATCTCTAAGAATTATATATAGTAGAGATTTTCTTACTACTTTCTCACTTGCGCCTTCCAAAAATGTCATTGAGTTTGTAGTTCTTAGATCTATGGGGGTTCACAATGGGTCATTCTGGCCTCCGCACACACCCTTCCCTACCTCCCTAAGGTGATATAATTTGTATCTCTTGACCTAATAATCGATCTTACTAATAATCGGTCATAAAATAAGGAATTTTCCTAAACAGCCTTTAAATACTCAAACCTAAATGGCAAGAAATCCTCAAGAAATCCTCATAAAGGGACTAAGCCTCTGCTGCCTCTGAAGCCATCAATGTTATGCGTTTAATTTATATACAAATTGAAGTCTTTAGAGTTGAGAGTTGGGAACTTTTTCTTTCTCATGATGATGATTCTCACCACATGGTGATAGAACTTTCTTAACACTCAAGAAAAAGTACTCCATTACTTGAGTAGCAGATCTTTATTAAAAAACCTGAGCACATATAGAACTTAGATGACAGACCTTGCCAAAAAATCGTGTCAAAGTGCATAACCCATAAGTTCAAAAGGTTTTTAAACCGTTGTACTTGAGAAACTATCCTAAGGAACTAACTAATAATTCAGTTTCTGAGTTCATTCTCATATCGATCAATGATGATAGAACTTTCTTAAAAGTCAGGTAAAAGTACTCTCCATTACTTGAACAAAAGATTTTTATTAAAAAACCTGAGCACATATAGAACTTAGATGACAAATCTTGCCGAAAAATCGTGTAAAAGTGCATAACCCATAAGTTTAAAAGCTTTTTAAACCTTTGTACTTGAGAAACTATTCTAAGAAACTGCCTAAACTATATAATTTACTTTCTTAGTTCATTCTCATATCGATTCATTCATCTACTCAGCTCAAAAAGAAGAAACGAAAACACGAGCATATGATGATAGATCTTCATAAGAAAATAGCATAAAATATCATCACCACCACCACAAGTTGATCATCATTAAAAAATCAAATCCAAGTGATATATCAGTTCTGATAGTTTTTCCTTCCAAACTAGAGTTGAATGATCAAAATTTCAAAAAAAAAAATTCAAAATCTTTCTGCTGAATAATATATTCATTATTGCATTATTATCATCATTTTTGTCACTTTGAAAGAAGAACGTCATAAAAAAAATCAGATACAAGTGATATATCAATTCCGCTGTTTTTCCTTTCAAGCTAGAATGGAATGATCAAAGTTTCTAAAAAAATTCAAAACCTCTCTATTGAATATCTTTGGCAATATTGTCATCATTTTTATCACTTTAACCCTTTCCGACATGAAAATAAACCCGTTCTGTATCAATTGTATGGGCTAAGAAGATTATCATAAAAAAGTCGGATGCAAGTAATATATCAGTTCTGATAGTTATTTCTTTCAAACTCAAGTGGAAGTATCAAACATTTAAAATAATTTTTAAATCTTTCAATCTGTTTTTAAGCTTGAGAGAAGGAATGCATTGCCGCAACCAGGTAACCGGTTTTTAGGGTCAATGTTTTACCCAAAACCCAGACGTTAGGTTTAAGCTACCAAAAATTCCATTAGGCTATGATCTGTCATTCAAGAGGTACTATTTCAAATTACATCCATCCATTACAAATCCATCAAAAACTTTCAAGTTAACAGTTTAAGTCACAACGCTCTATTGGATATTACCAAAAGACCTAACAAGTTGGCAAGTGAAACCAATCTTAGCCATCGATCTCTCACAAATTCAAGTTACTTGTAACTATTGCTCAAAATACTCAAAATATCATTCTATGACCTTCATAGCTCGAACATCATTTCATATGGTATCGCTTAGAGCCTAATAGACCGGTCTAAGTATCTCAAGCAGCTAATTTCGATCTTCGATCAATCGAAAATTCAGGTTTTTTGCTTAGATGGCTCAAGTTATCTACAAATCAGACAAATTCACTCAAATAGTCACATATGCCAACTGTCACATCAGTGACATATTGAATTCGAAAATAGTTAAAAACCCAGCATAGAGCAAGGAAAAAGACTCTAGATTTCAGAACAACTAAGGTTCCTAAAGTGTAAGAAATAAGTAATCCTCCTTAGGCTGTAAGACTGCACTCTCTCCGGCTGGAAGGTGTTCTAACCGTTTAGTCATTACACGTTTGTGAAGTTGGTTTATTGTCAGTTGACTTCCATGCTTTCGAAAACATGAATTTGCTTTTTCTTTGCTTACATTTTACAAGGTTTTTGAATTTTTATACCACTTCTAAGGTGAAAACTACCAAAGCTTTACTAAACATTGAGTGAACTCAATAAATTCTTTGAGAGAGAACATAACTTCACATATGTCTACAAATATTGTATGTTACAACATTTTTTTTTAATTTAAGCCCGTGACTGCATTCTTTATACTTTGATATGGTAGAAACTACCAAAAATTGACTAAAACTTGAATAAACTCTCAAAGGTCATTGAGAGAGATCATAACTCTACTTACCTCTACAAATATTGTATGATACAACATTTTTTAAAACTTCGAGCCTATTTCTAAAACTACATTCTTTATACTTTGCTATGGTGAAAACTACCAAACATTTACTAAACTCCTTAACGTCATTGAAACCTATGGAATACATCAATTAAACAATGTGAAATTCTACCATCGAGTACAATGGGCAAACACATTTCTAACTGATACAAAAACAAGCACTTTCTCATGTGTTCCAATTTTTAACTGATATAAAAAAGAAGCACTTTCTATTTTGAAAGAAACAAATACTATCTGAGGAGGTCAAACTCTCAGGTATTTTTATAAAACAAATGAGGTTTTAAAACCAAATGCTTTTGTTCAATAGAACATACAAACTTTCGGAACATACTTGTATGCCGAACTTAAAAAATTGCATGGTCTGTGGAATAGTTTACGTAAATACTTTTAGTACAGTTTAGTGTGCGTTTTCAGAGTAGAAATTTTGAAATAGTAGCTCCACCCGCTTACACGTTCGAAGCTTCGAAGTGAAAGTCTTATCCTTCTTCAACTCTCAGGTGTTTTTATAAAACAAATGAGCTTTTTAAACGGAATGCTTTCGTTCAATAGAACATACAAATTTTCGGAACATACTTGTATGCCGAACTTTCAAAATTGCATGGCCTGAGTGGAATAGTTTACGAAAATGCTTTTAGTACAGTTTAGTTTGCGTTTCCAGAGTTAGAAGTTACACGCTTACACGTTAGAAGCTTCGAAGTGAAAGTCTTATCCTGCTTCATCTTATTCGAAAGATTCATCATTGAATAAGTATTTTAAAAATTCTAAGACTGAACCATTATAATAGGTGACATTGGAGTCAATTTCTCACTGCATTCATTTTCGATTCAACTACATAAACCATTGGTTTGGGTTTTGGTCTTTTGCCAATATTTCAATCAGTTGATTTTTAAATACTCGCCAACACTTTGTTTTTTCTGCTATTCTCAAATTTTCATAATTCTTCATAATAAACTTTGTGTTTTTTGCACCAAGTTTCATGCATTTTTTACTGACAGCAGCTCAATATTTTGTGAATTTTTTTTCCATATATGTTTTTAAGCATATTTGTATCAAATTTTAAGTTATAAGAAAACAGTAAACACTCACCATGCAAAAAACTGCACGCGCCATTTTTACGAACGTCAAATTAGTTGACTGGTTTTACAAGTAAATTATTTAGGTAAAAGTTCAATTCGATCTACTGTAAATCTTTAAAGGAGAAAAGAAAAAAAATCAAAAAAACATAGACAAATTAATAAACAATTTCATTGGTTTTTTTGTTTTTGTTTGTTTATTGTATTTGCTGTTTTAAAAAACACTTTGTCTTTGGCACATTTGCAGCAAACGTCGTTAGTTCTTTGTGTTAATTGTTTATTTTTTCAATTTTATTTGTATTTGAATGCGGCCAAGATTTGCAATTTTTTGTTGCTTTTTGTTATAATCCAAGTCTTTGTATTTGTGTGTGCACGTAGCGTTTTGTGTTATCCTTTTTTTTCGTTCAACAGCCACAAAAGTTCCAAGTTCTTGTATATTTTTTCAAACAATTTGTATTGTGTTTTATTTTTGTTGAAATTTCATTTGTTGTTTAAGCTAATTTTAGTAAATTGTTTAAGTAACCAAAGGCAAAAATTACAATTTAGTGTTAACTTTTCTGACCGTACCGTTTGGACCGATCTGTGAGAACTGAAGATGATCGGCGCGCGTCTTGCCAATATAAATGACGCCCGCAAAATCGACAAAAATCTTTGACGACCGCAAACCAAAAACAAAAACAAAAGTCGAGATTCATTGGCAACGACGACGACGACAGCGGCGGCAGCGACAGCGACAAATCGCTGACATGTCGGAGAGCGAGCATCTTCGGCGGCGCCAAAAGCGGAGAAGCAGCGCGTCGGCTGAGGCCCAACAGTTCGAAACGGGTTTCAGACAAGTTTCAGGCGGCCAACGCACACTGAGCGCAGCTCGGCAGCGTGTCAACGCCTCGCGCTCTTCGTGTCAGTGGATGGGTTTGACTGCCGTTGCTTGTATGCTGAAAGCAACCCTTACACAGTTGTCAACTTGTGCGAGTGTGTGTGCGTTCGAAACGGCAAAGTTCGTTAAATTCAAATTGGAATTCAAAAGTCAATTCAGTCAGAAAGGTGTTGTGACGAAAAACTCCACCTTCTGCTTTGCTCTTTTCATTGTCAAAATCATTTTCGTTTCATCAAGTTTCAAGTTTTTCCTGTTGTCGCATATGATTTTGCATGTCATGTTTGTTCTTTACATTGAAACGTCGCATTCAACGACGGCTTAAGCTGATCTCAGCTCGCTCCATCGATTCTATAAACTGATTGAATTTTAATTTTCTTTCGAGTATGACCAGTGTTGCGTTTCATTTTCATCCAAATGGCTTGTTTTGGCTTAATTGAAGAGAATTAGCAAAATGATTTCCGCGCTATTTGAATTGTTTGCTTTGCATTCAAATCTATCAACACGCAATTTTTCTTTTGTTCTTATGTAAATGTGAAGAGCCCATCTTCTGTTTTCATTACGGAATTCATTTAATTAAAAACTGCTCAGCATGATTTCAATTAATGCATTCATGTTTCTTTTACCAATGAAATGGCAAAGCGACAGCTGTCAAAGCCACGTGATGTCATCCTTGTCAGCTTCAAATTGTTGCTGCACACATCCCTAAGACCAGTGTTGCTCATTCACTGTTATGGCTCACTCAAAAGAACGAAAATTTGGGAAAATACATCCACGCCCACTACTCACCAAATAACAACAACATAAACCACAACGCTTAATTGATCTTCTGAATGCTTCAGAAATTTCTCAAATTTCCTGCCATTCTTCTACCTCAAACCAATCAACAACTGGAACTCGTTCATCGCACTGTTTTTGGAAACACACCTCAAAAATGTTGACTCGTTTGAAATTAACTCCAAACATTCACATTTTGCATTTCACACTTGTCCAAATTTTTATGCAAAAAATTGCCAACCACAGCAACAACAACAACAGCGAAAAGCGAAAAGCGCACCATGAACAAATTTAGCGAATTTCGCCACACAGTGACTGAGGCCGCGTGCCTTTTTATGACGCAAGTCCTGTCCAGTTTGACAATCAGCATTCTGTCAGCATTAAACATTTTTCGGGGCATTATGTAAGAAGTAAAGTAATGTGAAATAGCATTAATAGTGCAGCAAGCGAAAACTATGGATTGGTGGTCCGGGAGTTTGATGGAATTTAAAATCAAATTGTTCCCTACATAAATTTATTGTATAACTAGTAGCTGAAAATTTGCGCTTCCTAATTGCTTTGATTGCATTAAGTTTAATTGCCTTCAACTATTTTAATTGCTAACAGTTTCCAGTTTGAGTGACAACAGAAGCCAAACAAAAAAACTGCCTGGACATTCGTTTAAATTTAAAATTTAAATTTAAAAAAATTTAATCAACAAAACGTTCACTGTGGTTGACAATAAAAGAAGCGCCTTGGGAATTCGTTGCTTGATCTAAATAAAAAAACAGTAAAAAAGAACTGAAAAAAAACTGCTTTTTCAACCATTTCAACCAAGTCACAAGAACAAAGTGATGTTCATTAAATTTAATGTAATTCCAATTTAATTTGTAAACGAGTTTTTTTTTAACACTAACAAGTTTATGACAAAGGAAAATATTTGGTTTAGTAATAATGAGTTCTGGCAAAAATATATTTACTTGCAAAAACTGCAATTTAAGTTGCATTAAAAATAATTACGTTTAAAATTATGCATCCACTTTTTAATTAAATTTCAATTATAATCTATGAAAAAGCGAAATTTTTTTTTTACACAAAATGCTCAACAAAATGGTACATTTGCATTAATTAACCCAAAGCACCAGATTCAATTTTTTATAAAAAGCCGGGAAACATGAATAATTTTTTATATTAATTAGTAGAAAGCAGAGTTGATACTAAAAACTCAATAAGCAAAAATATTGACAGGGTATTATTATTAAATATTGTTGGCAGTATCCATGGGCTCAGGCACATAAGAATTACTATCAATTGTACTTGACTTGACTAGCAATAATCCCAGCTCACAACTACTCGAAGTAGATCTGTTGGGTGATTCTGCAGGCTTCTGCAGGCAGTCCTTGACATCAAGTTTCTCAGAGACTCTGAATCCCTTTAAGTCGATCTGTTGCATTTGTTAGGCGAAGGCTGTCTGGCAGATCGAGTTCCAGTAGCTCATCCTCTATTAGAGTAATCGCATGTGCCTGGAACGTCCAAAAACTGAATTAATATAGTAATATATATATATAGCAGCAGTCCCAACGCAAAGGGCCGAGTCATAAGTGAATACCGTGACGAGTCCTATAGTGGTTCTCAAATTACATTTGCTCAGTCTCAACCAGAAATCGATCGACTCATAGGGAGCAGGCTGAGGCCCCACAAACATAGATCCACACCAGTCTTACGGTCGGGATGCAGGAAACAAAAAAAAGAATGGAGAAGAAAGGAGATCAAGACAATCAAAGCGAAAGAGTGGCAAGAACGATAGGACTCTTCAACGAAAGGACACTGGACGCACACTCTCATTCCAGACATCGAGACCTGGCTGAAAATAAAGCACGGTGCACCCAACTTTCACCTAACACAGGTTCTCACAGACCATTGATGCTTTAAGGCCTATCTCCACCGATTCGAGTACGAGGAAGACCCTCACTGTGATTATTGCTGTAACGCAAACGACGAAGCCACTTGGCGGACCAGCTTGGGGCGATGCCAACGCCACAGACAAGATGTTCCACAAGATGTTGGAAACGGAAACGTATTGTACCGCAGTCGACCATTTCGCATCGGAAGTGATGTCGTTACAACGGCGATACGAATGGGAGCGACGCGCGGAGGCGCGACTAACAGATTGAGGTCTATCTGAGACCAAACCTGCCCCGGGACGTAATTCCGGGAGGCGGTCCCGCGGGGATAAAGGTCGGACGATGGGGGGTTCGAGCTCAGTATCTTCCGATGATTTTCCACCTCCGACAGAAAAACAAACAAACTAGTCTTACAGAATTTTCTCCAGTCAGTATCTTCAGTAGGCGAATGCCTCCCGTACCGTTATTGAAATCACTTGCAGTGCACAACACAGCCGCACAGTCGACAGCCGCTTGGCTATTAGAGCAGATATGGATTCCTCAGGGAATTGTAGAAAAATGTGCATGCCATCCACAGATCCAGATGCATTCTTTTGATAACATTCTTTGTTATTGTGGAATACTCTATCTACCATCACACTCCCAAGGAATTCTAAACCCCTGGAAGATATGTCCTGGTATTTTGGACACCTCTTTAGAAACATCCTCTATCTGGTATAATAACTAAGTTAGGTTATGTTAAAATGGCTGGATAGCAAAGATCCCTCACTAATGTAGGCCAAAATACTGGCCCATTGTGATGCCATATACAGCTTAAGCTAACTAAGTTGTTCCTGGTCAAGCCATCTGGACGATGTTATGAACCTAAGAAGGTTTCTGACATCTATGCAGGATGTTTCTGTTAGGTTTGAGAGAAACGGTTATCCTAGGATGCGTAGCCTACTTCTGCAAAGTGCTGGGCAGTGATAGAGGAGATGCTGTATGCTTTCCTCCTCTTCAGCACAGTCGCAGCTTCTACAGAAGGCTCTTGCATTGACACCTAGTCTGATGGCGTGTGCTGGAGCACACCAGTGCCCTGTGAGGGTTCTTGTTAGAATGAATATTTCCGTCCTTTTGAGGTCTAGCATACTCGCAGTCCGCTTCCTATCGTATGACGGCCATGTAAGCTTGACTGTTTGCGCATGAGAAGAGATTATACCAACGCTCCTGAGCTGTTCAGATTGCATACGTTCTGGCGCGAGGTCTGAATGTGGCCAGTGGCATACCTACCGTCTCCTTGTCGGGAAGGATATGGGTGGTCGTGCCTTTCCTGGCCAGCTCGTACGCTTTGCAGTTAGCTTCAATGTTATGGTGTCCAGGCACTCAGATTAGGTGAATGCTGTAGTGCTTGCTCATCTCGTTTCGAGATCTGCGGCACTCAGTGAGAGACTTTGTGTCGTCCACGCAGGAGTCCAAAGCTTTCAGCGCAGCTTGACTGTCAGAGAAGATGAAGACTTGCTTTCTTCTGTTAGGCGTTGGATTCAGGTACAGAGTGGCCTCCTGGATGGCGATCATTTCCGCCTTCCGAAAGAGACTTCAATCTCCAGGTCTGGGGAGAAAATGCCTCCTCCAACCTTCCCGTCCAGCCTAGATCCGTCAGTGAAAAAGTTGATCGCATCTCGTACCTTCGGAGATCGATCGAGCCACTTCGGTCTGCTTGCATCTCTGGCACAATACTAAACCCATATTGTACAAAGGTCCATTAAGTCAACTATGGCCAGAGATTCTTGTTAGGTAAGGTTAGGTAAGCTGGTTGACCAGGTTGACCGTGCATAGACCCTGCTGGGTTCTTACAGGCGCCAACAAGAGCTCTTTAGTGTTGCGGATCGACGTAAAAGTGAACAGTGAAAATATGAATTGTCCTAGCAAAATTGTAGAAGTGACTTAGGGCCGTTTTCTCATCCTCCCGTTAACTTTAAAGTTCACTTTAACGGGCGGATAAACGCATTTTCGTTTTCTCATCTGCCCGTTAAGCTATCCTCCCGATAAAATTTACCGGGAGGATTGAGTGCCTGTTAAACTTTAAAGTGAACTTTAAGTGGAAATGGTGCCAAGTACATGCATATGTTTGTTTACAAACAAAAAACAGCTGATAATGAAATTACAATTTGAAATGAAATTTGAATTTGAGATCTTTCGGTATGGAAAATAGGCGTGTTTCTTAAATTCATGCACTGGAAGACGCTTTTGAAAGTACGGAGTCACAAAATGCGGCAAATATAACATATAACAGCCAATTTGACTATTTCACTGCTTTGCACTGCTGACATGTCCAATCGCTGCTGGGCCGCCACCTGTGCGATACGTCTCGCTCTTCTGCGCTGCAAGTTCCAGCTTGGACTTGCGCTTCAAGCTGTCAAACTTGTCCCTCAACGATTTCCAACGTCGGGACACGCCCCATTTGGCAGTAAAAGCATCAACAAGATTTTGCCAGGCAAAATTTTAATTTTTTCCTTCAAAAATAATTATCATTTTTCACAAACAGCTGATTGCGCCGCCAAGTGCTGCCCATCGTAGACCAGTGATGCCAAAAAATCAGACCTGTTAAATTTATATTTATCAGGAAGATGAGAAAACGAAAATATTTACCGGCCACTTTAAAGTGACCTTTAGCTAAAGTTCACTTTAGCTACCGGTCACTTTAACGGGAAGATGAGAAAACGGCCCTTAATATCATACTTGGGCGTTCCATCTAACTTAGAGAAAAATAGAAGGCGCAGTCTTGTGATAGCCGAACAGAAACAAAGAATGTGGCTTAAGATTATGGTTGACATTCTTAGGTTATATTGACTCAAGCTCAAAAAGTTGTCCAGAAAAAGCTATACTGATCTAAGTTTGGGGTCTTGCTCCTAGATCAATGACAAGACACCAAGAAGACTAAAACCCACAAGGGACACGTAGTCTCGAATGACTGGAAAAGATTCAAAAAAGATTGATTGAACAGAAATTAGCTGCTGTCAACATTGCATGCGACTACATGAAAAGAAGGCTTTCAAAACAAGTTCGATGTAAAAAATTAGTTGGCGCTCAGCTATGATCCCTTAACACAAAAACGCCCAGCGAGTCAATATGACTTCATTAAGATTTTTAATTATTTATGGCATTGCTTTCTCAAAGAAAAAGTTTCGTGACTTTAACTGACTTTAAATAAAACAATTTAACATATTAGTAAAAAATTATTCCGCCAATTTATAGCATAATTCCATAGGTGTCTTCATGAATGGTTGATTTAAGCGAGCATTCTAGTGTTAAGGCGTAAACATAAAAAACTATATTTTATGTAGAATACATTTAAAAATTCAACATCCGGCTAAGAGTTGATAGACAACTTTGCGTTGCAGTCCAATAAACGTTTTTAAAGCAAAATTATAAAAAAATTAAATGTCCTTCTTAAAAACCCTGTATAACCCATTAAAGTGTTAACTACTCTTTGAACATAGACAACGGTTTTATTTTGAGGTTCAGTGCCACTTTGAAATCATAAAAAATTTGTTTGATGTTATGCAAAAAATAATCAATATTTACTACTAAAAACGTCACAAGTACATTTTTTTCTGTTTCTTTTCTTGTTTTTTTTTATAGCATCAAAATGTGAACACTGGCATTGTTTGTGCGCGTTAAATAAAACGCATACGCACAATTGTATGTATGTATGTGTGTTTGCATTAATTAATAAATTTGTTCAACACTTTTTGTGACTATAAAAATCAGTTGTCAATATATACAAATGTGTATATATCGATGTTGATTTTTTATTTTGCATCAAACTGGCGGCAATTTTTTCAAGGCTGTGCATACAAATGAATACAAAACAACTGACTGACCACTATCAGAACGTTTTATGGCAACAATGCATGCAAATCGGTATTGTTAAAATTCTTTCATAATATTTTCATTAAATAGGAACCATTTTCATATTAATTTAATAAAAAATTTTCGTCGTGGTTATTAAAATTATTTATTTAAATTAATAAATGAAATATTCGGCCAGTGGCCATTGGCCACCTGCCAAAATTCAATTTTATTCAATTTCTTCTGAATGCTTGTGGCCATATTTGATAGCCATAATTGCTGTTGAATGAGGGGGGAAATTGGGAAATTATTAAATAAATAATTGACACAAAGATGCAATAAGAGCAGCGACCAACAACGAAAACCCAAAAGCATTGCGTTGTAAACATGTCGAATTAAACTTAATTACAGCATCAGCAGCTGCAACAAAAACAACAAACATTATCATCATCATTATCATCATCATCATTATCTTCATCATCATAAAATGGAATTGATAAAGTTGCTGCGGGCGCTGTGATGGCTGCGGTTGCCGTTGATGCCTTGTAAAATGTTGCTCACTACCAAAAACGCAGCGTGTGGCACGTTTTACGCTTCGTTGTTGCTTTTGTACGCATTTTTTGTTTTTGCTCTCTGGCGCTGAAATTGTTTTAATATTTTTTTAACTATTTATTTTGTTTTTGACTCGCATTTACTTAGTCACTTTTCCTTATACAAACACATGCATACATTTTTATTATTATTTTCTTTAAGTTTTTTGGCAAAAACCATTCATAAATTTATTTAAATGGTTTTTAATACAAATACAAATAATCGCCAAAAAAATTCGTTTCGTTCAAGCTGCATGGCGCACAGTTTTTAAAGTTTGTTTCTCCTTTATTTAATTTTGTTTTTAATTTCTGTGCAAGTTTTTGCCATCTGGGATTTACACAGTCAGTCAGTCATTCGGGCATTTCAGCTGCTGACATTTCAAAATTGCCATCTTTTCACTTTGCTTTTACTTCATCTCCTTTTGCGTTGAAATATAAGGGGGCAAAATCACGCTGTGGTGGTCGTTGGCTATCAGCACAAATTGTTGATCTCAATCGCCGCAGGACACATTACAGAGCGGCAAGTGAGCCTTCGACTTTTGCACTGAAATAATGCGGCAATTTCAAGTCAAGGTCAAGCCGCAGATGTGAAACAAGTTCAATTGGACTTTAAGCGCTCGTAAAGTGCGAATTTGATGAACGCTTCAAATGTGTCACACTTTTGATGCAACAATATGCAAACAAGGCAATTGGCAACAAGTTCATGTGACATTGCTGCCGGCTTCAAGCAAAGCGAACCAATCGTATGAACTGTTAAAATATTTTCATGGTTTCGTAATTCAACAAGTGGGCTCAACAACTCTAATTTGAATGAGATTTGTCCGAAGAAACAAGCAGCTAAAGAAGTCCATAAGTTCAAAGAGTCGCTGGTTCGAATCTCGAGTCAGACAGCATTAAATAAAAACAAATTATCTGTTATTTCAAAGGAATCGGTCTAACATCGCTGGAGAAGGATCACGCAAATCAGAGCCACTTGGAGAGAACTTTTGCAGCAGGTCATATCCCGGTAATGGGTTGTTATGGCCACTTAAGTCAGTACACGCAGTCAGTTGCTCAGTGTGATACTAAATTAGATCAGTTCGGGGCTTTGTTGACGATACTGAAAATCACAAGAAACCCAATACAAACCATTCTATCTGCACGAAGTTTCGTGGGGATAATAGGGACCAAGGAATCAGAAGTTTTAGTTGTAAAACTTTTTTATTTTTTTATTGAGGGTACAAATTAGTTTAAGTTTAAAGTTTCTTACGACTATGAAGCTTTATTCAGAGAAATTATACAATATATTTTATAAAATGTAGTGTTCATGGTTACCTATAACTTTTGCTCTTTTTTCAGGCAACATACAAATTCGGCATTTAAAAAATTCCTCCTCTTTTGAGTCGATCCAAGAATTCACCTAATTTCTGGCTTCTTCCTAAGAAATGAAGTGGTGATCAGTGTTTTTCGGAAATTGCGTCCTGTATACACAAAGTTTGACATGATTGATTCTAGTTACGCCATCTTTTGTTCATAGCTCAGAATACATTAATAAGCATCATTCTTCCTCCCAGCAACCCAATTCCAGCCAATGAATTTTTTAATACCGAATAATAGCGATTTGTAATCAGCTACTAAATTTATAGATTGATATATTGATAAATTGATAAACTAATATATTGATAGATTGATAAATTTATAAATTGCTAAATTGATAGATTGATAGATTAATAAATTGATTGTTAGATTTATAGATTGTGAGCTTGATAAATTGATATACTTATAGATCGGTTGATTTATGCATTGAAAGATTTATAGATTGATAGATTGATGGATTGTTAGATTGATAAATTCATAGACTTATAGATTGAATGATTGATAGACTGATAGTTTGATAGATTGATAAATTGTTAGATTGATAAATTTATGAATTTATAGATTGATAGATATATTTATTAATTGTTAGATTGATAGAATTGTAGATTGAAAGATTGATAAATTGATACAAAGTGATGTATTTATAGATTGTTAGATTTATATATTGATAGATTTATAGATTGATAGATTGAAGGATTGTTAGATTGATAGATTTACAAACCTATAGATTGATTGATTGATAGACTGATAGTTTGATAGAATGATAAATTGTTAGATTGATACATTTATGGGTTTATAGATATATTTATTGATTGATAGATTGATGGATTGTTAGATTGATAGAATTATAGATTTATAGATTGATAAATTTATTAATACAAAGTGATATATTGATAAATTGATAGATTGATTGATGAATTGATAGATTGATAAATTTATATATTATTAGAATAGTAGATTGATAGATTGATAAATTGATAGATAGATAAAAATTAAACACTTCATTAACCTTTTAACTTTACTTCGTATTCCTCAGCCCTGTTGCCAAGACAGTTAACACATATCGTGAATACCGCCAACTTGGTCGCTAAAATTTCTCAATCTAACCACTTCGTAGCTAAATATATCCAACACAATTATTACATGACAAACCTTGATTAATTTTAGTGCAGATATGCCCGAGTTGCAACAAACGAATGAACTCAAAACATACAAACAACTGTCAAAGAATATTCCATGCACACAGTTTCAATTACGATATTCATCTTCTTTGACTTTTCACAAGACGTCGCAAGCATCAGTCATTCTTAGGAAGCGAAAAATTCACAAACACCTGCGTCGACGCAACCCGCATCAGAATTCATGAAACCTTGCTGGCAAATTCACATTGACAAATATTTGCAGCATTAATTTTTAAATCAGCTATTTAAATTTCATTAGAAATGCTAATCGAAACTAAAAAGTAGAGACTCACACTTAAAAATAATTTAATTGTTTATAAACATTTCGTATTGCTTATTGAAGACCAATTGACCTTTTGCAAATTAATTGAAGAATGCGATGTCAACGACATAGTTAGATGCCAAATACAGTTTGTGCCACAAACAAGCTGCCACCAAACGACTTTGCCCAAAAACAAAAAACAAAACAAATGCACAAACAACAAAATATGCGCACAAAAAAAATTATTTTCTAAATGCGAATTTAATTAAAAATAAAATTACAAATGAATGAGTGACAAAGTGAAGTGAGTTTTGGTGCTTTGCAATTGGCAGCAAATGGCATAAATCAACATTTATAACAATGCGCCACAATGTTTTGTTGTGCATTTTGCTTAATATTTGTTGGAAGGTGGAAACGTTTAAAGTTCAGCGATCGATGATTGAAGGCGTTTGATCACATGCGAAGCGTACAAAAGAGTAATAAATTTCCAGCACAATTGCAATGTAAGTGACAACAAAAAGGATGCAAGAATAAATGATGCCAAAGCGAGCCACAAAAATGTCATCACCGTCTGTAGATGACAATGCAGGATTGAGGGTCTTTTAGAAGCTGAACTTGACTTAAGTGTTAAAGTGCAAAACCCAACGACTTTCATGCAAGTCTGAAGTGAATATAAACACATTAATTAAACACGTTTCAACAGATTTTGATGAAAAATACCTGTCTAATTACACTGTACAACACAAAAAAAAAACAATAGCAAGGTTCTGACAAACGGATTCTGGTAGAGGGGCCCAAAAAATAAATATACGTGTATCGGCGTTTTGAAAGTTTGCGTCTGAATTCTTTTTAAGGCTGGTCAAAGTTTCCCCTTTTTGCACATTCTTATGGTGAATCGGCAGACGAAAACCATGTAACCTCACATTTTAGATATATGGTGTATTCAGCAATTTGATGTAAAATACTACGAAGAATATTTTTGTGGAGCATTTTAACCCTGTAGGTCCTATTTGTATGGGTCCATTTGACCCTTTTTTCTAAAATGCCAAAAATTTCCTATAAAACAGGACTTTTTAAGGAAAAAATGTACTACGAAAATATTCACCATAAAATTCTATTATAGGTCTCTGAATACATCAAAGCTCAGAAATGAACTTGAACGCCTGAATTAAACCAAAACTGAAAATGTCTTAAAGTGTTTATTTCGTACTTAAGTATTCAAAATTGGTACTAAAATCTCCTACATCTCAGACGTAAATCTTAGTTCATCAGTTTTTTAATCAATATATCATTGATTCATGTTCCTTTCATAATCTTTCCGTATGGAAACCTTAACACATTGTTGGCTCTGTTCAATTTTGATTTTTGATAAACTAAAAAATATGTGTGGGATTATTTTTGATTTAAAGTATTTTCATCAAGTTTGAAATTAATAGATCCATTTAATGACTTTTCTTCATATAAAACCCTTACCCATGTTTTGACCTTATAGACCCCGAATTTCAAAAAATTGTATCTTGGCGTCGGTATCAGTTAGTCTAGACAAATAATTTTAAATACAATAATTGTACATATTTTCATTTCGTGCAATTCGAAGCGATAAACATGACTGATGTGTTGCATTGTTCAAATGCCATAATCATAACTTTTAACTTCACAGGCAATAATATCGAGAATTAATGCAAACGAGCAACAATGTCGCTTAGCGGCGGCTTACAAATTTTTTAATACAAATTTATATGCAAAGCTGACATGTTGAAAGTTCAGTTTCCGTTATGAAATTCACTTTTGTTTGAATTCACTTCATCTTCCCGCCAGCTGTCAGCGTAGTGATTGCAGCAATACTTGCAAACGAATACTTAAATCTGGGGCTTTATGAAAGAGTAGCTTAAGTTGATAATTGTAGTTTGATAACTAAGTATTTGCACATAAGATGTTCTGACCAATACATTGTTGTTTCGAAAGACCTAAATAACCTATATAACATTAGTAAAAAACAGGATTATTCAAAACGTTTTGAATACATTTAAGTACTTTGACTGCTATAAAGCTTCCAAACTCAACAATAACTCAATTCTCTTATGCAGACTTAAGCTACTCTTCCATATGACCACAGAAAAAGCGCAGCACACATTGGAGCACCCGACAACGCGCTGTGAGTCACCTGAAGTGCTGCAGTGGCATGCAACATTATGTTGCCAGGTAACACTGCCGACACAGCTCGCTGGCGAACAGGAATTTCCAACATCGATAACCTTGAAGCGGCGCTGCCTTGATTGCTGACACAGCGTTCCAACGCAGCGCATTTGCCTTTGCGCACTCAACGCACGCAGCTGCCTTTTCATTTGTCTGCTCTTGAAGTTGTCAGCAAATTTATCCAAAATCCTTGAACACTGCAATCAGCGTACAATAAATCAAGACATTTTTTCCATATGGCTGTTTTCTCACATTATTAATTTGTGTTTTTCAATTAAAGCTGTACGAGCTGCGTGAAGCATTTCCGTTCGATACGAGTAATCAACACTGAAAGCCACTCGTCGACCTGCACTGTTGCACACACAGAGAGAGAATGCATGGCTGCAATTTAAGGATTACTGATTAATCTCGTAAATGCAAACCGAATTTCAATCAGGGAAACGCCACAGCGACGTGGCCTTACAGCTTTTGATGATGACTCAATGCAGCGTTCATGTTTAACTGCTGCAGTGGAGAGATTAGTAATCATGCCTGGTGCGTTAAGGATCTCAACGTGACGAATAGGTAAATGGGAAGTTGTGTGGTGCAACTTAAGTTAAAGCTGTCAATCAGCTCTGGACTCTGAAGCGTAAATGTCTATGAACACGAATGCTGCAAAACATTTGCTAAGAGTGGAAATATTTCAAAGTTGTAACAATAACCTTATTCCGACTTACTGACCTAAGTTGTCATAACAATCCACTACCGGATATCGAAATCATTGAAATCATCTCTCTCTACACGCTTCTACTGTACATGTCTAGTAGGAGCCGAATGAAGTTGAATTTTTGGCCTAAGCCGAGGCCAAAGCAGAATATTTGGCATAACTAAAATATTCGGTCGAACACAATGATTATTTTAACCCTTTCGCTACAGGTTTTTACTGGGGAAAGTTAAAATTTTACGTTTTAGGCTTCTATGTGGTTGTATTACTTATAGCAACATTCCAACATTTTTTAATTTTCATACTCGAACCCTGTATTTAAGAGTGTTTTTCTATGAGAACAACCACATCCTTGTGGCTGTAAAAATTACTTAAGCATACAACTTTTTAAGCATTACAAAATTTTGAACATATCTTCATTTACTTAAACCAAAAAAAAGTATCTAAATTGAAAGAAAAGGTCAAATTAAAAAGTTATCTAAAGTTTTATGCTTCTTCTTCCTTTACTATGTCAAGATATACCATTAAAAAAACGCGTATTCTTCTTTTCTTCGTATACTTCTTCTTTTAATTTTAATATTCAGTTTATTAATTTCGTATTTTTCCTAAAACTTCAAACTATTCTAAGAACCCACAAAAAATGTGTTCTTGAAACCACAGAGGATTCAGACGTCCACAAAGTAGCAATGTGCTATTTGGCAACAAAATAACGAAAGGGTTAAGTAAAGAACTGATCAAATTTAACCGTTCTTTCTTCAGTCTTAGAGTTCAGTTCCTAACAAATACAAAAATAATTAACAATTCAATTCATAGCTGATTAGAGATCATTTTTATTACTTAATCGCAATTTTGATGTCTTAAATATTGATAAAACGATATTTGATTAAATACTTTGCAACGGAGCAAATTGACTTACATTACAGGGCGAAAAACTTCGGCTGAAGTATTGGACTACTTTGGCCGAAGCAGAAGATTTAAAATCAGCCGAATACAATCGAATATTCGGTCAGACACAGTATTAACAAATCATAATTTTAAAGCTTAAATACAATTTTAATAGTTTCCCGACCATTTTGGAAGAATGGTCGGGAAACGTCCAGCAGAGAAGGTAGAATGAACAGACGTCAAGGCAAGGAAAACTGAAGACTCACTGAAGACGTTTTAAGGGTATTATTTTTAAGATAAACTTTAAAACCATCCAAGTTTATGCGATTTTACCCCTTTGGACTTTTTTTGTGGGGAACCGTGAAGGACTGATGTTATGTCAGCAATCCAGAAACGATTCAAGCACTCAAGTCCCATATCATCAAAGCAATAGAAGCCCGAAGGCATCAACATCATCTTGGAAAATCGGAGTGATAGAATACGCTACTGAGAAGCCAGCCATGGTAGCCACTTGAACGACGTGGTGTTCCATAACACTGCACAACAAAATCAAATTTTTTTTAATATGTAGGAGATTTTAGTACAAATTTTGAATAAGTACGAAATTAACACTTGAACACATTTTCAGTTTTGGCTTAATTCTGGCGTTCAAGTTCATTTCTGAGCTTTTTTATATTCAAAAACCTATAGTAGAATTGTATAGCAAATATTTTCGTGGTACATTTTGTCCTTCAAAAGGCTTGTTTTATAGGACATTTTTGACATTTTAGAAAAAAGGTAAAATTGACCCATACAAATAGGAGCTACAGGGTTAAAATGCTCTACAAAAATGTTCTTCGTAGTATTTTACATCAAATTGCTGAACACATCATATACCTAAAATGTGAGGTTACATGGTTTTCGTATGCCAATTCACCAGAAGAATGTGCAAAAGGGGGAAAACTTTGACCACCTAAAAAAAAAATTCAGACGTAAACTTTCAAAACGCCGATACACGTATATTTTTTTTGCCCCCCTTTACCAGAATCCATTGTCAGAACCTAGTTATTTTAAAAATATGATAGTTTGATTTTGTTGTGCAGTGTAATTAGTGGGAATGTTTGCTTTTACTTATAAAACCATAATACATGGAAAAATATTTAAGTTTCATCATTTTATTGCATTTTTTAAAAGAAACCAATAGATGGCCCACCATTTATTTGTGAACTGAACGCTATACAATCCATTGCATTTTTTTCAATACACTGAACCAAGCACAGGTCGTTGGATAGCTTATGAATATGTATGAAGGTTTTGAGGCAGCAGACATTTACAAAGATCTTACAAAATAATCAGCTTTTCAACAACAACAACAAAATTTTAAAAAATTATTTTAAAAAAAATTATTATTAATTAAAATTAAGTACTTAAATTCATGGCAAAGATCTAGCAAATTTACGTCTTGGATACTTGCAGATACTTTAAATTGCGAATAAACATGTGATGAGCAAACATTTGAGTTAGGACAGTTCGGTACTCCGCAAGTGGCTCTAAGGTTTATGACAAAATCTTATTGACGAAGTTTGAAAGGTTATAAAATAATCAAACTTTTAACACTCTCGAAACAGTTACTACTTTCTGTACCACTTAGTTACCTGCGCATAAATTAGATCTTAGACCTTCTTCTGTATCTGTATCTGTATACATTCCTATATCAACTACCTCATTCAGATAAACACCATTTGAGTTTGATCAAAATATCATGCAACATAATCCTTCCCTCATAACTCTCGTCACTTTCGATCTGTACTTTTGCTTGTTGTATATGTATATCTTACAAAATACTCTTCTCCGAAATACATATTTTAGCTCTGGACAAATTCACGCCCCTAGTTATAAAAAAAATACCGAGAGACTTAGGATCTAAAGGAAGGTAAGTAAGAACGTTCAGATAAAGTTATTGCATCTCAATAGCTGACAGAGTTCACATGCTTTAGTTGATCACCGAACGACTACGGCTAATTCTGATAACTACAGCGTCTTAGTAGTATCTTCTATAAGCAGATACCGTGGTCACTTTGCATATTTAGTACTTGGTCCTTTCGTACAATCAGCACTTTATCTTTCTGTCAGTTATGGTCGCACCCATTGTTAGTGACTCTGTATCAGACAACTGCAGACAATATATCAATAGCTGAACACTCTTATGAAACGATTATAATGGACCTCGATCTAGTACGAAATAACAAAACATCTTAGGTGAAAACTTGAGAGATCTTTTCATGATCGATGGCCTCAGCCAGTGGCGCATGATATGAGATTTTTGTTAGTGTTCCACATACCAAATATTTGTCTGTTACAAAAATTGTGTATGATTAATATGGTTTTACAAAAATGTAAATGGAACACACCCCTTATGAAGTGCACCACTGGTCTCAGATGACCTGAAATCACACTGGCTCGACTTAAAACTTTCACACAATTATTCAATCTATCAAAACCTCATAAGTAATGGAAATACCAGTGGGATCACCTGTTTTTGGTTTTCCCCTAATTGTATTATGGCATTTCTTGTTGGTTGAACAAGAAGACATATTATGCAGTTGCTTAAAATACCAATAACGGCATTACTTTATAGTCGACTCGGGCGTGAATTGCCCAAAAAGACATAAGAAACAAACAAAAAAACGTTTGTACAATACATTTTTATCGGCTGTGCTTGCAGCTAATTAATTTACAAATTAATATTAGTCATTGTTTTAGCTGTGACAGACTTCGATGGAGGTGTTTGGTGGCTGAGAGCTTAACACAAAAAATCACAAAAAACCCATACCAACGAAAATGTCAATGCTAGAGCGAGCAGGCGGAAGTTGTTCGCAGCCAAAAGCAGCAACTGTTGTCGCGAGATGTTAAGCGAGTGGACGATGAAGCGCGCTCGACAACATGCATCGTAAAGCACCAAAAGCACCAAAGAAAAATTCAAAGAGTTTAATTTTAGAAATGAAATAAACAGCAACAGCTTATATCAAAAACTACAACAAGAACAGCCAATTTGGACAGCAACATTGCAATGTGCTTTCAGACAACTCGATGCGATTCCAGTTCAAAAGCATTGCCTGACCTCCAGCATTAAAATTTCTTAAAGGTGACGGATTTAGTTGTGTTTTGTGAAAACTTGACAGCCTGACACCAAACGGCCACAACCAAAAGCCAAGCATTTGCATGAGAATACCGCCATGAGGACAGACGAACAACTATTCCCACAATGGTAGTTGACATTCGATATTGCGGCAACAAAGCAAAAAAATAATACAATATAATAACAATGACTATTAAGATGATAATTTCCAAACAGATGACAGTGTGAATGCTAAAATCAAATGCAATTAAAAGTCGCCTAACCTCAAATACACCACAAGCAAAATGTTGGCGCAATACGAAGTGTTGATGAAAACGAAAGTGTTGGCGCCAAGTTGTTTTTGCCACATGCGCTCAACTAACCACTTTCACTGAGCGCGGCGTGGGTACTTGTGAGCGCGTGTGTGTTGAAACATTGGCATTTCCATTTCATCTCTATTTACTATGAGAATATTTATTTTTAGTGCTGATACTTTTGTTGTTTCCAAAAGTTGCAAATTTAAATAAATTAAAGCAACATTCTTGCTTCTTGCGCCTTTTTGGCTCGTTTCGACTTTCATGGTTGCGTTTCTCTGGCAGTGAACGAACCAGTTTCGTACGCAGCAACGTGTAAGTCCTGCATTGGCGACTCGTTTCTATTTTAGTTGTGAAACTAACTTTCAATTGTCTCAAAATACCCAAATGTTGAAACTAGAAAGCTTTTTGGCCGCCACGAATTCGTTGCCCTTTTGTCTGCCGCAATAAAGCAGCATTAATGTCGCTCGACCAGTGCGATAACATCGACAATAAAATCTTGTTAATCATTATGAACATTTTTTCTAATGTGTATAAATTAAAACGGGATAATTTTTCGAACAAGAAAAACATATTCCAACAATGTTCACTGTTGCGGAAGTTCACAGCGCAGTGTGAAACATTTTTAGTCGGTGCCAACAAGAATTTTTTTATACGAAAATGATTTTGTTTATTTGATAGTTATATGTTATGCAATATTATTAATAATTTATTAAAGATTTATTAACTTTTATGATTTATTATTTATTGATAATTTATTAAAATAAAATTCTTGTTGATTTTTTATGAGTTTAAGGATCTTTTGCCTATAACAAAATCGATATTCATTTAAGTTTAATTATGGTTTTAAAAATAATAATGTTATGTATAAGAATAATAATATTATATAAATAATTGGCATTGGCTTTTTCTTAGAAAAAAGCAAATTAAAAAATTAGAATGAAATTCATCATAGTTTTTTGTCTGGGCTGAAGTACCTTTGGAATCAGCATGAATTTATCATTGTTTCTGTTCCATTAAGAAAAATAAGAGTAAATTTTCAAAATATTACTAAATACTTTTTTATAGGAAACAATTTTAGTTTAGTTTCAGTTTTTTCTAAAGGACAATCTTTGTAAAACCGTTATCTGTGTTCCGGGCAATGAACAGGCGGACCTGTGTTGCCACTTGAAAAATTCTTTTCCGACCAAACTTCCGACCAAATTCGACCTCAACCAACCAAAAAATTTGCGTTATCTCTAGAGTTATTTTTAAATTACAATTTTATTTTTTTTAATAAGTTTTTTGTACTAATGAAAATATATTCACATCACAAAACGGACCGAAATTCGTTTAAGCAGACCAGAGGACCAAAGTAAACAAAATTTTCCCCTTTTTGATCCGAAAAGACCAAAAGCAGCAACTCTGAGACGGACAGTCTCTTGCACTGTCGTTGCGCTTTTCAAACGAGACAGTGTGTGCGATCCACTTAAATCAATAATTGGAACCCTTTAATTAACAGTGGGGACCCAAATAAGAATAAGAATATACGAGGTTATCTTCCTTAGGCACCATTCTTAAAAAAAGACGTGGAACTCGGTAGAGTCCTGCGGTTTTTGAACAAAACAAATTGGATCTAATAGATTTGTTCATAGTCTGAATACAAAAATTAATCCTGAGAATGAAGGTACAGCAAGGTTCTGATATTTGAAAGTCACCCCCGTGCTACTTAAAAGAGATCTAAATTCCATTGCCGCAATAACTGAACCCTAACTATTAAAAATCATTCATAATACACCCCGTTTCAAAATTATAACCGCATTAGATTTTTACTAATATCTTTTGTTGTGGGCATCAGAACATGTTTCTACTTTTACCGTTAGATAAGTGTGTTGACAACAATTGTTTTATATAACGAACAAGAACAACAACAACATTCACACACACAAAATTTACATGCGGGAAATACCGCTGTTTCAAAATTATAACCGCACACAAATTTTTTTAGTAAATCAGAAAAAGTAGCCCATTTCTTCCACTCATTTACAAAATGCCACGTGGCACGGAGTTGACAGAGCGTGAAAAAGGGCAAATCGAAGCGTATTTTTCGGAAAGAAAGTCTTTTCGAGAAATAAGTCGCTTAATCGGGAGAAGTGATCGAGTTGTGCGAAATTTTTTGCAAGATAAAGAAAATTATGGATCCAAAAACCATCAGCGTGGACGCAAAAAACTTCTCGGCGATTATGATGTGCGTCGTGTTTTAAGAACTGCTAGCAACAGCACGAAAAGCTTGCGAGAAATAAAGGCAGAATGCGACTTGGATGTTTCTCGGATTACAATTCACCGCGTTTTAAAGGGTTCCGAAAACATTCAATTTTCCAAAATGAAACCAGCACCTCGACTAACCAGCAGACATAAGGAGACACGTAAACAATTCGCTCGTAGCAATATGGCACGTGATTGGAATCAGGTATGGTTTTCGTAAAAATTTTAGCTTTTTGTACATTTACGATTTCTTAAAATTATCTTTTAAGATTATCTTTTCTGATGAGAAGAAGTTCAATCTGGATGGCCCAGATGGCTACAATGGATACTGGCGGGATTTAGGACACGAACCACGATATTTTTCAAAAAGAAATTTCGGTGGTGGGTCACTAATGGTATGGGGTGCAGTTAGTGTCCTTGGAAAGCTCAATCTCCATTTTCCAACCACTCGAATGAACTCGGAAGAATACATTGGTGTGTTAACTACAAATTTATTGCCATTTTTGAATGAACTTGCGGACGAATCACTCGTATTTCAACAAGACAATGCGGCATGCCATGCATCACGAGCTACTTTGCGTTGGTTTCAAAGCCATAACATTAGCGTTCTTGAGTGGCCGTCACTTTCTCCTGACCTCAATATAATGGAAAATGTGTGGGGTGCCTTAGTACGCATTGTTTATGGAGGAAATACCCAATACTCAACGAAGGAAGAGCTGCAAGAAGCTATTTTGCAAGCTTGGGACTCATTCAGCCAATAGCAAGTCCAAAATTTATTTGGCTCAATGTCAAATAGAATTTTTGAGCTTATAGCAAAAAATGGAAACATAACCCATTACTAAAACTTACAATAAACATATATTCTGATCAAAAAATTAAATGCGGTTATAATTTTGAAACAGCGGTATTTCTCGCATGTAAATTTTTGTGTGTGTGAATGTTGTTGTTGTTTTTGTTCGTTATATCAAACAATTGTTGTCAACACACTTATCTAATGGTAAAAGTATAAACTTGTTTTAATGCCCAGAACAAAAGATATTAGTAAAAATCTAATGCGGTTATAATTTTGAAACGGGGTGTATTCTGACATACTCAGTCTTATATTTTCAGATCCCATATTCTTTTAAAAGAATTTACACATTTAAAAAACAAACACATTCATAAATAAATGAATGGATATCAAATACAACAGGAAAACTCTGACATTTTAAATTAATTTTCTTTTCACAACTACCAGTATATTCTTTAATACCTTGTGACCGAAAAGTTTCCGGAAATTTTAAATAAAACGCAAAATTCTTAATTTTCATCAATATTTATTTTATCTCCTTCAAAATATGCTCCATTAGAAGCGATACACATATGCCAACGTTTCTTCCAATCATCAAAACATTTTTTATAGGCGCTTTCCGGTATGGCTTTGAGTTCCCTCTGCGAATTCTGTTTTACGTCTTCTATGGATTCAAAACGCGTTCCTCTGAGTGGTAATTTGAGTTTGGGAAACAGGAAAAAGTCACACGGTGCAAGATCAGGTGAATACGGTGGCTGTTCGATGGTATTTATTGAATGTTTGGCCTTAAAATCGTTGATAATGTTGGATCGGTGCGAGGGAGCATTATCGTCGTGAAAAATCCGTGAATTATCCTTCCACAATTGAGGCCGTTTACGGCGGATATTTTCACGCAAACGTCTTAAAGCCGTCAAATAATAGTCTTTACCGACTGTTTGTCCTTCAGCGACGAATTCATGATGCACCACACCACGAATATCGAAGCAAACAATCAGCATTACCTTAATTTTCGAGCGACTTTGGCGTGGTTTTTTCGGTTTCGGCTCGTCTTTTCCTCTCCATTCCGATGATTGTTGGCTTGTTTGCATGTCGTACTCGTAGACCCATGTCTCGTCACCAGTTATGATGCGTTCCATGAAAGTTGGATCGGAATTGGCACGATCAAGCACGTCCAAAGAGACCTGTTCACGGTACTCATTTTGAAGAAAATTCTCAACAAAATCGCAACGCACTACTGAGGTGAACTGGTATCAACAACTGCCGTAAACAAACTGTCTGACAGATCGCGCTCATTTTTGGCATAGTAATTAAGGACAGTGCTATCAACCTACAGAAACTTAAAATATCGAAAAATATACAGCGCGTGAATTTAAATGAGAATTTCCGGGAACTTTTCGGTCACAATGTATATTGAACGTTTTGAAAAAAAAAATTTCGCACACTAAAAACAAAGAGTCACTACTCAAAATCTTCCATAAATCAGTTCACAATACACACCACTAACTACTTAAAAACTTAATTCTCATCCTTTGACTACAAAAATGCTGTTGTCTACTTTTGTGTTAATTTCGTTGCTTCTGAAATATGAACATTTTTTTGCGTCACCTGAAAGTTTGTGATTATTGAGTTGTGACTCTTTTGAATTCGTTGTGTTTATTTTATTTTTAGAAAATTTAGTTAAAAGGAGACAATTTTCCCCTTTCATCTAATACCCATATCTTTATCATTACACAACTGCAAATATTAAAAAAAATAAATATTTGAAATGTATCCTTAAAATGTCCTTAAAATTTTAAAGTCTTTAATAAGATTTTTGGGTCAGAAAATTAAAACCTGACTATGGCAGGATACTATAACTGACCTCTATTTTTACGTATACTTATATCAAAATTTAGATGGGTCTCGGAAAAATAAAAAAAAATTGGTGTTTTCACTTAGTGCATCATAACTTTGTTATTTTTCTTTCAGTACTATTGATGTTGGGCTTAATATTTGCACAAATAATATATCTTTCATCTTAGATTTGAAAACCAGAGGAGATAATTTATTTTATCTATAAAAAAACATTCGAAAAAGCATAATTTTTTAAATTGGTTGAAAAATTCACTTTTTTCAACCAATTTTTTCACTTTCTCCATCAGTAACTTCCCCAAATCTTATCTGATTTGGACAATCTGTATATCGCTGGCTAAGGTATTATCTTCTTACCGACGGACAGTTTGTGTTAGTCGGATGATTCGTTTACGAGACATGTGCTCATAACTGAAACAACAGGGAAAAATGGTTTTTCGAAGATTTTTCGAAAACGCTTCTTAAAAAATTTTTGGATTTTCAGTTTCGTATTCCGTGGGTATAACAATATGGTGGATTATCAAGCGCGAGAAACCATTACTTACCCTATTCGTACTTACAGTTGTAGAATTGTACGTAAAGTCCTAACGAGTTATGAGGAAACCCAATGCCCATCGCCTTGAATATTCCAAATTTCAACCAACTAAAAGCAAAGCTGGGTTGTAGCTTGCCTCACTTCATAACCCAAAAGCATTTTAACAAGTTCGTGCGTGACATGACAACATTGAAACCCGCTTAAGTGTCTTCCTCTCTTAAGTATCCACCCCGTTTAAGTAATCAACATCTGTGGGCGCAATGTGGGCTTAGTACTCCATCCGCTTAAGTGCGCTACACGCTTTAGTTATCCGCCCGCTTATGTTCTTTATCCGCTTAAGTACCTCATTCCTCAGATTGCATTTCTAAGTAAGGTAATTAAGGGGGGTTTACTGTATGTCGCCCATATCAACCTTAATAAAACAAAACTTGTTCGTGCTAATTTCAATTCATTCTATTTATTTTAGTCATATTTTAATGTTTTCTTTATTTAAGTTTTAATTTAATTTATTTTTTTTTGTTTTTTTTTTTTGTTTTTTTTTTAATTTTTTATTAATTATTTATAATTTTTTCCATAAATGAATGAATAATTATCTATTTAATTTTTAATATAATTTTTTTCATAAATTGTTTTCATAAATAATAGGACCATTATTTTGTAGTAATTTTTGTTAGCATTTCAAATATTCCATGTCAAAAATACATCTGCACTTCCAATACAATAAATACAATTTAATTTATTTTATTTTGTTTGTTTTTTTATTTTTCATTAATTTTTTTATAAATTTTTTTCCATAAATGAATGAATAGTTATTTATTTAATTTGTAATATAATTTTTTTTATAAATTTTTTTTCATACATAAATGAATAATTCATAGGACAATTATTTTGTAGTAATTTTTGTTGGCATTTAAAATATTTCATGTCAAAAATACATTTGCACTTCCAATACATGTAAAATATGTAGGCGTTAGTACAACTAACGGTATTATTTTGAGTGCATAGATGCTGAAAGCGGTGCATACTTAACCGTTTCGACCCCAATGTTGCTTGTGACTTCACCTACTTGCCATCTTATAGCAAAAGTTACGATTGATTTATGGGTTTAATTAAAGTAAGCACCAACAAATTAATAATTTTGGAAGTGAATTCAAAGCAAACTACAAAAATTAAACTGTTATTTCCAAAATAATTTCCAATAATTTGCAGCGATATCAGGGAAATTTTGTGTTCTAATTGAAGTCTACGAATTGGATGCGTTTGATCAAAACCCGGTTTCTTTTATAATGGTTCAATAAAATCAAATAGAGATAATTTTGTATTTTTCCATAAATATTAAATAATTTTTCTTTTATTAAAAAATATTGATAGATAATTTATTTAACTCGTTTTAAGCTAACATTGTGCAAAAGTAAGCTGGCTCTAGAGCTCTAACAAAGAGGCGTGGTGACTTCAGGCAAGAGTTTCATGATTTAAATACCAAAAAATAATATCGAGACCAGTGGCTGAATCAGGGGGGTTTTGGGGTTGAACTCCCAAATATTAGGATTGACTTCAAAACTACATACAAATTAAAAGGCTTTTTTGGCATTTTATGAATATTAAAGAATTACTTTTTGAAACCCCCCGAAAGATTTTTCTAAATCTGCCCCTGATCGGGACACAGGATAAAATTCGCGATCGAAACGGTTAATTTTTGCGCAATTTTCACGCAAAAAAAACGCACTGGTGGCAACACTGAGCAGCCGAATACACGCAGCAGTTCGGAAAATATTTCATTCCAATGAAAATTAATTCATAATTCGACACATCGATGCAAACGTTGACCCCACGAACAGTGGCGACCTTCGAGCGGGTTCCATCATCGCGACCGCGCACGCACCAGCCGCAACACAACGTCTGGTCCCATCTTCGTCCGACAAGGCGCGTTTGTTTTATAAATTATTTACGAATTATTTTCCATTTCCTCTTGTCTCGTATTTAGTGTCGTTTAAAATTAGTTGTGGGCCAACAAGTGAACGCCGCCATAATTTATTTCGTCTTACTTCATTCAAATGTTTCATCTCTATTTTTAAATACAAAATTAACCATTGTTACTTGACTTTGCGCCTCGCAATGGCTATAATTACTAGAAATTCAATGTATAATATTTGATTAACTTTGCAAAGAATAATCTGAATTCATTAGAATTCGCTTAGTTCGAGCGCGTTCGATGGACGCAAAATGCGAAGTTTGAAGTTGCTATAAATCAGTTTGGCATGTCGTGTCCGTGTCCGTGTTTAAGCCGCATTAAGCAACCACAACAGCTACCAGCATCTAGAATTTTTCTTTAAATACTCAATTTTTCTTTAAGTTCTCTTGCTAACTTGCTGATATAATTTCTTTAAATTATAACTTCTTGTGGGAAAGGCCAAAGCACCCGTAACAAATTTACAAGAAGCTCACAGTAACAGCAACAAAAATGATGAATATACAAATTTTATATTAGCAAAAGCGTCAACATTTTATGAACTAACGACACATATTTATCATGGCTTTTTGCGTTGCGCCAACCTGACTAAATGGCTGCCTGCCGCCCGCCCTGCCCGCCAGCCTACTTACCCGAATGAGTGCCTTGTTGGGCCCCATTTCGTGGAAGCCCACATAATTATGTAATTTAGCATAACAAATGTCTCAGGCAGCCGTACTTGTGCATGTGTCTACGACTTCTCGGAGGCTTGAAAAACACAGTCATATATGTATGTAAACATGTATGTGTGCTCTTTTTTATTGCTTAGTTGCTTGGAGCGCCACGGTAGCAGCATTTTCATGCCAGCTTGTACCAAAATTTGTGCGCCCAATTTAATGAGATTTTAATTAACGAACTCTCAGTACGTTTTTTATGGCCCATGTTCTCAGTTATGGAACGAAACCAGATACTTAAGAGCTGTAAGTACATGCAATATTTTGATATAGTTACAACAGATTAGCACAATTCCAAGATGATTTCAAGAGTCACAAGTGTCAAGAGCTTCCATAGAAATATGGTCAAATATTTGGGAGATTTCAGTACTGTTAAAATCTTTCAGTCTTTCGAATTCTCTTTTGTATATTTAATTAATATTTCCAGTTATTTTTATTGTTTATTTATTTTCCAGTTTGTACAAATATTTAGTTTGGCAAATTCTAAATTATCATCGAGAGTCACATAATCAATTTGTTTGTCGTAAATTTTCATCTTTAAATCCCATGTTTCAACTACCTGACGACGTGCTTATAATATATTCGCATTAAAATTAGATACTTAATGCTTTTTCGGGATGCGCATCTATTAAAATAATAAATACATAAATGTTTAAGCAAACTACAATAAATTAATGAATTATTAGAGAAAAGAAATAAATAAATAAATTCTATAAAAATTACATGTTTGGGCAGTGCGTCTTTGTGAGTCATGCAAAATTAATTTCTTTAATGGGAGCTGAATAATTTCTCGATTCTCTATTGATTTGAAACCTTTAAGACTTGCCTTATCAAAGAAGAACTGGATTTAAAGAAACGCAAAATTTAAATTTTTAATAAAT
The DNA here is from genome assembly GCA_963971225.1 of Melieria omissa. NCBI lineage: Eukaryota > Metazoa > Arthropoda > Insecta > Diptera > Ulidiidae > Melieria > Melieria omissa. The sequence goes on from OZ020268.1 coordinate 116,660,447, forward strand.
TTCTTTTTCATCCCTTCTTCATTGACCGTTTGGCGCTCCAGAAGGAATTCGTAGTGCACCACACCACGAATATTGAAGAAAACCGTCAGCAAAACTTTGATTTTGGACCGACTTTGGCGCTCTCTTTTCGGTTTTGGCTCATTTTCGAAGCACCATTCGGACAACTGGTCGCCGTTTCGTCGGCTTATCAAATTCATGAACCCATGTTTCGTCACCAGTAATGATGCGTTCGTTGAGTTTTGGGTCGCTGTCTGCATTGGAAATTATCTCTTTGGACACATCAACACGACGCTGTTTTTGAATGAAATTCAGCTCTTTGGCACCGATAAGCAACGTGTTTTATGCCCAAAATACAGTTAACCCTCCGATAACCACTAATTTTTTTAACGGCCAAAGCCCAACAAGGTCCCCAGGGACCTCTTTTGTAATGTCGCATATAAGGCGTGTAATTTTATAATGTATTGTTACAGAATATGTGTACATAAGTTTGGAAAGCCGAAATGCTAAGTTTCGTGTATACATATTTTTTAGTAAACATATATGAATTTTTTACTACAGACAGATACACAAAAACGTATACAATACAAAATAATTGCTTTTCAAAACGCCATAGGTCCCTACGGACCTTGTTGGGCATCGGAGGGTTAAAATGTGTTCGGCTGATCCAAATGAGATGCTCAACACGACAGCAATCTCTCTCTAATCGATACAAAACCATTTTCCAACGCGATTTGCTTCGCCGATTCCATTTTTTCTTCGGCAACAGACATTGATGGCCGTCCAGGGAACTCATCGTGCTCTAGGCTCTCTCGGCCGCCTTTGAACCTTTTTTCAACATACACGCTTCACCATACGCCTTTTGCAACATTTTCAACGAATCGCCACACGAAATTTCATTGTTAAAAATCACCACATCACATTGTTAAAAATCGCCACCACAATCATTGTTCAAATCACCACACAACAATTTTTCCATTTCTTCGTATGGACGCCAATCGAATACTTATCTTACGATATGCGTAAAAATTTCACAAAACACCAACAAAAGTATTGCCAACGTTGAGAAAATAAAAGTTTACCGATTCGATAAGCGCGGCAGTTCAAAATTCGAAATTCCCTTTGATCATTTTTTGATCATAAGGTACGAGTACTTTTAATAATCAAGGAATCAATGAATGCATAACCTTGAGTAAACAGCCTGAATGAAATAGTTATACATCTATTCGATTAAATAAATTTTTCAATCTTTGCTTCGAATCACACTTTTTATGAAAGATTAATGAAATGCCTTAAAGGGACTTGTACACATTTTTTCATGAGCAAAGCTTTTCAAACCAAAAATTGTATCGTGTATAAGAAATTAAACCTTTTACCTCAACTAAGATCTGTTCTTCTTGTTAAATTTATAAACGCTTAACACTAGAAAGATCGCAAGTTTTCCATACCTACAAAGACTGCTTATGATATTCGCTGATTTATCGAAAAGTACACATTGCATTTGATTAATTTTTCACAAAATCTATTTTTTTAAATTTATAAAATTTTTCATGATAAAAAAAGAAAAGTCACCAAAGCAAAAGTTTATAGAAATAATTACTAAAGAAAATACACAGCTATTTAAAAGTAAAAACTTTAATGGTTTTTTACTGCAATGGTCTTTCTAGTGTTGAAAAGAGAAAATTATTCCTTCGTGCAATGTTTTTTGTCTCATTCGTGGTATGTTTGATTGTCTGTTGTTGTTAGAGTTATCTTCCTGATCCCTTTTAAATGTTTGCGCGTCGTTCTTCCCTATTACACCGTGCGACAAAAACTAAAAACACGTGATCAAGGGAATTTTGGGTTTTAACCTGATAACTTTTCAAGAAAATTCTATATAAATTTTTCAAGGATATAAAGGAATAAAATTTTCGAAGGAACTTTTTTATATCCTTTTTTACAAATAGATAAAAAATCAATTTTAGTTAAATTCTTGAGCGTTTCCTTTTTCATTTGGTATACGTATCGCCATATTTTAACGAGGTAAAGTATTTTTTACATTTTTTTTTTATTTTTTATCCCTCCAAAATTTTGAAGTCCTTTTAAAAGGACAAAGGATGTAGAAATGAAAAACTGGTACACAGTATTACTATGTTTGGTCTCTAGTTTCACGTCCATATGAAAAATGCTGTTGCACGGAGTTATTTTGAAGTGAAACGTTGTAATTATGTCTGCTTGATCCCAATCTCCAGATCTCTTTTGGATTTCAACAAAGCTCGCACTATCATTGCTTTACACTTTGCACTTCCCAGATCGAATTTCAAAATGAACTTAAGATTTAGATCGGGGTAGAGGGGGTCGAGCACCACCTGCCCGAGACACTGCGTCCAGTGTTTAACTTTTGTGTCACGTCCCTTCATCTTACTGGAGGTGTTCGTGTCCACCAATGTTATCCAGGAACTCCTTTATTTTTCTTAGATCAAATTCAGACAGAACCTTTGTCTGTACCAGTTCCCTCACCAGTGCCCGCTTTCTTGTGTGTATGAGGGCGGGACATTCCGTTATGATGTGTACAGAAGTATCCACGTCTTCCTTGCAAAATCTGCATACTTCGTTGTCTCAAAATGAGCTTAGATAGCTTTTTTAGTTCTAATTTTATAAGAATCTGCTCTATTTGAAGTTAAGTTATTTTTATTCTCTTAGTCGGTATGGGTCTTTTTGTCCATAAACTTAATAAACAAAATTACTAAAGCCTTGTTCACTTTTCTGTCGACTACCACATTCAAATGAACTATGAAATGTTTATCGCCGCGAATTCATACCTCTTTACCACTGCGACACTTTACCTCTGAGACAGGCAGGACAGTGCAACAGAACCGCCAAAAACTGAACTTAAAGCGCCCCAGAAATCTGCTAAACCTCATAAGAGACACACTCAGGGTTGTGGTCGGAGTACTAACTGATCACTCCATCTTTGGAGGCCAGACTAGGAAACTAAGGCTGGAAATGTAGACTATTCTCCATTTATTTTTCACCTGTTCCGCTCTTTCCAAGATACGTAGAAAATGCCTATAATTTTGCCAATCTGAAGCTTTACAGTTCACAGTTATACTATACCTACAGTTTTACCATATCAAAGACCCTGATACGCTTTATAAATTGTTCAGAATAGTTTCAAACCTACTAACTCGAAGAGCCTAGTAATCATCCGGCGGCATCACAATGGGCCTCATTCGGCCTAATTTGGCCCAAGTACGCTCTCGTTTGAAAGCCGCCACATCCACCTACAACCCTACCACTGCGAATCAACAGTGCGTGCTGCCGCTGCCACCGTCTTGAATCTCTCATACCTTTCGTAAGCGATGATAAAACAAAGAATATGAAAAAATTGTTCAATGCCGAATTCTGTAAATGTCCAAGAAGTGAAAGGCATTGTCTTTTTATGTCAGCCGGGATGTGGGTAATTTTCAAAATAAAATAAAAATTTAACAGCAGTATGCCAAATTTTACATATGAATCTCTATGAATAATTAATAAACATTGCTAAATGACCAAAACGTGGAGGCAGTAAAAAACTGGCTGATTAGCAAATTTCAATTTGATTCTCTTAATTTGATGATGTCAAATGATAGTGACTCCAAACGTACTCTAATTAAATAGAATCGCTTCCGTATGAAATATTAAATATTCACACCGAACAAACGAAGCTGCAGTGTGGCGATTGGCAGCAAACCGCCGCATGACCGCATCGATTGCAACTTGTTTGCGCACATCCGCCCGCAGAAATTAGAATCAGTGAAAATTAATTGCGCTTATTTGCGGCTCCACAGTCTACATCTCCCACTACATATTTATGCATGTGTATCATATTTATGTTTAATGACTCTTCTGAAAGTAATTCTAAACCTGAATTATTGTGTGAACATTCTGCGCGCAGACACACAAACACATAATGAAGCAATTATGAACAATTTTATGTATTGTCTGTCATAAATCAGCAACTTTAAATGTTTGCTTTAGCATTAAAAGTAAATATTTCAATTTAGTAATTCGACATAGTTGCTGCCCAAAGGAAACGATGTGCGGCGCAGTAAGCAACCCAAACGGAGCATTAATCAAACATACGAAAATCCGGTGAAAAATTTGAATGAAAAATTAAGCAAATTAGAAAAAACTAAAAGCTATACACCCGGCTGTGCTTATCGGTACAGGAAATCGGCTGCGACGCACAACACGAGCGGTTGACATTGACGGCAACGCGCTCAATTCCGGCGGACCCGCAGCATCGGCAGCAACAACAGTGGCGGCGGCGCATAAATCGTAAGCATGAATGTGCTCGCAGATGGTGTGAAGATAACCCAAATGATCAATTTGACGGCAGCGGCGGCATCAAAATTTGCCAACCACACCAGTTGAAAGGGTTCAGACTTTGCGATGCGCATGCAGCCGCCGATCTGTGTGGCTGCGCCGTTGCGGTTCAACTGATGTCACCCGATTTCCGTAAGTCGCTTGGCGTTCATAAATAAAGTGTTTAACTTAGCTCAATATGTATACACATTTTGGCCGCTTTGCTTAGCTGTTGTTTGGGCCAAGTTCGAGTGATGCTTAAATGCCATCAGCGCAGAAGGGTCTTGAAGGGCCGCCGTCGCTGCCAAAATGTGTTTCAATCAAATCAAATATTTACACGTTGGAATTTGATCATTTCGAAGAGTTTCAGCTCACAGCCAATTTAGTGCGAGAGTGCGAAAGGTGCGAATCGCAGACAGTTGAAAACTGAAAATATTTATGACTAAATTTTTTTTGCTGTTCTCGTATCTGATTAAACTTTTGCTATGCTGCCCATTAAATATTAAAACACAAAACAGTAAATGCCGAATTAGTTCTGCCGCGTTGAGGGAAACAAGTTTGTCGCAATCGCGAACAGCGAACAGGGTTCGAGAGCGCTTCAATTGTGAACTTTACTACGTTTTTGGGCGCTACTTGTGCCAAACATTAAATTGGAATATATGCGCCAAGGTTGTCGAATGTGAATATTCATAAATATTCACCACTTGTCTTAAATTAGTTGAGCTCACTTGAAACTAGAGCTCGAACATTCATAAAATGTGATTGTTGTCGAGGGGCAATTTATGGGTTTAGCAAAAGTTCAAAAGTTTAGTATTTAATTTATTTTAGATTGGGAAAACAATAATCTTGTTCCTCTTTTTATGGTAAGTATTGTGTTGTTTATTGCTGACTATGAATAAAAATTAGAACATTTGAATTTAAATGAAATTTTGAAATTGAATTTTTAATTTATGTCAAGAGCAAAGAAAGCTCTTAGACTAAATTAAAGATTTTGCGGCAAGATTAATGGAATTTTTTTGAAAAAAATTATTATTTGCAATAAACTGGTTTTGTCACTAACGAAAAAACAATAAAGAAAAGGAAAGAAGAAAAACAAGAAAATTTCATGCGAACCAATACAAAAAAAAAACTATAACTAAGAAGTAAAATAAATTTAGAACTTTCTTTGTCGATGTGCAGGCCTACTCAAGCTCACGCTTCCCCATGGGCCTTACAGAGATAACTATAGTGAAATTATCGATGTTGATGTGAGAAAGTAGATGGTTTAACAAAGACAGCACCGTGACTTTTTACAGGAACCCCAGTTAGAACGGTGTGCCTGCTCCTGGTAATCGTAGAGAGCACTCACAATATGCACTTATGACTCAGAATAAAATTACGGCTATTCCATACACGCCCTCTGAACCTAATCAAACCTAACACAAATCTAAAGTTACAATTATATTCAAAATGGGGAGGTTAATGGGGTTTCGAAAATACATTTTGATTTTTGCTTTGTAGAAACCCAAAAATTGATAACGTCACAAATCCGATCATATGGGAGACCCCCTCTGGTGGTAAACTTTTAAACCATAATTAATTTTGTATTTTTTGTACTTAATAATGTTGGCGATCGCTGAATAAATCATTGAAATCGGTTCATTAGTTTCCGAGATACGATGTTTTCTCGCTTACTTAACTACAACATCTATAGGGTGTTTTTTAGAGGTTTGTTTTTCGAATAGAGATAAAACTGGCATTTTGTGGTCAAATCTGGCAACTCTAATATTATTTATGTTCAGTTTGGTTTGCCATTTCATCATGAACAGGTTGACAAAAGAACAACGATTGCAAATCGTGCAAATTTATTTCGAAAATAATGGTTCAGTTCGCGAAGTTTACCGCAAGCTCCGTCCATTTTATGGTCGACATAATCGTCCATCAGAGCAAAATCGGTCCATCCATCGGTTAACCATGGGTCGTTTACGCACTACGTTTACTCTATGTGATAATACGCATCCGCAGAGACGTCGAACAGTGCGCACCGAAGAAACAATTGCCGCTGTAGAGCAAAATGTTGAAGATGACCCGAATGAATCGATTCGCCACCGTGCACAGCAATTGGAGCTTTGTCCATCAACTTTAAAAATTGGACCTGTAGAATTGGCTTTATTCGAGCCAGCCGCGGCGGCCACATGCCCGAAATCATATTTAAACATTAATGGCATAAAATTATCCTTCCAATAAAGCCAAATTGATGGACATTAAAACGATTTTCTTGTGTTTTATTTCAATTCGAAGTTCTATACCTCTAAAAAAAACACCCTATACAAGTGGGGAGCGAATGGCATAGAAAATGGCCATATTTGTATGGCAGCCCCCTTAAAACTTGGAGTTAGCGGGTAGGTAACACTTCGTTCAATAATGTGTGTGACTAACTAATTAAAACACATTTTTTTGCCAAAATTCGTTTTTATTCATCAACATAGTCCCCTTTTAGGGAGATACAATCATTCCAACGCTTTTCCAATCTTTCGATACCGCCTTTGTAGAACGATTTTTCTTTGCCTTCAAAATAGGCGTTAGTTTCGGCGATTACTTCATCATTTGAGCCAAATCTCTTACCACGGAGCATCTTTTTGAGGTCTGCGAAGAGCCAGTAGTCGCTGGGGGCCAGATCTGGAGAATACGGGGGATGAGGAAGCAATTCGAAGCCCAATTCATGAATTTTTGCCATCATTTTCATCGACTTGTGACACGGTGCATTGTCTTGGTGAAAAAAACACTTTTTTCTTCTTCATATGGGGCCGCCTAATCGCGATTTCTTCTTTCAAACGTTCCAACAACGCTATATAATAGTCGCTATTGATTGTTTTCCCTTTCTCAAGTTAGTCGATGAATATTATTCCGTGCACATCCCAAAATACTGACGCCATAACCTTGCCAGCCGATGTTTGTGCCTTTGGACGCTTTGGGCGGCTTTCACCGGTTGCATGCCACTCAGCAGACTGCCGATTTGACTCTGGAGTGAAATGGTGGATCCATGTTTCATCCATTGTGATGTACCGACGCAAAAACTCCGACTTGTTGCGCGTAAACATGTCCAAACAGCTCTTTGAATCATCGATTCGTTGTTGTTTTTGCTCCGGTGTGAGCAAACGCGGCACCCATTTCGAAAACACCTTTTTCATAACCAAATGTTCGTGTATGATGGTGTGTACACTGCCTGCTGATATCTTTAGAATGTCAGCAATCTCCCCCACTTTCACTTTACGGTCGGACATAATGATTTTTAGTGTTTTTTCAACGTTTTCCGGAATAACAGCGTCATTTGGCCGTCCAGTAGATGGAATGTCATCGGTGTCTGTACGACCACGTTTGAATTCGGCATACCAATAACAAATGGTTCTTTTTGATGGAGCAGAGTCCGAATAATGTTTTTCAAGCCATTCCTGGCATTGAACAGTATTTTTTTTCATTAAAAAACAATGATAAATCAGCACACGGAATTGCTTTGAATTCATTTTTTTTGAAAACTCAAAAGTAGTGTCACTTAAAGCACTGTAACTTGTAAACTAATGGTCGGATTGACATATAATTTTGACAGTAAGCCTAAAAAGGTTCACAATTTCGAAAAAAAATATTGAATTAGTACCGCCATCTATGTGTCAGTCACACACATTATTGAACGAAGTGTTATGTTTGGAAGAAACATTTGGAAGAGAAAATAAATGGGTATCGGTCATACATTTGATACATCTGGGGGCAACCTGGGCGCAATGGGAGCCCATTTTATAAAAACGACCATTTTGTATTGGAGCCCCATTAATGGTTGGAGATAGGGGGTGAGTATGTTTGAAAGGAATGTTCAGTAAGGAAAACTATAGGGGTCGGTCATAGATTTTAACCCTCTAAGAGCAACTTCTGACCAGCTGTGGAGCAATTTGTCGAATTTCCCAGCTTTTTTGTGAACTTTGACCTCGGTGCGACGCCATTTAGCCCCACCTGAGCCAAAAAACTTTGGGGCTAGATGCACTTTTTCACCAAACCGCATAAAAGGAGAGATTGCGGAGCATCGAAAATCCAGTCTATTTAATAATCCCGGGATTATTTTCGGAATTTAATATATTGTTTTAAGGAATAGACGTCGTTTTCAATCAATTACATTATATTATCATATTAAATACAATTCTGGATTCTTACTTTAAAACTAGGAACAAACTGCTCATGACAAATAAAAAAAATATTAAAAAAATAAAAATGCATAAAAAATATTAAAAAGAATAAAAACATAAAAGCTGTAACTATATAAAAACATTTTAGGAAGACAAATTGTTGTTGTTGCGCTAAATCTCATCAATAGTCACTTTAATGTTGATCTGAGTAACTCAAATATGTGTCCTTGAGAAGATCTTTTGAACTCTACTGACTCTTACACTAACTGGGTTACTGTAGTTATTTTTTCGACCAAGTCAAAGAAGTCTTTACTTCATTCCTCGACCATCTAAAACCCATAATTTCGAATGAAAGATTACTTTAGAGATCCCTAGTAGGAAAACTCTAGTAGAAGATCTTTCGAACTCTACTGACACTTACAGTAACGATTTGAAACTCGATTACATGGTTCACTGTAGTTTTTTTTTCAACCACGTCAAAGAAGTTTTTACTTCATTCCTCGATCATCTGAAAGACTTCGCTATGATATAAAATTAGTTTGGTTTCAAATTCCACTCAAATTCAAATTGCACTGAAAATTTGAATTTGGGTGGAATTTGAGGCCTCGAGGCGCTACCACTTTAAAGTCTGTGTAGCAACAACAAACTTATTACGTCCAAAGTGAGCTTTCTCGAACTTGAACCCTAACCTATTACAACCTAGTGAGCCTATTCTTAATTTTATATCTTCTTAACCATCTTCTTCTTCTATGCAGATCGGATAGTGAATTTATTCAAAGAAACCAGGTAGAATGAAAACTTGAAACTTGAAACTTGAAAAACAAGAAAATTCTCAACACAATCTAACATTCAGCAAATCAGCATATCGAACATGACAATTATGAGTATAATAAATAAATTTAAAATATTGGCAAAATACAGATCGAGTGTGTGGACTGCACATTAATGAGGCGGTAAACGATTTGAGGGGTGTTGGGTTAATGCAATAAATAAACTCTTTGTCGCAATGTTTGTCATATTTTTATGTTTATGAAGAAATATGGAGTCGTGTCAAAGTCTGGTCTACGGTATACTGTGGCAGATCATTTTATTTATAGGACTGGCAGTTTTCGCTTTTAAATATAAATTTTATGACATGACATAAATTTAAAAAAATTCCTTTTTGAAGCACTTAAAGAAATATTTCGAGTTTTTTGAAACCCGAATTTCGTAATATATGCAAAAAAAGTTGTTCGTTTTTAGAAATATAGAAATTGTATTTGTGTTATAAAATTTATAATTTTATGGTTTACTCATTCAATCACTGTTAGTGACAGTGTTACCTCTTTGGTAGAAGGAAAGAACAAGGAACTCACAATACTGGGCTGAAACGCCGAAAGGAAGGAAGATTTTTCTAAAGGATTTCAACTCAAAATTTAGCTCGACTTAGGCAAAGGTCTGTGCCGTCGGGTCGCAGGCTTTTTAATCGGGCATTGCAGACTAAGGAGCCACATCTTTGCTCTTGGACTAAGGCAAGGCATCACTTGAAGGTTTTATGAAGGAGCCAAGGAAATACGGAAGCACATGATTCTCAACGGCGGAGACAACACAGAGTGTTGCGAGTAGTGGCAAAAATACCAAAATGAAATATTATAACCACAAAATCTGAGTATGAGGTTTCATTGAACATACTTCAATTAAGAAAAACCCGAAGTTCTAAAAAAAAATATTGAATAGTATAGAAGTTATGAGCGGTTAAATTACACTCTCACAGTGTTGAAAAAATTATGTACAAACAGCACATTTTTGCTTTCACTTTGAGGTTCAATGTTTCAAAATCAGTTACATATAAGCGGGTCTTTCAAACTTACTGTTGTCTTAAGTTTAATACAATTTAGTTCTGAAAATGTCAAAATTTTGCTGATTCTTCTTAACTCCAAGTAAATAAAAACTGTGTTAAAACTTTAAAGGTGATTTAAAAAAAAAACACTGATTATCACTTTTGATATTTTGTTTTGGCAAGTATGGACATTATGCTGTCAAATTTTCAGCTGTGCATATTTGCGCGAATGCAAGTTATTAGCATTTTTCGGTGAAGACTTTAGTGCGAATTCCCGATATTTTCACCGTTTGGTTGAATGCCAATGCAGTCGGTCAAATTATGCTTTTCTGCTGATGAAAAAATTTGTTGAAGATAGCTTCGGAAAATCAATTACGATTACTAGAATATTCAAAATAGATGGGTTAATGGAGTTTCGACACTACATTTTGATTTTTTTTTTCGTACAAACCCAAAAGTTGACCACTTAACTACTTCACTTGTATGGAGAGCGCCCTCTGGTGGCGAATTTTTGAACTCTAATTAATTTTGTATTTTTTGCACTCAGGATTGTTAACGATCGCTGAATAAATCGTTCAAGTCGGTTTAGTGGTTTCAAAGATACGATGTTTCATCGTTTTACTATATTTACAAGTTTTAAGCCAGTTCCATTGAAAATTACTAATTTTCTGTGGCAGCCCCCAACCACCAGAGTATCCAACCTAACAGCGGTTAGGTGTGTATAGAAAAAACATTTGGAAGGGAAAATAAATGGGGGTCAGTCTTACATTTGGTACGTCTGGGACCAACCTGAGAGCAGCGGGAGACCACTTTCTAAAAACGATGATTTTATATAAGAGCCTCATTGAATGTTACAGATAGGGGATAGGTATGTTCGAAAGAAATATTCAGAAGCAGAAATTAGTTGAGTCAGCTTAAGATTTTAACCCTCTAAGAGCAACTTCTGAGCAGCTGTGGAGCAATTTATGGAGATTTCATTTTCAATCACTTTTGAAAAAAGAGCATTTTGTTTTGGTCCGATTTTATTGAAATTTTGCACAGTAAGTTTCTTACTCATACAATAACTGTATCCCAAATTTCATTTATGTATGAGCACTGCTTCCATTTTAGTCACTCTGTCATATGAACTCGCAACACTGTGCGACACCCGGGCCAACATCACCCAGTAATCAGTAACAAATTAGAGCCACCAAACATCTAAACCCACAATAGCCCACTACAACTAAATCTACCTAATTTTTGCCGCTTTAATATCTTTTCCTCAACCTTGGCTTGCATCCTTACCAAGGCCGAAAAAGACCCAACCTTAAATAGTTATTTGGCGCCTATTGAAAAACTTAGAAAATTTTTTTACAGAGGGTTTATTAAACATACGTGGGTGGTCCGATAAGTACTTAGCCTACAAAAGAAAAACGAAAATTTTGGAAAAGTGGCGATTTATTTCTCAACGTAGTCTCCTTTCAATTCGATACACTTGACCCAGCGATGCTCCAACTTCTTTAACACGTCTGAAAAATACGTTTTCTGGAGTAACTTTCAGAGTAACGACCATTTATTTCTGAAAGAGGACGTCGTACAGATCATTTTTGCTCAAAAAAGTAATAGTCCGTGCTGAGTTCTTTTGTAATTTTTTCATAAAGGTCCCTACGGACCTTCACATGGAAAGTATGAAGACTTGGATAGAGCTTCGATGTCTAGGACAAAGTTCTTTGCATTAAAAATGTGAATATTTTTTGTATGCACATGAACTCCTCTTCTCTTTTCCTCACCCCCCTTTTTATGTTTTTCGGCAAATTTTTTCATAAGAAGCTTGTATTGAGTAAAATATTGCAAAAAATACTATACTAACTTTTGAAAAATATTCCTCATTAAAAACTAAGGGGGTTTTCAAACAACAAAACTTTCTCAAAAGTTGCCCCAAAAAAATAAAAGAACCTTAAACACGAAACCTTCATTTAATACTTTTTTTCTCAATTGCTTGCTCTGCTTGAGTTTTGAGAAAAACCAATAGATGCTGCCTTCTTCAAAAATCTTTGTTGAGCCGAAGGTTAACCCACAATTAACACTTCTGCTGCTACCTTAAAGCATGCAATCGTTCGCTAACTCTTCTTCAATCAGCTTCGCTACTAAACGAATTTAACATATATTCAATATTTATTTATGTATGACATTCCACAAAATCAGCTCAGAAAACAGCCACATCGACAACAATCACCAAAGTGTCGTTCTAAAAAAACCAATAAACCAAACACATTATTGCTCTGCAATTAAAATCAATCAGCTGACCATAAAACACAACAACAACAGTAACAGCAATCAACCAAAAAACCTTGCGACTTTACTTAAGATCGAACTGAAAGTTGGTTGGCTCGCACCAAATTTAAAAGTGGCTTATTGAATTTGCAATCAAATTCCACCCGAAAGAGCCACTAGCCAAATGGCTAGTTTAATGTTTATCTGCAAAACAACAACAGTAACAGTAACACTAAAAAAAACGCAAATAAATTGGCATTAAGTGTAGCGGATACGCTGCAAGCGATGCTCCGGAGTTAATCACTCAACGGCTGGCAGCAAGTCGACTGTCGACCAGAACACAACCGTTGCCAGCCAAAGGCAAACGGTTATTGGTTGCACGATACATACATAGATCTACTATACATATAAATGTGCTTGATCGTTGATTGTTTGTTGTTGTTGTTGCTGTCTTAGCGAAGCGTGTGTGTGTACTTTCATTGAAGATGATGATGCGATTTTAATGCTCGCACCTGCGTGGGTGTTTGCGTTTGACAAATATTGAATTATAGCACCTTGCGTTTGATTTGGTTTATGGGTGATTTTAGATTAATGTATTGTTGTTGTTGTGTTTTGTTTTTGGCAATTTTTATAATGTTTTTCCGTATAGGGTTTGGTTTTTGTGTGTCGCTGCTAATTTGGCACTTGTGAAAGAAGGCGTGGAAAGGCAATAAAGTAGGATTTTTCGACATGAGCAACGGCTGGGCGCTGCCTTTAATGGCCGCTGCCAGATTATAAACACCAGATTCGAAAAATGGTAGCCTGCATTAATTATCGATTACAGCACAGCCACAGTCACACAGCACACACATCAAATCAACGACGACAACTTCAATCGTAAAATTCCGCTTCAATTAAAAGTGATTTTTATTTGTTTTTAATTTAATTTTTAATTCTATTTGTTTTTTTCATTAAAATCAGCCGAAACTTTCGCTTTTCAATATGAGATTGAAATTTGCCAACAAAATAAACAAATTATTTTTCTTCTTATTTTGCAAACGGTGTGGTGTACTTTTTGTTCTGTGTGTCGCAAAGCGAAAAATAATCATCAGCCGTAGACGTCGAAAAGACAAAGTTGAAAACTTTTGATTTCATTTTGAAGCCCCCGATGACAGCATCACTTGGAATTTTATTTCATTTCATCTGTGTTGCTATTTCTCATGTCTTGCTAATTTGGCAGAAGAACTCGCAAGAATTGTTTAAAATTTACATTTCATTTGAAACAGGTTAACGAAACAAGCAACAATAAAAATAACACAAAGAACCAACAAGAAACACAAAATATGCCACAAAGCCCAGTTTTATTTTAAGTTGTATGTATTTTGTATAATTTTATGCAAATGCCAATGAAATGTTTCTTAACTTTGCTTTGTATTATACTCTGCACATAATTTGACAATTTTAATGATTAGACAAATGCAAAACAGTTGCGGCGATTGACGTGTGCGAATGCGTAACTTTTTGTTGAATTCTTAAAAGCTCAAGAAATTCAAATGTGTATAAGAAATATTTGAACAAAAATGTAATAATTAGAAATTTAAATTATTTGTAATGAAGTATGTATTTGGGTTGATACTTTGTACCGGAACTAACAAAAATAACCGAAGTAAATTTATCAGCCGCCGTAGCTCAGCTGGCTAGTGCGTTGGGCCGCGAGTCAAAACTCCGCCAGTTCAATACTCCGTTGCGTTAAAACCGAAAAAAATAACAATTTTTCTTTCGGCGGCTGTCCTCTCAGCGGGAAATGGCAAACCTCTGAGAGTAAAATTGCCTATGAAAAAGCTCCCAACTCGCCGTTCGGAATTGGTATAAAATTGTAGGTCCCTTCCAACCTTGAAAAAACATTCGCACGCACAACACGATTGGTTGCGGGTAGCTGGGCCTTAGTCTCGTAATCGGGCTGTCGTGCCAGTCAAGAAGGAGAAGAAATTTATCGGTAATTGTTGTTTCATCTACTTTGATTTTTGATCAGAACTTCGATTACATGAATGGGCCTCTTGCAAAAGAACGATAGAAATCAAAGACGTTTAACAATTAGAAAACTTTTTTAAAAAATCAAACATATAATTTTCAATGCCTAAAATGAAAAAAACATACACTTAGCCTGCAGATGGAGCCATTAGGATAAAAGTAAAAAGATGTACAAAAGTCTGTGGAAAGCCAAATCAAATCGTTATGATTACAATTCATAAAAGAAGGGAAAACATGGGTTCTTCTTCGTACTCCCGTAAAATCTCATTTAATCACTTAAACTCCTCGCAAGACCCAATGTTGTATGTTATCCCACAAACGAGTCTTCCCACATCCCAACACATCCCTGGTTATGGGTGGTTTAGGTATTACGAAATCGACAGCTCTTGATGTTCTGGGCATGTCCACTAAGAACGATCTTCGTTGGAACAATCATATATTTGGTGTGTCGAAAAAAGCAGCCTAAAACGGTGCAAAAAATATTTCACTCCGTCTTATCTCCACATTATCTATATCACCTATATCCGACCTAAAATGGAATTTAACTCACACCTATTGGCAGGCGCTTTAAACCCCCCATTTGGAGCTTCTGGATCGCATGCAAAACCGTGTGATTAAGCTAATAGGGGACAGTAGGGCTATCCAGCTCTACTGACACCTCGGAACATCGTCGCAACGTGGCATGTGTGGTGTTATTTTACCGATACTTTTTCGGTAATTGCTCAGTGGAGATGAACAGCTTGCTGCCATCACTCCGGGTATTCTCTCGGGCAACCCGTTTTAACACTGGCGCCCATACATTCCACGTTGAAACGATGTTCCAGTGCACTAAGCACTACAAAGAAAATTCGTTTCTGGCCCGTACAGCGCAGTTGTGGAATGGTCTCCCTGCGGATATTTTCCCCAGCACTTATGATCTCAATGGATTCAAGGCAAGAGTCCATAACCACTTCTTTTAAAACCCTATTTCCTAACCTTTATATTCTTTCTGAACCAACGCAATGCCTCGCATTAATAGGGGGTAAAAAAAAGAGAGAAATGGTTCGTTATGATACCACAGTGCAATGGCGCGACCATCCTTTTAAAGGGGGTATTCTAGTCTATTCTGATTTTACGGACGTAATAAAAAAACAGTAATCATTTTTACCATCCATGTTTTTATCAGTTTTTTTATTGATACTTGAAAATATGAAAATGTATAATGGTTGAAAAAATTCAAAGTTGAAGTCGGTAGAGGCCCGTAAAGTGGAGACCCAAAAAAATGGTGTCTCCTGGTTGACGTGATTTCAATCCTCCTGGTGATTTCAAACATAAAAATAAGCTAACATTTTATGAAACAATGATGTAATCTTATATGGACGTAGCCGATTTGAAAAAAAAAATGTTGCACACAATGGCGTCTTTCTGAAAATAAAGGTAATTTTTTGCCTCCTTTTTTTCAACTTTGGTAATTTTTTAAAAATAGTAAAAACAAAACATTACAAAAACCCCTACGTCGAGGCAGTTATGATAGTGTTAACCCTTTTGACCCCGAACACAGGCTAATGTGTCTCGATATTACTAACGGGTTAAATAAAATTTTGATCAATCATTTTAATTTTTTAATTTTTAATTTCATTTCAATAAAAATTATTTAATATATATGAAAAAATACAAAATTATCACTTTTGGATTTTATTTAATCATTATTGAAGAAACAGGGTTTTGATCAAACGCGCCCAATTCGAAGATATCAGTTAGAACACAAACTTTCCCTGATATCGCTGCAAATTATTGGAAATTATTTTGGGGATGACAGTACAATTTTTGTAATTTGCTTTGAATTTACTTATAAAAATATTAATTTGTTGGTGCCTACTTAAATTAAACCCATAAATCTTTTGTAGCTTTTGCTACAAGATGACAAATGGGTGAAGTTCCTCTCAGGCAACTTTGGGGTCGAAAGGATTAAGAAAGTCTGTTACAAACTTCAAGTAAATCATTGCATTAGAACTTGAGATATCATGTCAGCCGTATTGAAAAAAGTAGTTTCGAGAAAAACAGGTGTAAAGTTTACAGTCTCATTTCGGGGAATCTGAGTGGCGCATCGCAAATTAACTATAACTCTGAAAATAATTTGAATTTCCATAAATCCTCTTAGAAGTTAATCCTTAAAGGTCTAAACTTTGAAAATATGAAATTACCAAAAAATCGATTTTTTTTCGAATTTCTAGACTAGACCCCTTAACCAATTGCTGCCTAATGGGTAAAATTTTACCCATGAAAACTGACTTTTAAAAAAAATCACAGAAAAGCTCGTGGTAGAGATATCTCAAAATGATTGATAGGGATGGTTGGGGTAAAGATGGAACTACCTTAGTCTAGTGGAGGTCACTCTAAAATTGCGCCATCTAGCTAGAGTTACCAGACTCCAAAAATTGTGAATTTTCCGGAGGTGGAAAATGTGGCGAAACGTAGTGGTCTTAGAACTTAACAAACATCCGCCTCCTAACTCACCTGTAAACAATACATCTTTTGTTCACGTGTTTAGCTGATCACTTTAAAAAGTATGGAAAAAGCTAAAATTGCTGCATAATGGGTACAAAATACCCAATGAATATCTCAGCAACGTGCAGAGATAGAAAGCTGAAATTTTGTTTCTGATCATTTTGGGTCAAATCCAGGTCGCGTATGATTTTGATGAATTTTATCAAAATCGTATGGACGGAACTGGTACCCGGCTTTAATGGGTTAAGCCCCCACGATAGTTTCTTTTCCTAAACCTAAACGCGGCGAAGTAACTACATAAGTTATTTAACTCAATGTTATGCTGGAAATTTAATTAAAATAAATGCTTTTCTCCAATCCGGCTACCTGAAAATTGCGCCTTACCCACTTAGGGGCCCCGTTCTTCTCTGAGTTAGAGGAGGTACCCAAGCTTTACATTTAGTCGCTGCTGAAATTTGCTAGGAACAGAAACATTCTCACCGATCACTTTTACGTCGATCCGCAACACAAAGGAGCTCTAAGTCGTACCGGACCCAAAAAGGTCTATGCGTGGCAGACTTAATAATCCACTTACGAGTACCTAACCTAACCATGATTTAATCCTTTTCTATGGGGAAAAATTGTCTCCAGAGGAAAATCGTATGGCAAACATTAGCGCTACATATCTTTCAATATATGTAGTGATATATTTTACATAAGTTTTCATTTCGAAGCCACTTCATTTGACAACACAATTGCATTGTTTCTAACTTCATTAAATGTTGCTTTTGTTCAAGGAAAATTTCTACTCTAAACCAAATGTGCCGGGATTCGTCTTCTTCTTTCGAATTATGAATAACATTTTTTGAGCATTTTAATATTAATCATAACTGTAATTACATTGCTTGAGTACATGTATAGTGTAATCATATAGCAACACCAGGTGCCACCGAGTTAATTACCAACCAACCATCCGCTTCACACATTTTTTTATATCATTCATCAAGCACACTTCAACTCATCATTATTCATTGCATTCAGACATTCCCTTCCATTCTATTCCACTTCCATAATTTACGATAACGGAAATGTATGCGAAATGTCTCACACATAATTCAACTCATTCAGGCGAATACGAAAAGCAGCAATTCAGCCATTTTTGCATGTTAACCTTTTTTAATTGTTGCCGTAGCGAAATGTCAACAATGAAGCAGATCTATAAACTTTTTTGGCAGATCATAAAATCAAGATTGGACGTTTTCGCATTGAAAAATTGAAGCATTTTGTTTATGTTATTCATGAAGTAACCATCCAAATGCATATTAATTGAAAAATTATGGTAACACATTTTATAAAATAAATAAAGCATATTTAAGTCATATTTTTTTAAACAAACAGTAATTTATTAGCGAACGATTTATAAATCATTCAGATTCAAATCAATTTTGATTTCTACAAAATTTAATATCAGTTGGACATCACCTAACCTATCTGGAAATAGAACAAACAAGTCTTTCAGGGACAAATTGCAATGCGTTCATTTTGCTAAAACTTATGTCAGCCAACAAAAATGTCGATAATGTTTTAGCGATTACAAAATGATCGATGGCATAAAATGTTAAAATTCTTTGGCCCTGATCGTATTGGCGACGAATATCGTAGACGAACCAACAACGATCGAACCAACATCCAGTGGCTGCGCTGGCTTGGTGATGTCTCCGAAAAAGTTGTTCGACTTAGTATTTAATGCAATTATAAATTTCATGGACAGTTTACTAGATACTCATGCAAAACTAAGCAATATCTTCTTCAACTTTAGTTGCATGTTGCTATCACCAGTCGGCAACATGTGTCCAGTTGCTACAGTCATGTTGCATTTATTACATTCGCCACAGTAGTCTGACCAAAAAAAATGACAAAAATTTAATTCGAAACTGTTGAACAAGTTGCATGCATAAATTTTGCACATATTTTATATGTCAAAATGGCATTTTCTCAGCAATTTTGTATGCTACGCTTAAAGTGGTAGCAGTATGTAATCGTCATTTGACAGCAATCGAAAAATCAACAACAAAAACTATTGCATAGCAAATTCAAATACACATACGAAAACGAATGCTTCTTGCTTCTCGCGCACATCTTGCGAAACACTTTGGCAGCCTGCAACATTTCAAGTTGATGGGCGCTTGCGTAAAATTCTGTTAATAGCAAATTCATGACATTTACCGCCTGCCATCTGACAGTCTTTAGTGATGGCATTAAAATTCTAATAACTTAATTAAAATCATAATTCGCTGGCAATTGGCGCACCACAAAAATGCCTAATGCCACAATTCGCCTAGCGGTAAATTTAATATATTTTATATTGCCGAACATTTTTTTCGTTTTTAACCAATTTTCAACAACAATTTACACAATTTCATTTTCATTCTAATGATCGCATTTTATGATTGGCCGCAATTAAATGCAATTAATTTTTATCAATTGTTTGACTTTTTCGAAGGCAATAATACATTTTTTTTTATTTCCATACCGCACAACAGGAGCGCAGTCAAGGCGGGTTAGGAGTGCTGGAGCCGTCATGTGATATAGTAATAATGATTTCCCCCGAAATATTTGTATCGACTAAGGAGTGTTCACGAAAAAAACTGATTCCTCAAAAAATCAATATATATTTTTGGATGTATTCACGCAAAATCGAAATTTTTTGTATGAAGATGCCTCTAAGTGTTAGTATAGTAATAGGATACAATGCAAAAAAAAAACAAGCTGATTATTTTCTATAAAAGGTTGGAGCCTTTCCCTTTACTTCTTCCATCATGTCTTGCACAGTTGATTCTGCGATCTTTTTAGCTAACTCCTTCCACTTTCTTTTCAGCTGATTTTAATTTTTGACCAAATTTTTTGTTTTTTTAAGGTTCCGCTTTACTATTGTAATTCTGAACAATTTGGTAGGTTGCTTTCTTTGGGTACAATATTGACATTATTATTCATTATTCATTATCCAGTTCAAGGCTGCTCTGGAATAGTAGGATGTGGCTAAATCTGGTCAAAAAAAGTAGAAACATTGTGGCTTCTTGAAACTGGCAAAAGCAAAAAATGGTTTCTTCAAGCATTCCCTTTATTCTTCTTCTTTCTTCTTCTTTTCTTCTTCCTTCTTCTTTTCTTCTTCTTCTTCTTCTTCTTTGTCTTCTTCTTCTTCTTCTTCGTCTTCTTCTTCTTCTTTTTCTTCTTCTCCATCTTCTTCATCATCTTCTTCTTCTTCTTCTTCTTCTTCTTCTTCTTCTTCTTCTTCTTCTTCTTCTTCTTGACTGGCACGACCACCCGATAACGAGACTAAGGCCAAGCTACCCGCAACCATCCGTGTTGTGCGTGCGAATGTTTTTTCAAGGTTGGAAGGGACCTACAGTCCTACTCCGCACGGCGAGTTGGGAGTTTTTTCATAAGCAATTTTTACTCTTAAAGGATTGGCATTTCCTGCTAAGAGAACAGGCGCCGAAAGAAAAATTGTACTTTTTTTTGGTGTTAGCACCAACGGAGTCTTGAACCTGGGTTTGAGCGTCGCATTTGACTCGCGGCTCAACGCACTAGCCAGCTGAGCTACGGCGGCTGCCTCAAGCATTCCTTGATGTAAATTTTTTGGTTGATTGAGCCTGTTATAACAAAACGTTCGCTTCTTCTTCCACAGGTACAAATTGCCTGCCTGCCAAGGAACTTTTTTGGGAATTTGAACATTTTTTGTATTTTAAATTTTTTTAGAAACAGCTCCTTTAGCTGCGGCAATTGCGGATAATTGTTGGAAGTCGCCTTTAACGTATGTTTCACAGTCCATTACGCAGCACTTACATTTTGTAAGAAACTGCTCATACAACTTTCTAACTTTTTATTATTAAAAAAAAATTATTATTATTTTTAGGGTTTTGGTCAAAACGGACGAATGCATTCGGGTTTTTCTTAAAATGCGCCTTCACTGCATTGGCAAAATTTTCGTTAACAGAACCAAACTTTCTCCCAGAACCTGAAGCCCTCTCAACAGAGAGGTGTTCCTTTAACTTTTTGACAACCCCTTTTACCGTTGTAACCCCGACAACCACATATTTTGCTACCCTTTTTTAGGTCCATGTAAGATTTTCATTCAAAATGTACAAAATTTTTTTTCGCTGCTGAACTTCGTTCGCTGCCATTTAGCTCAAGAGTTCAAATCAAAATTAAATTTAATGCACTTAGTTTTTGTGAAGTTTAAACTTTTTGTAAAAGCAAAGTCTACTGTTGAGGTGCGCTCTAAAAAAAATACAAAAATCAAAGAAGGCGGATCAGTTTTTTTCGTGGACACTCCTTACATACAAATTAAAAGGCATTTACATAAACATTTATGAATATTAATTAATGAATTGCTTTTTGAAGCCCAACCAAATAAATTTCTGAATCTGCCCCTGATTTCAACAAAGCAAATTTCAATTCAACTAAGGTTAGGTTAAGTAGTACTGGCTGGTCCGCAAGCCACACATGAACCCTATTGGTTCCTTAACGATGCGAGATGGAGGTTTGTTTATGTGGTGTAGTACTGATCTGTTAGAATGTGTAAACTTGTAGTTAAGGGGGTCAATACGATATTCTGCGTCTTCTTTGCAGACTTCACTTGTGCTGCTTCTGTAGAAGTCATTGTGAAATAATCCGGTGATGATATCAACACCAGTCGCATGAGAAGTTTATTCAGTTGGATCAACTCTATAGATCTGCTCTTGTTGATCATAGGCCAGGTCTGCCTCTCAGAAATCATCTTATCTACCATAAACATTATTTTTTATACTAAAATTATAAAAAGATTTTTAATATTTCAATATTAAAAATATCAACGAAAAACGTCAACACTGTCCAACTGCATGAACATTTTATGCAAATTCATTTATTTTTTGTATTAATTTTTCATTAAATAAGTATATTTCTTTAATTTAATAAAATTTCGTTGCCAAACTGGTATCGAACCGAAATGAACTAAACTGACTGCTTTTGGCTGGTTTTCCTGTTTGCAAGTTTTCCACGTGTGCCGCCATTGCGGTTCAAAAACACCAATCTTCAAAAAGTCTTTCAAAATTAAATTTTGATAATAATAAGGAAATTTAATAATGCGTCAAATTAATTTCTATACATTTTTCTATGTACCAACGCAACATCTCACGCGCAAATTTTGACGCTTGCTTTATTATCAGATTGGCGTGACAACAATTTCGTTGGCCAACTATCAGATTTCTGTGTGGGCCATCGAATTGCTTTAATTTCACAGCATCGAATGGCAAATTATGTTCGCAACTAAACTTCTATTCATACCATTATTACTTTGGTTTTTGAACATAACTGTGACAACAAAAATTTTCATTTTATCAACTATCGAATTTCTGTGTGGGCCACAAGAATTGCTTTAATTTTATGGACAATTTGTGAATGGATTCGCTGCTGAACGGCATCAAATGGCAAAATGTGTTCTGAACTAAATTTCTATTAATATCATTGTTATTCGATTACATAAGCAATTTTTGTGAACTTTTAAAATTTATTTGTGTGCTGTGCGTTTAGTTTTGAATTCGTTTGAATTTGAATATTGAAAGCAAAATGCCAAAATTAATGTGAAAGCTTTTTAAACAAATTAAATCTATTTTAAACTTCATATAGTCGTCATGGCGTTAATCCTTAATTGATACTTTTTTTTGATTTTGTTACGAAGATTTTATTTAGTATTTTGGAAATTCATCCATAAATTTTCATTTGTTGGATTTTACACATTCAGCATTTAAATACACATTTGGATGGTGTTAAGTTCGCTTTATGGCTAAAACCATAATGGCAGCAACCTATCTTCACAATGTGTTTTCTTTCGGAAATCAAAGGGAGACAAGCGATGAGACAGAAAACACGAAATTTTGTGAATGTATTTCTATACGTGTATACAAGAGCACTTCTACACATGAAAAACTGTCAAACTGCTCCAGGGGCGGTTTAAGAAATTTCAGTTAATTTCGACAATTTTTTATTTTTTTCCAGTCAATTTTTTTCCCGCCTGAACACACTTGACTTTTTGCTACTTTTTACGGCAATTTACAGCGAGAATACTGTTTGCTTGATTCCGTTCCGGAAATTTCGATATAAAAGATGCATCTCGCACTAGTACTCCAGTCTCTGTTACACGGATGACTCCAAGATGGTATGCGGAGTAGAAGTAGAAGTCTTCTTGGAACATCTGAAACTAAATATGTCTTTCCGTCTTCCCAACACAGCAAGCGTTTTCCAGGTGGAAGTGCTTGCTTTTAGGGAAGCGTGCAGGATGGCATTGGCAGACAAAAGCCACATCACCATACTTTCCGACAGCCTATCCACGATCAAGGCACTGGAATCGTCGATTCTGTCAACAAAACTAGTGCGGGAATGCAGGAAGCTTCTCACAGAGCTAGCTCATAGGTAGAAAGTTACCCTGATATGGTTGCCAGGGCACAATACCATTGAAGAGAACGAAAGAGCCGATGAACTAGCTCGAAGAGGCTCCGCTTTTGATGAAAGCGAGGCACTGACGGTTCACGCCCCATTGGGCTCCGTCAAGAACGAGGTCTCGAAAGACATCTTCGCCAAAGCCAACACTAGATGGCAGAGGGCGAAATCCTGTAAAATCAGCAGACTACTTTGGCCAACATACGACAAGAACAAGGCCGTAGAGCTCTTGAACAAGGGCCGCCGGGATGTGGCACGACTAACGGCAGTCATCACTGGCCACTGGCCCGTTGGAGAGCAAGCGGCAAAAATGGGGATCCCATACAATACCAGCTGTCACAGCTGTGAAAACCCAGCTGCGACTGCCCGGCGCTATCAAGAAGGAGATGGAAAACGCAGGGAAAACCAACATTTAAGAATTTCGAAGAGATAGCAAAGTTCAGTGTAAACTTGCTTCTCTCTTTCATTAACCTCTCGGACTGGATATAGAGGATATATACGGATATATAAATATATAGTCCAGAAGACATCACACAGTATACCCTACCGGGAATAGTGGTATCAAAACTTCGCCAACGGGCTAATTGTATGATGGAACATCGCCACTTGAACCAAACAAATCCAGTCTCTGAAAAAGCCAATGAAAATCTAAACCCAAGCCGTCAGGACATAATGAAGGCACTAAACATAAACCTTATACAGTTTGGAACCATTTAAAGAGAACAGCCTACGGAAAGGCGCTCAATTTTTGGGTACCACATAAATTAACGGAAAGAACTTTGATTGAATGAATCACCATTAATAAAATTCAACAAAATCGAACCATTTTAAACGCGAAGCATTTGGGTAATGAAAAGTGGATACGTGAGAAACAGAGGCGGATTCAGAAAAATATTTCAGGGTGGGTTTCAAAAAGTAATTTTGTAATATTTATAAAATGTCTTTTAACTTGTATGTATTCGATAAGTGCATAAGTTTGTGCCCGATTTGAAGTCAAAACTCAAATTGAAATTTTTCAAAACAAAATCTTTATTAATCAATTATGTATTCACCATCATGTTCGGCAATCCACTCCCAACGATCAACTAACTTACAGATACAGAAGAGGACAAGGTGGTTTTTAACGTCGTCCACGGTTTTAAATCTTTTTCCATTCAAATTGTTCTGAAATGATCGAAATAAGTGGTAAGTAATAAGACATAATATTTCGGAGGGTTTCAGCTCCCCCCTCCCGTGAATCCGCCTCTGATAGAAGAATATTTAACGGAGCAACTTCTCAGAAATGACTTCAAAGCATGAACCAACTAATGGATTGAGCCAACTAACAAGTAAGGAGTTGTGGGAGGAGTTGGAACAAATTGACAAACAAATCTACATCTGACTATCATTTGTTTCGGTCTCTGCAAAACTCTCGCATGACCAAGTTTTTCGCCGCTAAACAAATTTAATTCTACATCTATGGAATTTTGAAGCTACCCAAAAAATGGCAAAAGGTAATTAAAAATTTATTGATTTATTCTTTATTATTATTGCTTAAAATTTATTTTCAATAAATACATTTTTTTATAACCGAATAAGACAATAAGTTACAACACACAAGGGGACTTTAGAAAGTTAAAACTCCCCCAACTATTACAAAAATTGTGGGTGGCAAATATGGTTTCAAATGCTAGTGAACTCAAAAGTTGTTTTGTGAGTCACTGAAAGCAATGCAAAAAACCAATAACTATAAAAACAATTCACCTTAATAAACAAATGCCTTGGTTAAGTATTAAATCATTATTTCTCCTTGAATCTAGATTTAAAATTTACCATTATATCTGTTTAATTGCTAAACGTTTTCTATATTTAAAACATAAACATATTAATCTATTGTAGCAATTAAATTAATCTTTCCGCATTGGTATCCAGTCCACCAAGACTGCCAAGTCATAAAATCCGCATACATATTTCAAATGCGAATTTTGCATTTTAAACGTTTTGCTTAAAAAGTGAACGCAAATATTAAAATAATAACATTTTTCCCAGCACATGGACACAGAAAGCTTTAGATTTGCTTATGATTTATTGGTGGTATTTATGCGTGAAATTAGTTTTCAATTCGGAGAATGACAAATTGCAGCTAAGAAGACTTTTGAGAGCAACATGTGCGGGTAGTATTAATCTTTAAAATTACGCAAATAAAATACAAATACAAATATTTAAAAATGTATTAAACAAATTGTTTGGGTTTTTAAAGTCAATATTAATTGGGGTTTAGTTGGTAAAAACCGCACAAAAGCAGATACGTTCACAAAATAACCAGCAGGGATTTTTTGAAAGAATTTTTTGTTTTGTAATTTTATTGTAATTAATTTTTTAAGTAATTTAATTAGAGTATTAACTAAAAAATAGGTTTACACAAATATAAAAATATATTAAAAAATATAGTAACTACAAAAATATATTATTTTTAAGACAAATAATTTCTTCAACAGTATAGAAAAGAAGCTATGATTACATAATTTGTATTCTCAATGTTTCGGGCAAAAATATTGCAGAGTATAATAAGTAACTAGCAGGGAGAATTTCATAATTCCATTGAACAAAACATTACTCACTCTATGATTTTATTTAATATTAAGTTATGTTTATTTGCATCAAGCAAACTTTTACCTCATTTAATGTTGATTTTCGAACTATTATTTTATTTTTACGAATTATTTTTGATTTTTAATACATTCGCCTTAAGTCTGAAGTTAATTTGACCCAATAAATCTTGTTTCTCTTAACCCTTTAATGAAACGAAATAGACTAATTCACAACAATGACAACAACAACAAAAAAGGTAAGCATGTTCAAAGTGCATTGAAAGGAGCAAAAGCAACAACAAAAGTAATAATAAATACGCAATGGAAATTGTTAGAAAAGAAAATATAAGAAGAACAATACAACGAATAGAAGAAGAGACAACCACAACAAACGTCACAATGAAAATTGCTACAACAACAATTTATATTGCAACAAGAGGATTTGAGACATGCAACTGTAACAAGGGAAACTGTAACGATTGAAATAATAATAACAACAACAACCATGAGCTATGGCATATACCACTCCATCCAACAAAAACAAAGGCACAAACAAACAACAACACAATTAACTCATAAAGAACGGTTCACAGTAAATCAGTACACATATAAGGCTCTATATCTCAAGAATTAAAAAAGCTACACTTAAAGTTTTTGAGTATAATTAAAGGTAATTTATTTATCTTTCAAATAAGATCAATAAAGGAATTATTTTATTGCATTATATATAAAATTTCGGGTCTGCTTTTTGATCGACGTCATAAGATTTTGAACAGATGCTCTATTGACTTTTGCAGCGTAATGGTTCCATTTAAGAAGCATTGAGTCACCATTTTTTATTGCAACCCCATTTCTTTTGGCAATATTTCTACATTATTTACTTTGTACCAGTTCAAAGCCGCGTTTGAGTATTGAATAGTTGCCAAGTCTGGCCAAAATTTGACAGTTGAACGATGATAACGTATAAAATGCAATAATCTTTTCTGAAGGCATTTTTTTATATACATTTGGGACGTCATTGTACTGTGGCGTGGCACCACTGGCATGAGAGCACACGACATATGATGTGGCCTGGCAGCACCGGCCTGAAAGCAGGAACTTTTGACAACTCTTCCTGCTTACTCACTCGTTTTCGTCATCGCGCACACGCGTGCTTTGGGATCCAAATAAATCGCGTGATATATTTGTAATTGTAGGAACTAAAATAAAAAACATTAAATAAAAGTCCACAAATTGGTGACCCCGACGTGATAATTCTACATAAAACTGTGCAAAAAAAAGTGCAATTCACGCTCCTCCATAAAAAGTCTATACTATGGCCAATAAAAGTTCGAAAATTGGAAAATTGAAATGGACTCCAGCATTGAGGATCTACTGGATGATTCGTGCGATTTGCTGACTCCAGAGCAAAACGGAAACGGAAAAAACATTAAATAAAAGTCCACAAATTGGTGACCCCGACGTGATAATTCTACATAAAACTGTGCAAAAAAAAGTGCAATTCACGCTCCTCCATAAAAAGTCTATACTATGGCCAATAAAAGTTCGAAAATTGGAAAATTGAAATGGACTCCAGCATTGAGGATCTACTGGATGATTCGTGCGATTTGCTGACTCCAGAGCAAAACGGAAACGGAAAAAACATTAAATAAAAGTCCACAAATTGGTGACCCCGACGTGATAATTCTACATAAAACTGTGCAAAAAAAAGTGCAATTCACGCTCCTCCATAAAAAGTCTATACTATGGCCAATAAAAGTTCGAAAATTGGAAAATTGAAATGGACTCCAGCATTGAGGATCTACTGGATGATTCGTGCGATTTGCTGACTCCAGAGCAAAACGGAAACGGAAAAAACATTAAATAAAAGTCCACAAATTGGTGACCCCGACGTGATAATTCTACATAAAACTGTGCAAAAAAAAGTGCAATTCACGCTCCTCCATAAAAAGTCTATACTATGGCCAATAAAAGTTCGAAAATTGGAAAATTGAAATGGACTCCAGCATTGAGGATCTACTGGATGATTCGTGTGATTTGCTGACTCCAGAGCAAAACGGAAACGGAAAAAACATTAAATAAAAGTCCACAAATTGGTGACCCCGACGTGATAATTCTACATAAAACTGTGCAAAAAAAAGTGCAATTCACGCTCCTCCATAAAAAGTCTATACTATGGCCAATAAAAGTTCGAAAATTGGAAAATTGAAATGGACTCCAGCATTGAGGATCTACTGGATGATTCGTGCGATTTGCTGACTCCAGAGCAAAACGGAAACGGAAAAAACATTAAATAAAAGTCCACAAATTGGTGACCCCGACGTTTATTTCATGAAAAGGACGAGCAGCATGAACGACGAGGATAGGATGGAGAATGACGACTTAGCACACACCACGCCGGCAGCAGCACCATTTCGCGGACACGAGGAAATAGCTAAAGTGGCGCTTAAGATACCCCCATTCTGGCACGCCAAGCCAGAATTATGGATCGCGCAGGTGGAATCACAATTCATAGCCGCGGGTATCACAAGCGATCGGTCAAAGTACCACACGGTCGTGGCCGCAGTGGAGAGCAGCGTCTTAGCTCAAAGCAGCGACCTAATATTGTGCCCACCGACAACCGACATGTACAAAACTCTCAGGTCACGCCTCATCGACCAGTTTGCAGACTCCGAACAAAAACGCATAAAAAAATTGTTACAGGATTTAGAGCTGGGCGACATGCGACCGTCGCACCTACTACGCGAGATGCGCCAACTGGCAGGACGCGAAATGAATGACAGTATGCTCAAATCAATCTGGCCAGGTCGACTACCGCTGAACATCAGAACGATAATATCGATCAGCAACGAACCTTTGGAAAAAGTCGCAATTATGGCAGACAAAATCGTTGAAGTCAGCGAAGGCCCACAAATACACGCAATCGAGGGGCAAGGCGACACAGCAGAGTCCACACTAGCGCGCCAAATTGGTGTCTTATCCAAGGAGATAGCGGACTTAAGAGCGCAGCTAGGACAACGTGGAAGAGAGAGGCGCCGTTCACAGTCACGCGGACGTTCAGCAGCGAGGAGCGATGACAACTCAGTGTGTTGGTATCACAGGAAATTCGGCGCAAACGCAACCAAATGCCGACAACCTTGTACAAAATCTTTAAACTAGACTCCCTGTCACCATCGACGGCACGTGATAGGGTCAACACTAAAAACCGTCGACTCCTGGCAACAGATATGAATTCAAAACTAACTTTCCTCGTCGATACAGGCGCGGAAGTGAGCGTCATACCACCACAGGCCGCGCAACGTCATCAGCCCGATTGCGATTCGTTTTTGTACGCCGCCAACAAATCTAAAATAAAAACATATGGCGAAAAAACACTAAAATTAGATCTTGGTCTACGGCGACCATTTCAATGGACCTTTATCGTAGCCGACGTCTCACAACCGATCTTGGGAGTAGATTTTCTCGCCCATTACAAACTAACGATCAATCTGCATCAGCGAAAACTCGTAGACAGCCTAACCAAAGTCTCACAGTGCTGCTCTATTCAAGAAGTTGAAGGTGACACGCATAAATTATCATTTATTAATCATAATCTCCCTTTTCAGGACTTGCTGTCCGAATTTAAAGACATCACGCGCAACGATTTGTTCCCGAAACGTGCATCTCATAATATCACCCACCACATTATAACAAAGGGTCCGGTTAAACAGCGTAACCGAGCCCGACCGTTACCCTATCCCGCACATCCATGATTTTATACACACGCTAAGTGGAAGCACGATTTTTTCAACTATAGACTTACGGCGAGCTTATCACCAGGTACCGGTGGAGCCAGCCGACGTTCCGAAAACCGCTATCACGACACCATTTGGCATGTACGAGTTTGTCTATATGTGTTTCGGTCTAAGAAACGCCGGACAGACATTTCAGCGTTTTATGGACCATATTCTGAGAGAATTCGAGTTTGCCTGGCCATATCTCGACGATATTTTGATATCATCGAAAGATGCGAATGAACATAGGGAGCACCTGCGCGCTGTTTTCCAGAAATTACGAGAATCCGGCGTCGTCGTGAACCCAACGAAGTGCGTTCTCGGCCAACCCGAAGTTACATTCTTGGGATTCGTGGTGAGCAAAGATGGCGTAAAGCCACCAGTAGACAGGGTCCAAGCTCTTAAGGATTACCCTCTCCCCACACGAGTGTGCGACCTTCGACGATTTTTGGGGATGATAAATTTCTTTCGACGATTTTTGCCTAAAGCAGCAGTAAATCAAAATTTGTTACTACGCATAATGAAAGGGAACAAGAAGAACGATCGCACACAGATAGAATGGAACGAGGACGCGCGAAAAGCCTTCCAGTGCTGTAAGGATGAATTGAGCGAAGCAGCACTTCTGGCTTTCCCCAAACCCGGTGTGCCACTGGCACTCTCAGTTGACGCTTCCGGAATCGCAATGGGAGCCATTCTGCAACAACACGACGAGGACCAGTGGAAGCCACTTGCATTTTACTCAGAGCGGCTCAACCAAGCGCAACAGCGCTACAGTACCTATGACCGCGAGTTGCTTGCGGCATACAAAGCCGTGAAGTACTTCCAGCACATGCTAGAAGGGCAGCAGTTCTACATTTTGACGGACCACAAACCGCTGCAGTTCGCGTTTCAGCAGAACGCGGAGAAAGCGACGCCCAGGCAGCTCAGACATCTGGACTTTATAGGTCAATTCACGACGGACATTCGATATCTCCCAGGAAAGGACAATGTTATCGCTGACGCATTGTCCCGCATAGAGGCCATTCACATCGAAAAGTCGATCGATTACGAGTCGCTAGCGGAAGATCAATATAACGATGACGAGCTTCAAACAATAATAAAAGGTAATGCGAGCTTGAAATTAAAAAGTTTTCCAGTTCCAGGATCGAAGGCTGAAATATATTGCGACGTAAGCACGGGTAGGGCGCGCCCATACCTAACAAGGCCGTTCCGCAAGATCGGTTTTGACTCGATTCACAACGTGTGCCATAGCGGTGTTGCAAAGACTACAAAACTGGTAACTGAAAAATTCGTCTGGCCAAACTGTAACAAAGACTGCCGGGAATGGACAAAACTTTGTATTCCCTGCCAAAAATCAAAAGTACAACGACACAACAAGTCGCCCCTGGAGACTTACGCTTTGACGGAACAACGATTCGAACATGTCAACATAGGTATAATAGGTCCGCTGCCACCGTGTAGAGGCTATCGCTACTGCCTTACCTGTCGCCTTTGCTTTTTATACAAATTGGATTGCGAGGTTCGGCGTGCCGCGAAAAGTTACCACAGATCAAGGACGGCAATTTGAATCTTTCTTCTTTCGAGACCTCAATCGGCTTCTGGGCATCAAGCACTTGAGAACAACGGCGTATCACCCAGCCGCGAACGGCTTAATCGAAAGGTGGCACAGAACTCTAAAGACGGCGATTAAATGTTATCAGACCGAAAAGTGGGTTGAAGTACTGCCTTTAATACTATTAGGGTATCGATCATCGTACAAAGAGGATATAAAGGCAACGCCGGCGGAGATGGTGTATGGTAGCACGTTACGATTACCAGGCGAGTTTTTGCAGCCGCAGATACAAAAGGAAGAAATCGAAACCGAATTCGTAAACAACCTACGCAAACACATGGCAAGTTTGCGTCCTTCACAAACTGCGAACCATGCTAAGCAATCCCCATTCTTGGAAACGAAGTTAGCAACGACATCTGCCGCCTTCGTCAGCAATGATGCCGTACGCCGCCCACTGCAAGCGCCTTACGAAGGGCCCTATCCTATACTCCAGCGAGGTGATAAATACTTCAAACTCCGCATTTTAGGAAAAAACGTGAACGTAAGCATCGACCGATTGAAGGCCGCCTATTTATCGAACGAGGCAGCAGAGATACGCCCACAGGCCGAGAAGCAAACTAACACGTACGAGACGCGATCGGGGCGGAAGGTTCGTTTTCGTTT